>CM047805.1:79689478-80104827 GCA_026214975.1 Gentiana macrophylla | reverse complement strand
TGATAAATTGGGTGATTAGTAATTTTGAGGAGAAGCTACATCTCCTAAGTTGTTGATATCCATTCAAAACGTGAAGCGTCTCATATTTGAGTTTACGATCCTATCTTTTACCAATAGGTCACATTGAATCTGTTATACCTTACCAAGTGTCTTTTACCTTTGGATTGAATACATGGTTGATCCAGTCCAACCTCGTGTTTTTCCCACGTGGGGTAATGTTTTTTTATCTTTGTCTTCTCCACCCAGTTTTAAGAATATTTAAGCGGTGGAGGTTATAGATGAAGACTACCATCTTTAGTTGCTTGCTTATTTTTCTTTCTATTTAGTATATTTTCCTTTGTATCGAGTCTGTTGTCAGTTTTCTAAATCATAATGTTGTATTAAAAACAAGTCGGGTTTAATAATTTCAATGTTCAAAAATGTAATCGTTATATGGACTTAAAAATGTTTAAGGTTTAATGTATTCCTTTTACTGTCCCTTTTTCGATTATTATTTTTTATGAGCTAACGCTGTAACGAGTTTCGAGCTTTGTTGAAGACTTATTTTGCAGCGATAGAACTTCGTGTTCGATCTACGGTTTGCTTATATTCCTAGAAGTTCCTCGACGTGCTTGGACTACTCTGATATTCTGCTTCTTACTTGAGAGCCGTTTCCCTAGCTAAGTCTTTTTCTTACGTTCTCATTTTTTCTTTGTCATTGGGGACAATGACATGTTTAAGAGGTGGGTAGGAGACTTAGCTATGATGTGCTATAATTAAAAATTAAAAGAAACGGTATGGTAGAAAATTTAAGAAAAATTGAAAAAATTGAACAAATGCCATATTATTTATCTCGTACCCTTAGAATTGTGAGTTCCTAGCTAAGAATTGATAGGAAAGGAACCAAGTTGCATGAGTACGTGATCATTTTATACTTATGTGAATGTAAATTTAAGGATATTCATGCCGATTGTTGCATGTTGTTATTTAATATTCGCTTACTCAATCTTTGAATCGATTTTTACCGCACGAATTATAATAACTGAAGAAATTATGTGTACATTGCGTAGATGATTGGTTATGTGAACTTAGTGTCGATATTTATCTGCTGATGTATTCCTATATTCTGGCCATTAAAGCGGAGTAATAAGCTTGATATTTATCTGTGTTTTAACAAAGCGTTAAACACTGGGCTTGTAGTAACATTACCAAAGTAGCTTCGCGCTTGTGGTAATATTCATTGCTATTGACCAATCCGTGAAAGAGGATTCTTGCAATGCATAATTTACTTTCAAAGCAAGTTTCTTTCTTGAGATGTGTTAATGCTTGAAAATATGAAAATGTGAGAAAAAATTCAACTTTTAAGGGGCTTCGAGTATTTTTCTCGGTCTCCAAGTCCAAAAACCTCTTAGATAACGCTCTTGCTTATTGCACCATGTATTTACCCATGCGAGGCTTAAGAAGTGGGAATACTGATGTTGGTAGGTTGAGATTGCGAAGTTAGCATAAACTCTAATCTTTCCACGATTATATAAAACTGAATGCACATGCACACATCACTTCGATTCATAGCGAGTAGTGAATAATGGATACCTTATGAGCATGACTGGTATGAGTTGACTCGGGTTTCTAGCGTAAGTATGATTTGACCATGAAAAATGTTGTCTTGGGGAGTGACTTATCGATGCTTTGTTCGGGACGATCAAAGTCTAAGTGGGGGGTAGTTGATGACGGTCAAATTATACTCGTAGAAGTCATCAACATTATCCTTAAATCGAGCCAAATAATATATATTTTATGTTAAATCACATGTGTATAATGATTATTTAATGTTTTGTGATTTATAAAATATAAATTGGTATTTATCCGTTTTATTATTTAAATATGATTTATTTTGGGATAAATGTTTATTTTGTAGATTGAGACAATTTGGAGGATAAATTAAAATGGAAGAATTAAATCTCAAGATAAATCGAAGGAAATTGAGTGCAATGAAGATAAATATTGGATCAACAGTGAGAGAGAGCACGGAATACAAAGAGCCAGCGAGCCAACCCAAAAAAGGGGGACTCGCTGGGGGCGACACCTAGGCTCACTGGGAGCGAGTTCTCAAATGCTGCCGGATTAGCTTTGAATTATCCTAACGTGTTTTCATACTTCATTTGGATTTAGGAAACCTATTTTAGATCGGTTAATGCTTATCCTAACTCTATTTTTTTACCCTTATATATACTTGTGCAATTTCATTAGCAAAAACACACCTCATACACTTTTCTCAATTTACACAACTCATAATAAAGTTCTCAGATTTTCTCAGAGTGGTTTTTATACAAGTTCTGCAATAATGTAAGTTCTTGTATTTATTTCTTCTTAGTTCTTTATAATTAAGTCCCCAATTATTGTTTATCGTTTGAGATTGTTTGTTCTTAGTTAAATGATGTAGATATAGGATTATGACGTGAGGCAGTGGGGATTCCTCGTCTATAAGGATCCACACGCCCATGCCTATGTCTTGTGGTCTAAGTATGACTTTATTTTTATCAACAGTCGTGTTTCTAGTAGATCTATATAATGACTTTATGAATTTCTATTTTATCTGTTACATATGTATAAACGCTAAGATTTAGGTTTTCGCCGCATCAATCTAGCCACGTCTTTATGGTGTGATTGTCCACCTAGAATTTCTTTTCTTAGTAGGTATGGCTACGCCACGTTGCTTGTCCTGCTTTAATTAGCGTATGATTAGGAAATACCAAAGATATGACTCCTAGGTCGGCTCATGAATTGATCTTCCGGGACTTTCAGCGAGATCTAGATACATTGTATATTTGGGAATTGCCGACACCTAGTTATACGTAAATCGTGGAGATTAACAGGAGACTAAAAAGTAATTGTTAATGGGGCCAGACAACGATGCGATCATCTAGGAAATACGCCTAACCATGAGAATGTTGCCTAGGTGAGGAATATGGTTAATATTGGCATCCCTAGTTTTGTAAGCGTCATGAGTTATACGAGATGGAGGCCTCACGAAGCAAAGTCATGTAATGTAGCATGTTGATCTAGATGGCCTAACCGAGCTAGATCTAGTTTAAGGGATGACTCCGTAGCCAATATAAAAGAAATACGAAATGGATTAATAGTTGTCGAGTCTTGCTTAATTATATAAAATCTCTAGATCCAAACGATAACATAATAATTGGGGAGGTTAATTACGTTGTTTATGTGTTGTGTCGTGTCGAGTCCTTTATCTTTCTTGTCTTTTGTTGGTTGTAGACCGCTTTGTGTCCTTGACATGGATGATTAATTGTTTGTATATAAATGACCCACAATTGGTTCCATGTAGGATCGACCATGATTCGCTATAGCTATACTACGATGGACCTAGTCCTCTTGCTAGTATTGGTTTATGGTGGTCAAGTATTTTATTATCACTTGATCTATGTCATCACCATTCTGACGCCATGTTAGCAGAAATCAGTAATCAGTTTGATATCGAGTGGTATATCGGTCGATATGCTCGAAATTTTCAAGAGGCTGCATTCTCCACTTGGGAAGATAAGTTTTTACATCGGTTCATTTGTTCCGATGTAATTCCATCCGGCCATACCTCCACAGTTTATGAGCATCATGTTGCCTTGATGTATTGGTTATGGTTAGAGAGACCGGTAGACTTGGGCACACTCATACGGGGAAACATGACCGATGTAGCTGTGGAAGAAAAGGACCATTCTCGCCTCACGTTTATATGATTTCAAATCTTGCAATAGCGGATGGCTACTCAGAGTTAGGGGCCGATATATATGTTGACCCGGAGACCCCTTTGTCAAGAGCATCCATTCCGGCCCTCACCAATGCCAACCCACATCAAAGACCACCGCCTCGACCCCGACAAGCGAGGATTAGCGGTGAAGGCAATACCGCCGGACGAGGGCATGACTTGGAGCAACTTTTTGCTCGTATCAATGGAATGGAGCGGACGGTGGCTGCCACACATCACATGGTCGGGAGGATTGTGAGAAATATGGATGGAGATGACATTTCTCGGTTCCGACATGAACGTCGGCCTACACCACCACATGGTTTTGTGGGATTTGAGCCTTCTACTTCTCGTTATCCTCCGGGTTTTGGAAGATCTTTTGATGGAGGAGATTGACTATATCTTTGTATTTCAAAATTAGTATGTTTTCCTTGGTCTTGAGTCTAAGTAGTATTGAGTCGAGTTTGTATAGAGTCTGTTTCCTGAATAATAATGAGGTGCTAAATCATGTCTGGTTAGCAGTTTTAATTTTTCCATGTAATCGGTTTAAGGACTTGAAAATGTTTAAGGTTTATTTTGTTCCTTTTACGGTCCCTTTTTTCGATTATTACATTTTTCTGGGCTAACGCTGTAATGAATTTCGAGCTTGGTTGAAGATTTGTTTTGCAGCGATATCGTATTTCTTGTTCGTCCGTGGTTTCTGGAGTGCCCCAAAGTTCACTGACTTGTTCCACTGCCACACATAACCGAAGCTAAGTTCCTATCTTTATTTTATTTTATACATTGAGGACAATGCATCGTTTAAGTGGGGCGTATGAGTCACTTAGCTTCCATTCCATATATCAGATAATTAATATGTGAATAAATTTTAAAATTTTAAGCTTAAATCACATTTATCTTTCGTGAAAACCGATCATGTATAGATGATGAAAGAAGCTCTTAAGCATAGTTATAACTTATTTTTGCCATGCTAACTTCAGAATTGCTTAGTAAATATTGTATCACGCTGTGTGCGTAGTTTTGTATTAAACATATATTTTGTCGTTGAATCAGCCTTTTTAAGCACGTATAACTTAAATGCTAAGTCTGAAAGGTTAGATAAGAAATTATTTTTTCCGGAAGGTTGAAACAAGAACTATTTGACTTTGTGATTACTTCTTCTTGTCATACTTTCGATAAGGCTAATATCGATGATAGTGAAGCAAAAACCGGGCAAGAAAAAACAGGATTTGGTTTATAAAAAATAGAAAAAAAAAGAAATTATGAGTGTTTAGGTTAGAGACTACTAAACTGATGGAGCATAAGATGCACGGTTGTAAAACAAGGCAGTAGGGTAGCAAATTCGTGGAGATTTGAAGGTAGTTGCTTGCTAGGCACCCACCATTGCAAGTTACTGTCCATAAAATCTACGCGGCCCTGGCAAATAAACAAACGTGAACTGAGAAAAGTTTCTTGGTTTCCAAATCCGCCCCGTTTCACTAGAATCTGGTATTACACTTGTATTATTTGTTAACGATAAGGAGGCGTCACAAAGTTTTGAGTGCTGAAAGTTGCATCTAAAGGACATTATAATTCGAATCTCTCTATTTCAAATACTCTGCATGACGGTTATATCACATGCACGTTGATTCAATGATGAAATAGTGGTTAATGCATGTCTGACAAACGTGTTTGCTATTTTATTTACTTTGGAATTTTGAAGGAGCCTGCTATCAATTAGTAAATTATGTTTCGGTGGTTGTTTCGCCTCCTGTGTTTGCTCGGGATGATCAAAGGCTAAGTGGGGGGTAGTTGATGATGGTCAATTTACACCGTTAATTATCTATTTATTATCCCTGATTCTAGCTTAAATAGGCATTAAGTGGTTAATAATCAGTCGTCTCATGCATGAATTACACCCGAACCGAGTTACGACTCGTTATTATGTAATTAGCCATTTTATTATATTATTTGATATTACAAGCCTTGTTTTATGTCTTATTTATAGTGGGCTGAATCGGAAGCAATTTAGCTGGACTTCGGAGTGGATAAAAGCACCAAGACGGACCAAGAACGGACCAGGCAAAGTAGAAAATGGCCCAGGCGAATCATCAAGCTCATTTGGCGGCGAGCCCCGCCTGGGTTTGCCAATGAGTTGGCTAAATTACCCATGCCTCTCCAGACGTGTTTTAGGCTCTGTTAGGGTTTAGGAAACGTGATTTAGGTCGGTTGACGGCTATTCTAAGTCGGATTACAGCCTATAAAAACTCCCTTTTATTAGTCAATTTGTACATCGACTCATAACACAAATTATAAGTTTTTCAGAGCAGTTTTAGTACAAATTTCCAGTAGCAATAATGTGAGTTATTTTTATTCACTTGTTCTTTCTTCTATGTTGTAATTAATCCCCCCAATTATTGTTTATCGTTTGAGATTGTTTGTTTTTAGTTAGACTATGTAGATCTAGGATTGCGACGCGAGACAGTGGGATTCCTCGTCTATAAGGGTCCACACGCCCCACGCTTATGTCATGTGACCTATATATGACTTTGCTTAGATAGACAATCGTGTTTTTAGTACATCAATATAATGGCTTTATGAATCTCTATTTTATCCGTTACGTATATAGAAACGCTAAGATTTAGTTGTTCGCCACGTCAATGTAGTCACGTATTTATGGTGTGATTTTCCACTTAGAATATCTTGTCTTAGTAGGTATGGCTATGGCTACGTTGTTCGTCTGTTTTAATTAAAACGTGTAGTTAGGAAATACCAATATAGTACTCCTAGGTCGGCTCATGAATTGATCATCCGGGACTTTCAGCGAGATCTAGATCTGTTCTATATTAGGGAATTGCGCACACCTGATTATACGTAAATCGTAGATTAACATGAGACCTACGAAGTTAGTGTTAATGGGACAGAGACTGATGCGATCACTTAGGAAGTACGCCAAACCACAGGAATGTTGCCTAGGTGAGGAATACGGTTAATATCGGCATCCCTAGTTTTGTAAGCGTGCGAGTAATATGAGTTGGAGGCCTACGAAGCGAAGTCACGTAATGTAGCACAGTGATCTAGATGGCCAAACTGGAGCTAGGTCTAGTTTAGGGGATGACTCTCGTAGCCAATATAAGAGAAATACAAATTGGGTTAATAGTTGTGAAGTATTGTTTAATTATATAGTTCACTAATTCCAAACGAACTTAATAATTGGGAGGTTAATTGCTTGTATGTCTATGTGTCGTGGTCGAAGTCAGCTTTCTTTCTTTCTTGTCATTTGTTGGTCATAGACCGCTTTCAGGTGCTTGGCATGATTAATTAGTTGTTTATAGATAAAATGATTCACAAATTGGTTCCCTGCTGGATCGACCTTGATTCTCTATAGCTATACTACGATGGACCTAGTCCTCTTGCTAGTTATGGAGATCGAGTATTTTATTATCACTTGAGTGATCATGTGAATCAGGATCACCATTACTTTTTAAGGAGGTTCAGAGGCTTGAGGCAGGTGAAAGACTGAACAAAGGTCGGAAGCGGTGGTACAGTTCTTTGAGGATCAAACAAAGACTGGACAACGGTTAGAACTCTCAATGGGTTTGGAGGAAACCCCGCTATTGGTGAAGAAGCAGTGCTTTGTAGTAGAGCCTCATCGGAGGAAAGGTCATCTGAAGGGAAGGATAGTCGCAGATCGTTGTTATTGATGAGGATGAACAAATCTTTGGACTATGACTTGTTGATGAGGAGTTTCAAATGCTCGAGGAAGAAACTATTGTCGCAGTAACCACAACAGGCATTTGTACCAATCATTGAGGAACTCCGCCTAGATCCAATCCCGGAGGAGTTCCAAGGTCCTAACCCTATTGGAAGGGATATGAGTTGGGCCATGGTTGCCGATAGATAGAGGGCACAATACAATGTGGAAGAGCCTCTTGATGAATCACTTTGGACATATGGCGGGAGGAATGGCTTGTGGGGTACCAAAGACAAGTGTTGGATGAGTTGAGAGGCGGTGGGAAGTGACATTACAAGGTTAAGAACTCAACTTGTGAGCAAGAGCAAAGGTTTGAAGACTTGATGAATCTAGTGGAAAATAGAGGAAGAACTATCGGCTGTTGCTTCCAATATTACTTCCACTCAATATGCTTTTCTTTGACCTTGCCCAAGATGTAAAAAGGAATAAAAGCAGGCAATACACTAAAGGAGAAGTTCTTGAAAGAACAGTTTGCATCCATTCACCAGAAACTTGACAAGCTTGCTGAGACACCCAAGCCTACTGTGGCTGAACCTGCTGGAACATCTCACCCTGCTGGATTGGATCCTAAGATTACTGAGAGGATCAATCTACGGGATCAAATAATGGAGGGAAGAATCACTGTAGTTGACACTAGAACAGAAATCATGGAGGGTCAACTGAACAACTTGGTGATCACACAGGAGAGTGTTCATGGCCTGCTTTCCCGTTTTGTTGATGATGTCAATAAGGGGGAAGAGAGCCAGACAGCAGTAGCTAAAGAGGCTGCAAGAATTTATGCACAAAAGATATGGGAGGCTGACACCAATGCATTCAGAGAACCTGCACCTGGCAGACTTCAGCTGACTGATGACCACTTCAAGGAATACAAAAAGCTATATTACAATAAGAGGAGACCTTACCATAACAAGGGCTTTCATGAAGGGCTAAATTCATTCTCGGGATTGAAGTTTTGGGAAGCCATGGTCAAAGCTATAAGATCTTCTCACAGAGGTGGTAGAGGTGGAAGAGGTGGAAGAGGTGGAAGAAGTCTACCCACTACATCGAGAAAAGATTCATTGGATGAGTTCAAGTAGTTATACATGCTTTTAGGGTTTGAGTACATCAAATTAATCTTACTACTACCGAGGCATGGAAATGGTGGAAGGAAGTGAACCCCCACATTGATTTTTCCCTTATTGAAAATTAATGGATGAGAGAAATGGTTAGAGATATAAGGGAATATCATGAGCGAAAGCAAGAGAAGGAAAGACAAGAAAGAGAAAGAAGGAACTAGATCAAACATACTTACACACCGCTTTTATTTGTGCTGAATCTAGCTTGTAATAATTTTTGAACAAACTGTTTATAATGAGAATTGACTGAATTTGTTCTGTTTTTGTTTTTACTCTTTTTGCTTTGCTATAAGGAGGGTATTGGCATCATCACCAAAAAGGGGGAAATCGTTGGACTTATTTTAAGCTTTAGTGATGAGTGCCAGACTTGCTGTTATAGAGCAAAGGCAAAAAGATGTCTAGATCAAATGTATAGGCTTATTATAGTTTGGTCTTTGTATAGGTTTGATCAAACAAGCATTGTAAATGGTCAGCTGACTTTCATCAGCAGACCTGTCTAGGTCAGTAGGGTACATGAGTCGGTAGCTAGTTTAGGAACCTGCTGAAGACTAAAGGCTGAGGGCTCAAACTCAGTTATTGAATGATAAGGGATCAAACTTAGTATTTAAAGTCAAGGATATGGAATCAGAATTTAAGGAAGTCTGTGATGACCTAAACTGGTTGCATATACCTTGTGTACAAGGTCTAAGTTCCACAAGTTAAATGGTGATTGGAACTTGGTTATGATCAAAATGGTGTAATCTAACTTAATAATGAAAAGTTAGATATAAGAGAAGTCAGCTGCAGTGTTTTATAAACACAGCAACCTTGAATCAGCTGACTGATATGTGTTTCAGTAGACTTACATACACAGGAACCTGCTGAACATATATTTCGATTTAATCAAAGGTTACATTAGAAGATTACAAGGAAAATGACAGATAACAACTCTTGGTTTTGTCAACAAATCAATGGCAAAGATTAAAGGGACTTTGGAAAGAAACATAGGTTTATCCAATGGATACAAGTCAAAGGGTGGACAGTCTGAAATCTGACAAAAAGTAAACTGACAGTGTCAGTACTATGTACAGGGATAGAAAGCAAGTCAAGATGGGACAAATCTTAAATGGCTATGTTTTGAATTTCAAACATAAGTCACATGGATTTTCACCTATAAATAGAAGACCCCTGATACAGAAACAAGAGATGATTTTTGAGAGAAAAAAACAGATAATCTTGAGCTTCAGATTCTTGTCAAGAAGTCACCCTGCTGACCCTACTGAACTTAAAGCTATTGATCCGGTAAACTTCTTCAAGTGTAATCTGTCATCAAGCCACATCAAGCTTACACACTTGAAGAATCCAAGTTGCTGATCATATCATCCTGATCAAGCTGCTGAAAGATGAATCACTTACTTGATTCAAACTTTCTTTTACAAGAAACCTGCTGAAGACAGTGAAGCATCCTAGGGTGTCAAGGACTGTTGCTTGTGGTGGAGCTGGTGAAGAGGCAATCCTACCCTTCAAGGACCAGTGGAAGACTTTGGAGCAGCAATCCTACCAGTTCCAAGTGTTCAGTTTGTGAAGCCATAGTTATTGGTGAAGGACAAACAACTTAGGGATTTTTGTAACTGCTACCTCAAGGATCTCTAGTGAATTACCTCCAACATCACGTAAGAAGAGTGGGTAGACAGGATTACACCACCGGAACCACTATAAAATCGCCTACTTACTTTTTCTGCATTTACATTCCGCATTTAGTATTTTTAACACATCAACCTCCTGAACTAGCAACTGAATCACACATATACACTACTGAGTATCTAATACTTGGTATCATATTTTAACAACAAGTAATAAGGCTTAATTTAAATATATTCCCTCAGAACAAATTCAAGTATAATCAATCGGCAAGAGACTTGAGTGTCGGCAGACTCTCTTGAGCAATCAAGCAGACTCATGAAGTTCTTTGAGTTTGTTAACTCCAAAAGTTTTAAGTGTTAAGTTTTGTTCACCCCCCCCCCTCTAAACTTAACCAAAGCCTTTTCAAGGGACCAACATGATCGTATCCCATAATCCGGATATTAAGTTCTCTCAGAATAACTCATTTACTCCCACTTTGCAAAGATTCACGAGAACTAGACTTTCCTTACGAGAAGACCCTTTCGGATATTTACTCCTACTATTAGGATACGCGATTCCAAGATGACCTAACATGTATACTCCGCATGCTTCAGTATCATACCCGATCACTTCCCCATGATCGCCTCATGGTTAAGGGAAACCTCAATAGTGTCAAAGCATGACAATTCACACCGTGATGCCATGTAGACTCCGGTCCTAAGGACAATTACACAACCGTCACATAGTGTAACACTTAACAGTGTAAGTAAGTCAGTCTAACGTACACATTCTCTAATATACTTCCATGTATAGTCCAAGTGTCTCTACACTTCGATAGGCGAGAGATATATCCCCCCCTAAAAAAAGACATATAATACGTGCTAGCACATTGCTCAGCTTTGTCAAAGCCCTATTCAACAAGACATCATCCTAGAGACATTTAAGTATCAAACTTATTAAAGTGATTAGAGATCTCATCAACCATAATCACTATCATGGTTTCTCTATCACAGTTTAATACTAAGGGCGTTATCATATACACAATATCACTAATTCGTCTAATAAATAAACAAAGTACATAATAACAAAAGTGCTTTTATTACTCATAATAAAGTTATTACATGAACTTAAATAGACTGTAATTGACCCGACCCGGTTGGATCTGGTCCAACCCGATTGCGTTTAGGACACCTATTCAACAATATGTATGTATGTATGTATGTATGTTACACCTAAGCAACGCAACTGTAAATACGTATATAGTTATATAACAATCTTATAATCACTTGCAGCTCTCTGCTGCTGGGACCCATGGAGAATTGATTCATCCGCGCGTAAATTTGTTTGACGCCCAGCCGAGGTTCCATGCAGAAAAGTTTGTCTTTCATAGACTAAAAACCTTATTGGAAGAGTATCGTGCACCAGGTGTTGACTTGTTTGTCAAATTGAAGAGTTTAGTGTTTGGTCAGTTTATTGATTTTTATTCTGATAACTGGGAGTACAAGGGGCGGATTATAGCATTCATGTATTTCCATATGGATCCATGACGACGAACTTCATTTTAAGGTTGGCAATAATATAGTAAAGTTTTGAAAAAGAGAGTTTGGAATGATAATGGGGTACTGATTTTGAGATTTGAATGTTCAATTGCCTCGACAATCAATGTGTTTTGCTGCCTTTTGTGAACTTGAGAATTGCACCATGACTATCACGTTGGCAAAAATTGAAGCAAATGATTAAGTCAAAGAAATGTAACATTGAAACTGTATACCGGATGGGTCTAGTGTACCTTATCTATGACTTAATAATTGGACAAGTCCCTGGAACGGTAATACCGAGCCAGGTTTTTTATATCGTCTAGAACCTTCAACTTGTTGAGACTTTTCCATAGCGGGAGTATTTGTTTCAGAATTTTATCTCGAACTGGCATAAGATAGTACAAGCGTGTAGTCTACTTAAACCTAAGGTGATGGGAATCCGTGATAAGCCATGTGTAGTCTGGTTGTCTATACGCATTCTGAGCTTGTGGTCTTTTCATGCCATGCCAAACATTATTACGAAGGGGAAATTTGCATCAGTTAGAGACGGACATGCTAATGATCTTCCAACTATGTTGAGATGGAAATGTACAAAAGGCGGGATGTATTATGATAAACTGACCTCTTCCGCCGTTAGTCCATGGGTATGTACCTTATTATCAATTTTATCAATCTACACTATCAGCAATACTTTTAATATATTGTATATAAAACCGTGTTTTTTTTCTATATGCAAGATGGCATGCTCGATGATGTTCTGAGAACCGCTGAAGATAAGGAGTTCATAATTTCACTGGGGTTACCAGAGGCGGAGGTCACAACTCCACCTCATTTATTACCCATCCCTCTCATCATAGACCCACCCCCTGTTAATGATCCGGCCCATGCCCCGGGTCCGAGACATGTTTCCACTGGCTATCCTGTGCATGGCCTCGTATGTGAGTGTCTAGAAATTGATGATAAGGACGTGCGACGTAGCCAATCCCGTCGTGTGGATGGCCCGTCTACATCCGAAAACCCTCATGGTAACCAGCAAGAGGATATACTTATTGTCGGCTGTGTGCGGTTGGATTCACCGATGCCAATAATTAATCGTATAGTCCAAAATGAGTTAGAAAAAAACTAATTCAAAGTTCAGAGACGTGAAGGCTCAGTTAAGTGAAGTGATGACTAAGTTAAGCGAAGTGAAATGTTGAGTTAAGTGAAGTAAAGACTGAAGTGTGGCATCTAAGAGCGATTGGGGTAGAAACTACCAAAACAGCCGAAGCAACTACCACATTAGTCGAAGAACGACCTATGCAGTATGTCAACTTTGTACGAATTCAAGCCGAGAGACAGGTTTGGATTAACTCCTAAATACAAATTTTATTCAGCTATCTTGTTAACATAAATTTAAATTCACACTCTTCCTTTAATTGATAGGGACTTATTCAGAATGTTCATCCACCGTCCCAAGCTAGGACAGTTGTATCACAAGGCTCCCAGGGTGGTGAGTCACATCCCAACGGTACCTAAATCACACCAATCACCGAAGGTGGGCCGTCTTCAGTTTCACAAGGCAGCCGTTAGACTGAGACACCTCGAGGCTATGACACAAATGCGGCCTAGGTATGAATTAACTTGTAAATACAAACTTCATTGAGTTATTTTGTTAACATAAATTTAAACTCCCAGCCATCCTTTAATGTTCAGACGGTATCACCATCCCAAGGTGGGCCGTCTTCAGGTCTACAAGGCACACCATCCAAACAGCTTCATTTGCCACCTCTGAGGCTGCTATGTACTCAGCTTCTGTTGATGAATCTATAGTAGTCTCCTGCTTGGAACTCTTCCAGCTCACTGCTCTGTCGTTAAGCGTAAAAACAAATCCAGACTGTGACTTAAAGTCATCCACGTCAGTCAGAAAATTGGCATATGTATAACCTCGTAATACCAAATCATCATTCCCTAAGACTAAGAACATATCCCTAGTACGCTTCATGTACTTTAGGATATTCTTGACAGCAGCCCAGTGACCGTCACCTAGATTCGCCTGGTACCTACTAGTCATACTAAGAGGGTACGAGACATCTGGTCTTGTACACAACATGGAATACATGATAGACCATATAGCCAAAGCATAAGGGACATTGGACATGTGTTCCATTTCCTCCTCTGTCTTAGGACACATTTTCTTTGACAGATAGACCCCATGTGACATGGGCAGCAACCCTATCTTGGATTGTTCCATGCTGAACCTTTTCAGCATCTTGTCTATATAGGTGGATTGTGACAAACCAAGCAACCTTTTAGACCTATCTCTATAGATCTTAATCCCCAAAATATAAGATGCTTCTCCCAAGTCCTTTGTAGAGAAGTTCTTGGATAACCAAACCTTAACCGACTGTAACATGGTTACATCATTCCCTATCAGAAGTATGTCGTCTACATAAAGCACCAAGAAAATGACTGCACTCCCACTAACCTTCTTGTAAACACAGGGCTCATCTTCATTCTTGATAAAATCAAACTATTTTATTGTCTCATCAAAGCAAAGATTCCAACTCCGAGAAGCTTGCTTGATCCATAAATGGACCTTTGCAAATTGCACACACCATCCTAGCATCATTGGTCAGAAACCTCAGCCGTGTCATGTACACCCCCTGCATGCATTCCGTTAAGGAAAGTTACTTTCACATCCATCTCCAGATTTCATAATCATGGTATCTTCGCAATAACAAGCAGAATTCTAATGGACTTTAACATGGCAAAGGGCGAAAAGGTTTCATCATAGTCAATACATTGACTTCGCTTATAACCTTTTGCCACTAACCTAGCCTTGTAAGTGACTACGTTAGCATCCATGTCGGTCTTTCTCTTAAAGACCCATTTACACCCTATAGGAACTATTCCTTCAGGTGGATCAACTAAGTCCCAAACTTGGTTGTCTTTCATGGACTCCATTTCAGAATTCATGGCTTCTAGCCATTTTTCTTTGTCAGACCTCATTAGCACCTTCTCGTAAGTTTTAGGGTCCTCATCTTTCATGAGGTATACGCCCGTGTACCTATCGGGTTCATGGCATTCCCTGGTGGATCTTCGAGGTGCCACTGTGTTTGGAGCAAGGACTTGCACCACCTTATTAGGTGGTACATGCTCTACCTCTATCAACTGATTATTATCCGTAAGTGGTTCTTGAATTTCTTCAAGATCAATTTTACTCCCACTGGCCCTTTCTAGAATAAACTCTTTCTCTAGGAAATGGCCAGTCCTGGAAACAAACACCTTTTGTTCTCCAGGGTGGTAAAACTGGTATCCTCTAGTTTCTCTAGGATAGCCCACAAATAGACATTTATCAGATCTATCTTCTAGATTGTCAGGCATCATCCGCTTCACATAAGTCGGACAACCCCAAGGTTTAAGATATGCCAGATTCGGTTTCTTCTTGGTCCATACCTCGTATGGCGTGGAGTCAACCGTCTTTGATGGAGCATGGTTAAGTACATAGGATGTTGTTTCAAGAGCATACCCCCAAAATGATTTCGGAAGAACTGCATAGCTCATCATGGATCGCACCATGTCTAACAAGGTGCGGTTCCTCCTCTCAGATACGCCATTCATCTATGGCATCCCTGGATGGGTCCATTCAGGTAGAATCCCATTCTCTTTTAAGTAATCTTGAAACTCTCCATCTAGGTATTCACCACCTCAATCGGATCGAAGTGTTCTCTTTTCCTAGTTGTTTCTCAACTTCACTTCTGAATTCCTTGAACTTTTCAAAGGCCTCAGACTTATACTTCATTAAGTATATATAACCATAAAAAGAATGGTCATCAGTGAAGGTGATAAAGTAAGAGTATCCTCATTTGGCTTGAATTGAAATTGGGATGCACACATCAGTATGTGTGAGCTCAAGCAATTCATTGGATCTTATCCCTTTGCAACTGAATGGTGACTTTGTCATCTTGCCAAGTAAACAAGCCTCGCATGTATCAAATGATTCATAGTCAAATTGATCCAATAATCCATCTTTATGGAGTTTGGAAATGCGATTCTTATTTATATAGCCAAGTCTACAGTGCCATAAGTAGGATTCATTCAAGTCACTAGTCTTAAATTTCTTATTGTTTATATTAAGCACATCCACATTCACATCTAATATGTAGAGACCATTGCTAAGTATGCCAGTACCATAAGACATTCTATCACGTGAAAAAGAAAAACATTTATTCTCAAACGTAAAAGAAAATCTTTCAACGTCTAATGTAGAAATGGAAATAATGCTCTTCGTAAGAGCGGGAACAAAATAATGATTATTAAGTTTCTAGTACTAGCCCACCGGGCAACGATAGAAAATAAACTCCTTCGGCTAATGCAGCAACACTTGCTCCATTCCCAACACGTAGGTCCACCTCTCATTTCTTCCAATCTCTAGTCCTTCTTAGTGTCTGCATATTTGTACAAATATGAGAACCACAACCAGTATCTAATACCCAGTGGTTAGACTTAGAAGAAGCAATATTGATCACAATCATAAAATATCTGAAGTTGAAGTATCTGTATGCCTCTTCTTCATGCTCAAGAAAGCCTTGCAGTTGCGCCTCCAATGACCAGTCTCGCCGCAATGGAAGCAAGCATCTTTTGACTTGTCTTTAGCTATCTTAGGCGTTGTCTTAGGGGCAGCCTTCACCTTCTTGGACTTCTTTTGGGCCTTACCTTTGCCCTTTGATGAAGTAAAGAGCAACACTTGCTTGCCCTTTTGCACGGTGCCCTCAGCAATTTTCAACATGTTCAATAACTCCGCAAGGGAGGAATCTATCTTGTTCATGTGATAGTTCATTACAAACTGTGAGTATGAATCAGGTAGAGATTGCAAAATTAAGTCAATACTCAACTCGCATTCCAAATTATGGCCATGTTTCTCAAGCCTCTCTATATACCCGATCATCTTCAGCACATGCGACCCAACAGCAATCCCGGGTGCCATCTTACAACTGAACAGGGCCTTTGAGACCTCGTACCTCTCAGTGTGAGACTAAGAAGCATAGAGCTCCTTCATGTGAACCATGATCGTGTAGGGGTCCATAGACTCATGTTGTTTCTGCAATTCGGGTGTCATAGAAGCAAGAATGATACATGTAGCATCAGAACTATCAGAACAGTGCTTGTTGTACTTCTCGACAGCATCTGCAGCCGTACCCTCTATGGGTTTCGGCGGTATGGGTTCATCCAAGACATAGCCAATCTTTTCATGCCTCAAAACGATTGTGAGGTTTCTTTTCCAGTCGAGAAAGTTGGTTTCGTTAAGTTTGTTATCGATGATAAAATGAAGGTTCAATTTGTTTGACATTCTACAACAAATAAATAAAGATAGAATAAGTAAAAGTTCATGTATGCAAAACCTAAAAATTGCACTTTAAATTTTATATAAGGTCTTGCTCCCACTAGCCAACTATTCTCTATTGGCTTTCAAGAATTCAATTAATTCTTTAGTGGCTAGAATCCCATCTAGTTTACTCAATCCCCGACGTGGGCCGATCGACCGGGTCAATTTTGATGGGTAGGTACAACTTACCAATCGTGTCCAACACGACTTCT
Organism: Gentiana macrophylla; assembly: GCA_026214975.1. Taxonomy (NCBI): domain Eukaryota; kingdom Viridiplantae; phylum Streptophyta; class Magnoliopsida; order Gentianales; family Gentianaceae; genus Gentiana; species Gentiana macrophylla. The sequence continues at coordinate 80,087,523 of CM047805.1, read as the reverse complement.
AATGGTTTGACTAGTCAACTCTTTGACAATTCACATCGTATATATGCCAGCCGACCTCATGTCTCTATAATCAAATGGTCCTGGCATGGGACAATCACCGTAAGATTCTAGTCGAGTCGTAACCCAAATATTCATGAGATCTCATAACGATCATATCTCGATAATAACGATATACCCGAGGTAGGTCAACTCCCGACGTGGCCTGATCAGTTGGATCCGAACAAGGGCTCTTCACCATTATTATAATATTAGGAGACATACTTATGACTCGATTTGTTTTCCGTGGGAATAATTTTTGAATTAATTCTCTTAATTAACTTTATTTGATTAAGGTCTCATCTACTACGTGCATATTACTACGATATCGAAAAAAGTAAAACATACAAAACATTCCGCGCATAAATTAACCGGTATGATTATGGACTTTTCCTAACTGCGGTTTCGAATACAAACTGACGAAACCGTGGGTCACAACTAAGGGTAGCCGCAACCACCAATAGATCTTTGACATGCACCATCTCCATGGATCTTTTATTTTTCTTTCCTTCTCTGGATCTTCGTCTTTGTCTTCAATGCATCATTACATAAAATCTAACTATTAAATTTTACACCCGCCGCACATGGGGGGGAGCGAACGGGAATGAGATAATGCAAAAATAAAACTAGGTCACGTTCTTCATAACGGTCTAGGACAACAATAAATCCAACAGAAAAATAAACCATTCACATCTATCCTATTGGTCGAGTCCATGATCAATCGGGGTCCATATAATCGAATTATATCTACTATCTAATCCATACAATCACATTTTATAAAAAAGATTAACTTTTAAACTACTTTCGTCTTTATAGCATCCAATCAATTAATTAACTAACTTTTAATTAATTAATAATAATTCAATTAATCAATAATTCAAGAATTAAATTCATGGACTATATTAAATCAAGATGCACAAAACAAAACAAAATGGGGAGTTCAGGCCCCGACCCCAGCCGCCGAGTGGCTGTCGGAGCTGCCATTGTCGGCCTAGCGCCGCCGCCGTGTGGCCGCCGCCTTTTATTTTTCTTTTTGCGCATCTTAATATATAATTAATATCAACCATGAATTAATCTATTGGATCTATTTACTACGCCATTATTAATGCTTATTGCTTAAGCTCGAAGTTGGCTCTGATACCACTGTTAGGAAATCAAACGAGTAGCGCAGTGGAAAATTGAAATTTGATTTCCGATCCAAGAATCGACTTCGTTTAACCGATAAACATATAAGAGGAGGACAAAGATTATACCTTTCTGATCTATATAGATCGAAGATTTGACAATCCGGTAGAAGTATATGCGCATAAGCCGTCCAAGCGTCCGGCCTCTATCAGTTATCCACACGAACGCCTCGCCAGAATCATCCCCGGATTGCTATAAGAAAAACTCGACTGCTAGGTCGACCTTTTCCTTCTCACAAAACTCTCACAAAGTAGCTCTTTATTTTTCTCAAAACAATTAACTCTTGGAATAATGGTGTACAAAAGAGCTAGCTAATCCCTCTTATTTATAGGGCATTGGGGCGCATGTCACAAGAGAAAATCCTTGGGGATTAAGTCTTGTGTTGAGTAAGGAGAAAGAAAACATTTTCCTAATAAAATAAGAAAAATCTCCATAATTGATTTATCTTTTTTATTTTAATATCTTATATTAAATAAAACTAAATATTGTCAATATCTTATATTGAATATATTTATCTTATTACCATAATTCTATTTTCCAAAAATCAATCAATATCCAATATTGATATTATGGTAATCTTATTAATTAAATTGCATAATCCAAGTGTGTCTAACATACTTGTGACCTGCGCCTTTTTTGCCGATTAATTGGCTTCCGGAATATTCTTTAATTAATAATATAATTTATATCTTGTATTTAATTTATTCATAATAAATAAATACCACCATATTAATTTACCACTATAACCTTTATAGTCTCGAGATAAACCTTTCCTTATTTGGTCATCAACTATAACCGCATTTTAATCCGACTCGATATTCAAAATATGTGTGTGACCCGATAGGCTTCCGAATATGTTGGCCGTAGACATAAGGTGCAAATTACGAAAATGCCCTTTACCCCTAACGATCATGGATAGCGTCTAGCAACACGTCCATGACCCCAATCATCGGAAGAGTCAATACGTAATGACTACTATCTTTCATGTGCCCGGTTAGCGTGTAAATAGAATCCTATCATTTGTAGTAATATCCATATGATCGTAACTTGATCGTATCCCATAATCCGGATATCAAGCTCTCTCGGAATAACTCATTTACTCCCACTTTGCAAAGATTCATGAGAACTAGACATTCCTTACGGAAGGCCCTTTCGGATATTTACTCCTACTCTGGGGTAAACGATTCTGCAGACGACCAAACATGTATACTCCGTATGCTTCAGTATCATACCCGATCACTACTGCATGATCGCCCTATGGTTAAGGGAAACCTCAATAGTGTCAAAGCTCCGGTCCTAAGGATAATTACACAACCGTCAGATAGTGTAACACTTAACAGTGTAAGTGGGTCAGTCTAATGTACACATTCTCTAATACACATCCACGTACAGTCCAACTGTCTCTATACTTTGATGGATGAGATCTATCCCTGCCCTTAAAGACAGAAGACATCTAATACGTGCTAGCCGGTTCGCACTGTCTGTAACACCCCGGTTTCCAATCCCGTCGGCCGCCGGTATTGGTCACTGTAGTGCCACTCATCACGACACACAGTCGTGGCGGTAACATTCAACATTCCACAACAGAAGAAAATAAACATTCACCATTCATTATTTTAAAAAGAAAATATTCAAGTGAATACAAATATCCTGAAGAGAATGAAATTATGCGGAACGTCAAAGTCTTTAAAATTTAAATTTTTTCAAATAATGTAGAAACGTGTGACTGCGACTACGTGGCTCTCAAACCCCGCGACATCCCAGCAACAAGCAAACATCCATAAAAGTACCTGCTAAGAATCTGCTCCCCATAAATGGATCATAGCAGGGTCAAACGAAAGTAAAACCGTCAACTAAAAGTTGAGTAAGAATAAATCTAGTGTATGTAAAGTAAAGCCAACCCATGAAAAGTACCACCAATTTATGAAGGACCCAACCAATCTATACAAGTTACGACCAATCTATAATGGATACCATACTTCACGACTAACCACCTAAAGGTCCCGAATGTGCACATCCCTCCAAAGGGTAAAGCCCTTGAGAGGAGGATCTAGAGGTCACCCAATGGTACCACAACTAGATGGACCATGACGTCTTGGGGTGCAAGGAAACCTTCCGGGTTCCCGGCCGGGTGCTACCCTGTCCGCCCGACCACTCCACTGCGCTGCGCAACTCCCCAAATACATTAAGGACACAACGTCGTAAGGAAACCTTCCGGGTGCCCGGCCGGGTGCTACCCTATCCGCCCAACCACTACGGGTCTACGAACTTCGATGCCCAATAACCGAATCTCACCAAGTACAACCTACGGAACATGTTCGTAAGCCTGGCCAACAACCCACACGTATGAAAACAACATAGATGGACGCCCGTTTGGAAAGCCGGACGCCCATCCAAGGACTCTACTGGGCGCCCGTCCAAACAATCGACGCCCGTCCAACATACCGACGCCCGTCCGATCAGATAGACGCCCGTCACTTAACAGAGTTAGATCACGAATGTAAAACAACCCTCGATGCCCATCCAGGTAACCCAGACGCCCGTCTAGATGAAATCAAAGCCAGACGCCCGCCCGAGAGGCCTGGACGCCCGTCCACCTGGGTTTCATCTCAAACCCTAACAATTCTCTACGCGATTTCTGAGCCGTTTCTCAATTAAACAGCAGCAAAAGCAACACATTAAGCCCAGAAAACTCCATACAAAAGCATCATATCAACTATAGATTTTAACCAACGCAAAAACACACTATTACGAGCATTTAACATCCCCAAAACAGGACAACCAAGCGTAAACACCCTTGAATAAAATTTTGCAGCACAACACTTTAGGGAAAAATATCAGCATTATACTCTAAAGCCTACCAACAACAAAACGTAGAGATATTCTTACCGGTTAAGCTGCGTTTCTTGAAAGCCCTCTGCTATCAAGCTAGAATCGCTCCTCTACAAAGCCCGAATCTATAAAAAAAGCAGTGATCACCAAACAATTCTAGTGACCCCAACGGTAGAACCCTAGATCAAACACACCCCCTCCCCAACGCATAAAAGGATCGGCCATGGCCTTTGACCGGTCGATCGTCATGCTCGAGATGTAGGAAAAAGAAATAACGATGCTTACCGATGATGACGGCATTTAATTCCCAAACACCAAGGAGAGATTTTTTCTCCTTCTTCCTTACAAGGGTCGACGGCAAAGGGAGGTTTGGGCTGAAAATTTTGTGTTTGGGGAAATAAGGGAGAAAAGAGTGAAAATCCTTTTAATTTATTAAATTCTTAAAACTCATTTTCAATTATTAATAAATCCCTCCATAAAGTTAATAAATCCCATAATTTCCAAAAATAATTAGATCTTTTAGTAATTAATTAGGAAGTCAAAATTTCGGGATATTACATCCTCCCCCCCTTAAGACAAAACTTCGTCCTCGAAGTTCGGGTTCGTACTGGGCGTTGTTCCACCCCCCTTAAAACACCATTCGTCCCCGAAGATAAGCAAACGAATTTTACTTACAAGGCTTGAGAATGGCGTACCTAAGAGAACAAATGCTGGTACTTCTGTCGCATAGCATCCTCAGCTTCCCATGTCGCCTCCTCGGTGGCATGGTTAGACCATAAGACCTTGACGATGCTAACCTCACGTCCCCTTGTTTTCCGTACTTTGGTATCTAATATCTGCACCGGTACCTCCTCGTAAGTCAAGGACTGATCTAGCTCAACCACCTCCGGTTCGATCACGTGAGAAGGATCACTCACGTACTTGCGCAATTGAGATACATGGAACACGTTATGCACTTTATCCAACGCCGGTGGCAAAGCTAGTCGATATGCCACTTCACCTATGCGGCCCAAGACCTCATATGGCCCCACGTACTTGGGACTCAACTTCCCCTTTTTGCCAAAACGCATCACTCCTCTGGTTGGTGATACTCGTAGCAATACTTTATCGCCCACGGCGAACTCTATATCCAGCGGTGTAAGTGCATAACTCTTCTGCCTATCTTGGGCAGCCTTCATCTTTTCTCGGATTATCTGGCACTGCTTAATCGTATCTTCGATCATCTGCGGTCCCAAAATCGCTGCCTCGGACGAATCGTCCCAACAAACCGGACTCTTGCACTTCCTACCATAAAGTGCCTCAAAAGGTGCCATCTTAATACTGGCATGGTAGCTGTTGTTGTATGAAAACTCAATAAGATCGAGCTTTTCCTCCCAAGAGCCTTTGAATTCTAATACACATGCCCTCAAAGATGTCTTCCAAAGTTTGTATGGTCCTCTCCGTCGACCATCGGTAGCAGGTGAAAAAATTGTACTCATTCGTAGTTCCGTCCCCAAGGCTGCTCTGTAGCTCTCGCCAAAACCGAGATATGAATCTCGCATCTCTATCGACACAATCTTTCTTTGGGTATTCCATGTAGTCTCACAATATTTCTCCGGTATGCCATAGCCAACTCCGTCTTACTCCAAGTGTCTTTCATCGGAATGAAATGCGCCGCTTTAGTCGATCTATCCACAACGACCCAAATCATATTATTCCCTTTAGGGCTCTCGGTAGTCCGCGATACAAAATCCATGGAGATGGAATCCCACTTCCAAACCGGCACATCCAACGGCTGCGGCATACCCCGTGGCCGTCGATGTTCAATCTTGATCTTCGACAAGTCAAGCGCCCGACACAAATTACGCTGCCGGCGTTTCGTATTGGGCCACCAAAAGGTTTTCCTGAGATCCTTATCTGATTTGTCTCCTCCCGGATGAACGAGAATAAGGCGTCATTTATGAGCTTCACTCAAGATCCGCCTCTTGAGTTCTTCGTCTCTTTGGTACACACCACCGACCCTTAAACCGGATACTACCATCCTCATGTAACGTAAAATCGACTGCACCATCTGTACCAATCTTGGCCTTCTTGGCCTCGATTACCTTGTCACCCACTTGTCTCACCCGGATTTCAGCGTATAATTCGGGTTGCAAGACGAAGTCGCTTTTATCTCCGCCTTTCTGGATGACACAAATGTCCATGCGGTCCAACTCTTCTCGCAATCTGATCCGAGCTACTTCATCACACAAGGAATGAATCGATTTCTGACTCAAAGCGTCCGCCACTACATTGGCCTTCCCTTCGTGGTATTGGATCTCCATGTCATAATCTTTAATTAACTCCAACCAACGCCTCTGACGCATATTGAGCTCCTTCTGTGTAAATATGTACTTCAGACTCTTGTGATCTGAAAACACCTTGATAGTTATTCCATACAAGTAGTGTCGCCATATTTTCAATGCGAAGACCATAGCTGCCAACTCTAAGTCGTGCGTCGGGTAGTTACTCTCATACGGCTTAAGCTGCCTTGATGCATACGCGATCACTCGCCTCCGTTGCATCAGCACACAGCCCAGCCCATTCTTCGATGCATCAGTATAAACCTCGATGTCCTCATTCCCATCCGGCAATGCTAACACCGGAGCTATGGTCAACCGTTCTTTGAGTAGTTGGAACGCCCTCTCACAATTGTCATCCCACTTAAACCGGTTCTCTTTCTGCATCAATGCAGTCATCGGTCTCGCAATTTCGGAAAAGTCTTTTACAAACCTTCGGTAATATCCAGCCAAACCCAAGAAGCTTGAATTTACGCAACATTCTTAGGCGTCGGCCATCTCGCCATCGCTCTATCTTGCTCGGGTCAACGGATACACCGTCTTTCGAGACAACATGCCCCAAGAATGCCACTCGTTCCAAACAGAATTCACATTTAGACAAACTTCGCATACTGCTTGTTTTTCCGTAGAATTTGCGAGTATGAGCCTCGGTGTTCGGCATGTTCTTCCTTAGTCTTAGAGTAGACTAAGATGTCATCAATGAAAACTACTACAAACTTGTCTAAGTAGGGTGCGAATACACGGTTCATCGGATCCATGAAAATCGCTTTGGTGCATTGGTCAATCCGAAAGGCATGACCGTGAACTCATAATATCCGTATCTAGTACGAAATGCGGTCTTTGGGATATCTCAGACCGCTACCCTGAGTGGTGATACCACGATCACAAATCAATCTTCAAAAGATACCGCTTCGGAGTTGATCGAACAAGTCGCCGATCCTCGTAACGGATACTTGTTCTTCACTGTGACGTTGTTCAGCTCCCGGTAATCAATACACAGTCGCATACTACCATCCTTCTTCTTCACAAACAACACCGGTGCTCCCCACGGTGACACACTCGGTCGGATGTACCCCTTATCGAGCAGTTCTTCCAATTGTACCTTCAGGTCCGCTAATTCTTTAGGTGCCATACGATAAGGTGCTTTCGATATCGGTCTGGTCCCGGGCACCAGCTCCACTGCAAACTCTACCTCCCTCTGGGGTGGCATACCTGGTATCTCATCCGGGAATACATCCTCAAAATCACGGACTACATCAATGTCGGTTAGTTTAGGATCCCCTGTGCTTACATCATGTACGTGACACATAAACAACGGGTACCCTTTCTTGGCGAGAGATCTCAGCGTCACCCCCGAAATGATCTTCACGTTAGGTTTATCCACAAATCCCTTGTAAGATACTCGCACCCCTTTAGGGTCTCTCAAAGTCACCTTCTTCTGCTCACAGTCAATTTTGGCTTTATGCCGGTTCAACCAATCCATACCCAAAATAACGTCGAAGCTCTCGTGGGGGAACTCGATCAAGTCAACCGACAAGTTGACTCCCATAATCACTAACGGCACGTCTCTATACAACTTAGAGCATGGCACTAACTCTCCCGACGGTTGCTGTAATATCCCGAAATTTTGACTGCCTATTTAATTGATAAAAAAAAAAAAGGTTTAATAACTTGGGGAATTATGTGTTTAGTAATTATTGGGAAGGGTGATTAATAATTAAAATGGAATTTTTATAATTCTTTAATTAAAAGGGAATACATTGGTTAATAATTAAAAGGGGAGGGGGACTTCTTTTATTCCTTCTCCATCTTTTTCCCAATTACACGTGAAACCCAAACCTCCCCCCTTTGCCGCCGACTGTGTGAAGAAGAAGGAGAGAAAAAAATTCTCTCCTTGGTGTTGAGGATTCGTCGTCGTCGTCGGTAAGCATCGTTTCCTTCTCTCCTACAATTCGAGAAGATGACGATCGGTCGCCAAAGGCCATGGCCGATCCAATTATGCGTATGAAAGAAGGTGGTTTCAATTCTAGATGCGTACTCTTGGTTCATCGAGATTCGGTTGTAATTGTTTTATCCTTCCTTCTATTTGTAGAGATAGATTCGGGCTTCGTAGAAGAACGGTTTTAATTCGTTAGCAAGATCCTTCAAGAAACGCAAATGACGGTAAGGATATTTCTATGGTTTACGTATTCGTTTGGTTTAAAAGATGAAGTTTTTAAGCATATGCAAGGTTGTGTATGATTTCTTGGATGCTTGGTATTGTCGTTCAAAGTTTTAAGCGTAAGTTGGGACTGTTTTACTGTGTTTTAGAGGGTGTAGATGACTGTAATGATGTTTTGAAACAGAAATTATAATGCTGATAATCCTGGGATGATGTAATTATGTGTGGGAAAGAGGTTTTGGGGGTGTTAAACATCCAATTTAGCGTATCGATACTTGGGTTTGAAGTCTATGATGTTATGGTATCTCTAGATAAGGAATTATGTGTTTGTTATGTTGTTTTGCTGCTGTTGTTGCCTGAGAAACGAAGGGGAGATCATGTTGAGTCGTTTTAGGGTTTTGCTGAGGTCCAGGCTGGACGGGCGTCTGGTCCTTTGGACGGGCGTCCAGCCCGGCTTCCAGTGTAGACGAGCGTTTGGTGAGCGTCTGGGGGGTGGATTCGATACAGGATGTAAAATAGATTCATGGGACGGGCGTCTGACCTTATCGGACGGGCGCCAGTGCATGGTGGATGACGAGGATGTAAATTGGTTTGGTGGACGGCGTCGAACTATTTGGACGAGCGTCTACCTATGGACGGGCGTCCATAAAGTCCAGACGGGCGTCCAGACCTTAAATTGATGTCTAGCTTGTTTCCTTTTTCTTTCTTGGTGGATTGTTGTCTAGCCTTATAAAATGGTTGTGGGTTATGTTTTGCTGAGTCAAGGATCTTGCTGTTATGATGGAACTTGGTTTTGGGCATCGAAGTTGTAGACCGCAATGGTTGGGCCGGATAGGGTAGCTCCCAAAGCCGTAACCGGGAAGGTTTCCTTACAACTTTAATGACCTTAACGTGTTTGGGAGTTGCAGATATTGAAATGTTGGGCCGGATAGGGTGACCCGAATCCGATAACCGGGAGAGGTAATCCTTGCACCCCAAGACGTCATGGACCATTTTAACCATGGTACCATTGGATGACCCCAGGAATGTGCACATTCGGGACCTTTAGTGTGAGATGGATTGAGAGGTGTTTATATCTTCCGTGTAATGGTTGTGTATGCATTATGGTTTGGTCGCATTTGTTACGCAATGATTCGATGTCTGCTTGGAAGTTTCCTTGTTTTGTTGATAACTTTCATTCTACGTATATTAGATTTATCCTTACTCAACGTTTAGTTGATGAGTTTCTATTTTGTTGATCCCGCTATGATCCGTTTTGGGAGCGGACTCTTAGCGAGTAGTCTTTTGGATTGATTGCTCGTTGCGGGAATGTCGCGGGGTCATGAGAGAGCGTAGTTATAGACAACTATTTACTTTCCACTTTGTCGATTTATGAAACTTTAAGTTTTATTGTTGTTCCGCATGTTCTCACCTTTGATAAAGAGATGGCACTCATTTTACATTTTAAATAATGCATGGTGGATGTTTAGTTTTCTCTGTTGTGGAATGTTGAATGTTACCGCCACGATCGTGTGTGTGTGAGGAGTGGCACTACGGTGACCAATACCGCGGCCGACGGGATTGGAAACCGGTGTTACAAAGTGGTATCGAGACGTTCGACTCAGAACCACCACCTAAAATGAACCTTAAGAATAAATTCACTAAAATGAACGCTGTGAGGAGGTGTGGGGTAGGTATCGAGTTCTATGTAGGAAAGGTATGGTGCATTCTGATGTATGTGGAAATGAGGCTGCATGTTGCAATCAATTTTGGACATAAGTGTTAGTATATGTGAAATATTTTTCGGCTCGATATAGGTGATAATTAAATATATGATTGTTTACTTTTGTAGTCTTAGCTATGCCTCCTAGGAATGGAAATGAGAGGGACCAGCTGATTGATCAGTTGGTTAAGATGAATCAAGACCTGATTCAGGCGGTCAACAAGCTAACCGAGAATCATTCTCAGGGGTCAACCACCGGCATGACTAGGGCCGTGAGTCAGCAGAGGCCCAGTCAGTACGATGGTAAGGGAGATCCTAAGGGACTCGAGCGGTGGATTAGAGAGTTTGAGAAGATCTTCGCCACTCTGGGCTGTCCAGAGGAATCGAAAGTCGACCAAGTGGTTTCTACTTGCTGTTGTGAGTGATTTGTGGTGGGGTGCCAACAAGGATAGGTTGGCGCAGATCGAAAACGAGCAAGGGAGTCGGTGGTGGTACCACCGAATCGGGGTGAGTTTAAACAAGAGTTACGGCGCGAATTCTTCCCTGAATCAAAAAGGAAAGAGTTGCGAGTGGAGTTCGACAATCTCCGACAGGGGGATATGACGGTCCAAGAATATTACGAGAAGTTTGTTGATTTGGCGGTCTATGCATCTGAGCTAGTGCCGACTGAAGAGGCTAAGATGGTGAAGTTCGAACAGTATTTAGATTTGGCGATCCGGGATCGTATGGGGGCAAGCCGGGGCTTCACGAGCTTAAAGGAGATGTGTGAGGTAGCATGCAATATTGAGAGGATTCGGAAGGAAGTTAAGGCAGCATATGCTACCAATAATAAGAGGAAGAGTGTCTCTGAGGACAATCAGGGACAGCAGAAGCGGAGTAATTTTGGAAACCACCCAGTGCGACCATCTTTCTCGGGAAATTCTCAGTTTAATAGGGGCAGTGGGGGTCAATCAACGAGGGGTAACCCTCAGGGGTCTAGTCGGCCACGAAGCTATCACTGCAAGAGGTGTCAGAGAAATCACCCGGGTACAGATTGTTCAGGTGCACAGGTCCAGTGTCACGGCTGTGGAAAGTTCAGACACAGGCAGTTTGAGTGTTTTACGGCTCCAACACCTGCCGGGTCGGCATCGGTTACGGGAAGCAACGTGAGTGGGACTCCAGGGGAGCAACACGGGAACATGGGTAGGGCAACCAACAGCAGAGAGCGGTACTCCTGCTCAGAGCCGACAAGGGGGTACACCTACGGCCACTGGTGGAAACAGAAACCGACCATCGGTCGGCCGACCAGCCGGTTCGAAGTGAGAAGAATCAGACTGGGAGATTATTTGCACTGGGCAGAGAGGAGGCCGAGCAGAGAAACCACGTAGTGACGGGTAATTTTCTGGTTAACTCAGTTTCATCCTATGTACTTTTTGATTCGGGTGCGTCATGTTCCTTTGTAGCTAGTTCGCATGTTTCGAGGTTAGGCCTAGTTACATTTGAGGTAATTGACAGTAAGTTTATGCAACCATCGGGAGAGTTAGTACCATGTTCTAACCTGTATAGAGACGTACCATTAGTGATTCTGGGAGTCAGCTTGTCGGTTGACTTAATCGAGTTCCCTCTCGAGAACTTCGATGTTATTTTGGGTATGGATTGGTTGAACCGGCATAAAGCCAAAAATTGACTGCGAGCAGAAGAAGGTGACTTTGAGAGGCCCTAAAGGAGTACGAGTATCTTACAAGGGATTTGTGGATAAACCTAATGTGAAAATCATTTCGGTGGCGACTTTGAGATCTCTCGTCGAGAAAGGGGACCCGTTGTTTATATGTCACGTACATGATGTAAGCGCAGAGGATCCTAAACTAACGGACATTGATGTAGTCCGTGATTTTGGGGATGTATTCCCGGATGAAATACCAGGAATGCCACCCCAGAGGGAGGTAGAGTTTGCCGTGGAGTTGGTGCCCGGGACTAGGCCGATATCGAAAACACCCTATCGTATGGCACCTAAAGAGTTAGCAGAACTAAAGGTACAATTGGAAGAACTGCTCGATAAGGGGTACATCCGACCTAGTGTGTCACCGTGGGGAGCACCGGTGTTGTTTGTGAAGAAGAAGGATGGTAGTATGCGGCCGTGTATTGACTACCGAGCCGAACAACGCCACGAGTGAAGAACAAGTATCCGTTACCGAGGATCGATGACTTGTTCGATCAACTACGGGGGGCAGGTATTTTCTCGAAAATTGATTTGCGATCAGGGTATCACCAGCTCAGGGTAGCAGATACGGATATCCCGAAGACCGCATTTCGTACCAGATACGAACATTATGAGTTCACGGTCATGCCTTTCGGATTGACCAACGCACCAGCAGTTTTCAAGGATCTGATGAACCGTGTATTCAGACCCTACTTAGACCAGTTTGTAGTAGTTTTCATCGACGACATCTTAGTCTACTCTAAGACTAAGGAAGAACATGCCGAACACCTGAGGCTCGTACTGCAGGTTTTACGGGAAAAACAGCTGTATGCGAAACTGTCTAAGTGTGAATTCTGGTTGGAACGAGTGGCATTCTTGGGGCATGTTGTCTCGAAAGACGGTGTATCCGTTGACCCGAGCAAGATAGAGGCAGTGGCGAGATGGCCAACACCTAAGAATGTTGCTGAAATTCGAAGCTTCTTGGGTTTGGCCGGATATTACCGAAGGTTTGTGAAAGACTTTTCCAAGATTGCTAGGCCGATGACTGCATTGATGAAGAAAGAGAACCGGTTTAATTGGGATGACAATTGTGAGAAGGCGTTTCAACTACTCAAGGAACGGTTGACTACAGCTCCGGTGTTAGCATTGCCGGATGGGAATGAGGACATCGAGGTTTATACTGACGCGTCAAAGAGTGGCCTGGGGTGTGTACTGATGCAACGGAGGCGAGTGATTGCGTATGCATCGAGACAACTCAAGCCGTATGAGAGTAACTATCCAACTCATGACTTGGAGTTGGCAGCTGTGGTCTTCGCATTAAAGATTTGGCGGCACTATCTCAGATGGGATAACTTTTAAGGTGTTTTCAGATCACAAGAGTCCAAGTACATATTTACACAAAAGGAGCTCAATATGCGTCGAGGCGTTGGTTGGAGTTGATTAAAGATTACGACATGGAAATCCAATACCACGAAGGGAAGGCCAATGTAGTGGCGGATGCCTTGAGTCGGAAGTCGATTCATTCCTTGTGTGAGCAAGTCGCGCGGATGAGGTTGCGAGAAGAGTTAGACCGTATGAATATATGTGTCATCCGAAGGTGGAGATAAAAGGACTTCATCTCGCAACCCGAATTGTATGATGAAATCCGGGTGAGACAAGCGGGGACAAGGTAATCGAGGCAAAGAGGGCTAAGATTGGTACAGATGCAAAGCAGATTGATTTTACTTTACACGAGGATGGTAGCGTTCGGTTCAAGGGTCGGTGGTGTGTACCGGCCGACGAGGAACTCAAGAGGCGGATTTTGAGTGAAGCTCATAGTACGCCTTATTCTCATTTCATCCGGGAGGAGACAAAGCGTATAAAGACCTCAAGAAAACCTTTTCGTGGCCCAATATGAAACAAGTGGCAGCAGAATTTGTGTGCAAAGTGCTTGACTTGTCGGAAGGTCAAGATTGAACATCGACGCCGCCAGGGTATCGCTGCAGCCGTTGGATGTGCGGTTTGGAAGTGGGATTCCATCTCCATGGATTTTGTATGCGGATTACCGAGAGCCCTAGGGAATAATATGATTTGGGTCGTCGTGGATAGGATCGACCAAAAGCGGCGCATTTCATTCCGATGAAAGACACTTGGAGTAAAGACGGAGTTAGCTATGGCTTACGGAGGAATATTGTGAGACTACATGGTATACCCAAAGACATTGTGTCGATAGAGATGCGAGATTTATAGCTCGGTTTTGGCGGGAGAGCTACACAGCGACCTTGGGGACGGAACTACGTATGAGTACAGCTTTTCACCCTGCTACCGATGGTCAGACGGAGAGGACCATACAAACTTTGGAAGACATGCTGAGGGCATGTGTATTAGAATTCAAGGGCTCTCGGGAGGAAAAGCTCGATCTTATTGAGTTTTCATACAACAACAAACTACCATGCCAAGATTAAGATGGCACCTTTTGAGGCACTTTATGGTAGGAAGTGCAAGAGTCCGGTTTGTTGGGACGATTCGTCCGAGGCGATGATTTTAGGACCGCAGATGATCGAAGATACGGTCAAGCGAGTGCTGCACGATCCGAGAAAGATGAAATTTGCCCAAGATAGGCGGAAGAGTTATCTGACTTACACCGCGGGATATTGAGTTCGCCGTGGGCGATAAAGTATTGCTACGAGTATCACCAACCGGAGGAGTAATGCGTTTTGGCAAAGAAGGGGAAGTTGAGCCCCAAGTACGTGGGGCCATATGAGGTCTTGGACCGTATAGGTGAAGTGGCATATCGACTAGCCTTACCACCGGCGTTGGATAAGGTGCATAACGTGTTCCATGTATCTCAATTGCGCAAGTACATGAGTGATCCTTCTCACGTGATTGAACCGGAGGTGGTTGAGCTAGATCAGTCCTTGACTTACGAGGAGGTACCGGTGCGAGATATCGATACTAAAGGCACGGAAAACAAGGGGACGTGAGGTTAGCATCGTCAAGGTCTTATGGTTCAACCATGCCACCGAGGAGGCGACATGGGAAGCGGAGGATGCTATGCGACAAAAGTACCCGCATTTGTTCTCTTAAGGTATGCAATTCTCAAGCCTTGTACGTAAAATCCCTTTGCTTATCTTCGGGGACGAAGGGGTGTTGTAAGGGGGGTGGATCAACGCCCGGTACGAACCTGAACTTCGAGGACGAAGTGTTGTCTTAAGGGGGGGAGGATGTAATATCCCGAAATTTTGACTCCCTATTTAATTGATAAAAAAAAAACAAAAAAAAAAAAAAAAAGAGGTTCAATAACTTGGGGAATTATGTGTTTAGTAATTATTGGGAAGGGTGATTAATAATTAAAATGGAATTTTTATAATTCTTTAATTAAAAGGGAATACATTGGTTAATAATTAAAAGGGAGGGGACTTCTTTTATTCCTTCTCCATCTTTTCCCAATTACACGTGAAACCCAAACCTCCCCTTTGTATTGTGTGTGTGAAGAAGAAGGAGAAAAAAATTTCTCTCCTTGGTGTTGAGGATTCGTCGTAAATCGCCGCCGGTAAGCATCGTTTCCTTCTCTCCTACAATTCGAGCATGACGATCGGCCGCCAAAGGCCATGGCCGATCCAATTATGCGTATGAAAGAAGGTGGTTTTTGAATTCTAGGCGTACTCTTGGTTCATCGAGATTCGGTTGTAATTGTTTTATCCTTCCTTCTATTTGTAGAGATAGATTCGGGCCGTAGAAGAACGGTTTTAATTAAATTAGCAAGATCCTTCAAGAAACGCAGCGACGGTAAGGATATTTCTATGGTTTACGTATTCGTTTGGTTTAAAAGATGAAGTTTTTAAGCATATGCAAGGTTGTGTATGATTTCTTGGATGCTTGGTATTGTCGTTCAAAGTTTTAAGCGTAAGTTGGGACTGTTTTACTGTGTTTTAGAGGGTGTAGATGACTGTAATGATGTTTTGAAACAGAAATTATAATGCTGATAATCCTGGGATGATGTAATTATGTGTGGGAAAGAGGTTTTGGGGGTGTTAAACATCCAATTTAGCGTATCGATACTTGGGTTTGAAGTCTATGATGTTATGGTATCTCTAGATAAGGAATTATGTGTTTGTTATGTTGTTTTGCTGCTGTTGTTGCCTGAGAAACGAAGGGGAGATCATGTTGAGTCGTTTTAGGTTTTCTTGAGGTCCAGTGGGACGGGCGTGCCTGGTCTTTGGACGGGCGCCCAGCCAGCTTCCGATGTAAGCAGCGTTTGGTGGCGCGCTGGGGGTGGATTCGATCATGAGGATGTAAAATAGATTCATGGGACGGGCGTCTGACCTTATCGGACGGGCGTCCAGGTACAGAATTTGGATACAGGATGTAAATTGGTTTGGTGGACGAGCGTCCGAACTATTTGGACGAGCGTCTACCTATGGACGGGCGTCCATAAAGTCCAGACGGGCGTCCAGACCTTAAATTGATGTCTAGCTTGTTTCCTTTTTCTTTCTTGGTGGATTGTTGTCTAGCCTTATAAAATGGTTGTGGGTTATGTTTTGCTGAGTCAAGGATCTTGCTGTTATGATGGAACTTGGTTTTGGGCATCGAAGTTGTAGACCGCAATGGTTGGCCGGATAGGGTAGCTCCCAAAGCCGTAACCGGGAAGGTTTCCTTACAACTTTAATGACCTTAGCGTGTTTGGGGAGTTTGGCAGCCGGTTGAAATGTTGGGCCGGATAGGGTGACCCGAATCCGATAACCCGGGAGAGGTAATCCTTGCACCCCAGTACGTCATGGACCATTTTAACCATGGTACCATTGGATGACCCCCAGGAATGTGCACATTCGGGACCTTTAGTGCATACAGATGGATTGAGGTGTTTATATCTTACGTGTAATGGTTGTGTTCATTACGAGTTTGGTCGCATTTGTTACGCAATGATTACGATGTCCTGCTTGGAAGTTTCCTTGTTTTGTTGATAACTTTCATTCTATTATATTAGATTTATCCTTACTCAACGTTTAGTTGATGAGTTTCTATTTTGTTGATCCTGGTATGATCCGTTTTGGGAGCGGACTCTTAGCGAGTAGTCCTTTGGATTGATTGCTCGTTTGCGGGAATGTCGCGGGGTCATGAGAGCCGCGTAGTTATAGACAACTATTTACTTTCCACTTTGTCAGATTTATGAAACTTTAAGTTTTATTGTTGTTCCGCATGTTCTCACCTTTGATAAAGAGATGGCACTCATTTTACATTTTAAATAATGCATGGTGGATGTTTAATTTCTCTCTGTTGTGGAATGTTGAATGTTATCGCTCACGCCACGATGTGTGTGTCGTGAGGAGTGGCACTTCGGTGACCAATACCGGCCGACGGGATTGGAAACCGAGGTGTATTCTGATTGCATAAACTCACCGTTAATCGCCTCGAAAGTAGCTAGACCCAACCTCAAAACATGTGAACCCGCTATAAAAGAACATGATGCACCCGAATCAAAAAAATACGTAAGATAAAAATGAGTTAACTAAAATTACCCGTCACTACGTAGTTGCTCGATCGGCCTCCTCCGCCTAGTGCGAATAACCTCCCGGGCCTGATTTTTCAGCCACCGACCAGCTGTCTTGGCCGACCACGATGGTCGGTTTATGTTTCCACCGGTGGCGCAGTGCACCCTGCATCGGCTGCTGCGTGAGTACCACTCTGCTGCTGGTTACCCCTACCCATGTTCCCCTGTTTCTCCCTGGAGTCCCACCCATGTTGCTTCCCGTAACCGATGCCGACCCGGCAGGGTGTTGGAGCCGTAAAGCACTCAAACCGTCTATGTCCAAACTTCCCGCAATTGTGGCACTGAACTTGCGCACCTGAACAATCGGTACCCGGATGATTTCTCTGGCACCGCTTGCAATGATAACTTCATGGCCGATTAAACCCCTGAGGGTTACCTTTCGCTGGCTGACCACCACTGCCCCTGGTAAGGTGGGAATTTTCCGAAAAGGATGGTCGATCTTGGTGGGTTTCCGCATCATCTGCGTTTTTTTGCCCCGATTGTCTTCAGAGACACTCTTCCTCTTGTTAGTAGCATACGCCACTTTAACCTCTCTCCGAATCCTCTCAATGTTGCATGCTACTTCACACATCTCTTTCAGGCTCGTGAAGCCCCTGCTTGCACCCATACGATCCCGGATCGCTAGATCTAGGTGTTGCTCAAACTTCACCATCTTGGCCTCTTGATCGGTACTAGCTCGGATGCATAAACCGCCAAGTCGACAAACTTCGTAATATTCTTGAGCAGTCATGTCCCCTCGTCGGAGATTATCGAATTCAACCCGCAGACTCTTTCCTCTTAGATTCGGGAAAGAATTCGCGCCTCGACTCTGCTTAAACTTCGGTCGATTCGGTGGTACCAATACCGCTTCCCTTGCTCATTTACTGATGCGGGGCCAATCGATCTTTGTTAGCACCCCACCACAAGTCAGCCACATCAACTAAGTAGAAAGCGGCTTGGTCGACCTTCGATTCCTCCGGGATGACCTAGAGTGGCGAAGATCTTCTCAAACTCCCTAATCCACCGCCGAGTCCCCAGGATCTCCCTTACCATCGTCATCGACTAGGCGGCTGCCGACTCACGGCCCTAGTCATGCCGGTGGTTGTCCCCCGAGAACGATCCTCTGTCGACCTTGTTGACCGCTGGATCAGTCTTGATTCATCTTAACCAAGCGATCAATCATTTGGTCCATCTCATTTCCATTCCTAGGAGGCATAGCTAAAACTACAAAAGTAAACAATCATGTATTCAATTATCACCTATATCATGCCACGAATATTTCACATATACTAACACTTATTGTCCAAAATTAATTGCAACACACACCACATTTCCACATACATCGAACTTACCGCACCTTCCCTACGTAGAACTCAATACCTACCCCACACATCCTCACCTGTCTTTGATTTTAGTGAATTTATTCTTAAGGTTCATTTTAGGTGGTGGTCCCGAGTCGAACGTCTACGATACCACTTTGTAACACCCGGTTTCCAATCCGTCAATTGCCGGTATTGGTCATCAGTAGTGCCACTCATCACGACACACGATCGTGGCGGTAACATTCAACATTCCACAACAGAAGAAAATAAACATTCACCATTCATCATTTTAAAAGAAAATATTCAAGTGAATACAAATATCCTCAAGAGAATGAAATTATGCGGAACGTCAAAGTCTTTAAAATTTAAATTTTTTCAAATAATGTAGAAGCGCAGGATCTGCGACTACGTGGCTCTCAAACCCCGCGACATCCCAAACAACAAGCAAACATCCATAAAAGTACTGCTAAGAATCGCTCCCCATAAATGGATCATAGCAGGTCAAACGAAAAGTAAAACCGTCAACTAAAAGTTGAGTAAGAATAAATCTAGTGTATGTAAAGTAAAGCCAACCCATGAAAAGTACCACCAATTTATGAAGGACCCAACCAATCTATACAAGTTACGACCAATCTATAATGGATACCATACTTCACGACTAACCACCTAAAGGTCCCGAATGTGCACATCCCTCCAAAGGGTAAAGCCCTTGAGAGGAGGATCCTAGAGGTCACCCAATGGTACCACAACTAGATGGACCATGACGTACTGGGGTGCAAGGAAACCTTCCCGGGTTCCCGGCTTCGGGTGCTACCCTGTCCGGCCCGACCACTCCACTATGCGCAACTCCCAAATACATTAAGGACACAACGTCGTAAGGAAACCTTCCCGGGTGCCCGGCTTCGGGTGCTACCCTATCCGGCCCATCCACTACGGGTCTACGAACTTCGATGCCCAATAACCGAATCTCACCAAGTACAACCTACGGAACATGTTCGTAAGCCTGGCCAACAACCCACACAGAAGGAAAACAACATAGACTGGACGCCCGTTTGGAAAGCCGGACGCCCGTCCAAGGACTCTACTGGATGCCCGTCCAACATACCAGACGCCCGTCCCGACTGTATAGACGCCCGTCCACTTAACAGAGTTAGATCCTGAATGTAAAACAACCCCTCAGACGCCCGTCCAGGTAACCCAGACGCCCGTCTAGGATGAAATCAAGGCAGACGCCCGTCCACCTGGGTTTCATCTCGAACCCTAACAATTCTCTACGCGATTTCTGAGCCGTTTCTCAATTAAACAGCAGCAAAAGCAACACTTTAAGCCCAGAAAACTCCATACAAAAGCATCATATCAACTATAGATTTTAACCAACGCAAAAACACACTATTACGAGCATTTAACATCCCCAAAACAGGACAACCAAGCGTAAACACCCTTGAATAAAACTTTGCAGACAACACTTTAGGGAAAAATATCAAGATTATACTCTAAAGCCTACCAACAAAGAAAGCGTAGAGATATTCTTACCGGTTGTTTGCGTTTCTTGAAAGCCCTCTGCTATCAAGCTAGAATCGCTCCTCTCTGAAGCCCGAATCTATAAAAGAAAAGCAATTGATCACCAAACAATTCTAGTGACCCCCAAAGGTAGAACCCACAGATCAAACATAGCCCCTCCCAACGCATAAAAGGATCGGCCATGGCCTTTGATCGGTCGATCGTCATGCTCGAGATGTAGGAAAAGAAATAACGATGCTTACCGATGATGATGGCGATTTAATTCCCAAACACCAAGGAGAGATTTTCTCTCCTTCTTCCTTATACATGGGTCGACGGCAAAGGGAGGGTTTGGGCTGAAAATTTTGTGTTTGGGGAAATAAGGGAGAAAAGAGTGAAAATCCTTTAATTTATTAAATTCTTAAAACTCATTTTCAATTATTAATAAATCCCTCCATAAAGTTAATAAATCCCATAATTTCCAAAAATAATTAGATCTTTTAGTAATTAATTAGGAAGTCAAAATTTCGGGATATTACACTGTCAAAGCCATATTCAACAGTACATCAGCCTAGAGACATTTAAGTATCAAACTTATAAAAGTGATTAGAGATCTCATCAACCATAAGCATTATCATGGTTTCTTTATCACAGTTTAATACTAAGGGCGTTATCATATACATAATATCACTAATTGGTCTAATAAATAAACAAAGTATATAATAACAAAATTGCTTTTATTACTCATAATAAAGTTATTACATAAACTTAAATAGACTGTAATTGACCCGACCCGGTCAGATCTGGTCCAACCCGATTGGGTTTAGGACACATATTCAATAGTATGTATGTATGTATGTATGTATGTATGTATGTATGTTACTCCTATGCAACGCAACTGTAAATATGTGTATAGTTATATAACTATCTTATAATGACTTGCAGCTTTCCACTGCTGGGACCCATAGAGAATTGATTCATCCATGCGTAAATTTGTTTGATGCCCAGCCGAGGTTCCATGCAGAATAGATTATCTTTCATAGACTAAAAACCTTATTGGAAGAGTATCGTGCACCAGGTGTTGACTTGTTTGACAAATTGAAGAGTTCAGTGTTTGGTCAATTTATTGATTTTTATTCTGATAACTGGGAGTACAAGGGGCGGATTATAGAATTCATGTATTTCCATATGGTTTATCCATATCGCGACGACGAACTTCATTTTAAGGTTGGCAATAATATTGTGAAGTTTGGAAAAAGAGAGTTTGGAATGATAATGGGGTACAGATTTAGAGATTTCAACGTTCATTTGCCTCGACAATCAATGTGTTTTGCTGCCCCTTGTGAACTTGAGAATTGCACCACGACTGTCACGTTGGCAAAAATTGAAGCAGCAATTAAGTCAAAGAAATGTAACATTGAAATTGTATATCGGAAGGGTCTAGTGTACCTTATCTACGGCTTAATAATTGGACAAGACCCTAGAACGATAATACCGAGCAAGATTTTTTATATCGTCTAGAACCTACAACTTGTTGAGACTTTTGCATGGGGGTAGTATTTGTTTCAGAATTTGATCTGGAACTGGCGTAAGATTGTACAAGCGTGTAGTCTACTTAAACCTAAGGCTGATGGGAATCCGCACAAGCCACAGGTAGCTGGTTGTCTATACGCATTATAGTTGTGGTCTTTTCATGCCATGCCAAA
Source organism: Gentiana macrophylla (assembly GCA_026214975.1). Lineage (NCBI taxonomy): Eukaryota > Viridiplantae > Streptophyta > Magnoliopsida > Gentianales > Gentianaceae > Gentiana > Gentiana macrophylla. The sequence goes on along the minus strand of CM047805.1, from coordinate 80,065,574 downwards.
CCTTATTACGAAGGGGAAATTTGCATCAGTTAGAGACAGACATGCTAATGATCTTCCAACTATGTTGAGATGGAAATGTACGAAAAGAGGGATGTATTATGATAAACTGACCTCTTCCGCCGTTAGTCCATGGGTATGTACCTTATTATCAATTTTATCAATCTACACTGTCAGCAATACTTTTAATATATTGTATATAAAACCGTGTTTTTTTCTATATGCAAGATGGCCTGCTCGATGATGTTCTGAGAACCGCTAAAGATACGGAGTTCGTAATTTCACTGGGGTTACCGGCGGTAGAGGTCACAGCTCCACCTCGTTTATTACCCATCCCTCCCATCATAGACCCACCCCCGCTCAATGATCTGGCCCGTGCCCCTGGTTCGAGACATGTTTCTATTGGCTATCCTGTGCATGGCCTCGTATGTGAGCGTCTAGAAATTGATGATCAGGACGTGCGACGTAGCCAATACCGTCATGTGGATGGCCCGTCTACATCTGAAAACCCTCATGGTATCCCGCATGAGGATATACTTATTGTCGGTTGTGTGTGGTTGGATTCACCGATGCCAATAATTAATCGTATAGTCCAAAATGAGTTAGAAAAAACTAATTCCGAGTTAAGAGACGTGAAGGCTCAGTTAAGTGAAGCGATGACTAAGTTAAGCGAAGTGAATGTTGAGTTAAGTGAAGTAAAGACTGAAGTGGGGCATCTAAGAGCGATTGGGGTATAAACTACCAAAACAGTCGAAGCAACTACCACATTAGTTGAATAACGACATACGCAGTATGTTAACTTTGTACGAAGTCCGACCGAGAGACAGGTTTGAATTAACTCCTAAATACAAATTTCATTCAGCTGATAGGGACTTATTCAGAATGTTCATCCACCGTCCCAAGCTAGGACAGTTGTATCACAAGGCTCCCAGGGTGGTGAGTCACATCCCGACGGTACCTAAAGCACACCAATCCCCGAAGGTGGTCCGTCTTCAATTTCACAAGGCATCCGTGAGACTGAGACACCTCGAGGCCATGACACAAATACGGCCCAGGTATAAATTAACTTGTAAATACAAACATCATTGAGTTGTTTTGTTAAAATAAATTTAAACTCATAGCCGTCCTTTAATGTTCAGATGGTATCACCATCCTAAGGTGGGCTGTCTTCAGGTCTACAAGGCACACCATCTTTCCAGGGTCAAAACACGGAGGCCGAGCAAAGCACACCTCCCGGACCATGTGCAATGAGTGGGGATTCTTCGTTGTCGTGTCTAGATCTACCACTACCGAGTCCAAAATTATATGATCCTATTGATGATGAGATTTATGATAATAGTAGGGAGCCCTTAAATCCTTATGTGCAACCGAAGATCGAAAGCACGGACAACACCATGCTTTTCGGCCAGCAAGCGATGCCAGGTACGAACAGAAGAGGGGGAGGCCTATTGGAAAGTATTCTACTTTGATGAGAAATGAGGGCAATATTCCATTAAAAATGTCCCTTCGTTCGACTCAGAAGCCAACTGAATACCTTAGGAAGCAGAATACCCAATGAGTTCTGCCTAAAAAATGGCCGGAGGATAGTAGGCACACACCCGGACGGGGGACTAACGAAGATGACCTGAGTCAACTGAAAAAGTGGTTGGCATCAAAAGAAGGTGATACCCGGGGATTATTAAGGGGGATGCAATATGAAGACCGAATTTTCAATTACCCCATGGATCGAACCTTCTTTAGTTGTATTATGTTTATGAGATAGGTTGATATATATATATATATATATATATATATATATATATATATATATATATTGGTACAGTAAACTCATTTATACTTGTTTTCTAAATTCTTTAACATGTATTACGGTTTTACAAATATCGTAATATTGTGACTCGAGTAATAAAATTTCATGTCTTTGCACATTGATGCATATGTGGGATTATTATCGCTCGTATGGAAGCTCTCCGGGATAAGTATCAGATTCATGCGAGATTGTGTTATTCCTCTTCCGCAAGGACTCTTTTGCCTGAATTAGATAAATGGGATGGTAAGATGGATGTGGCGGCTCCAAGTGTTTTGACATTAGAAATTGCTGCATGGACCCGAAAAGCAGCCGCTTATGCTATCTGGACGATTAACGAGCAGCATTAGGTGCTTATGGTCATGTCAATCAGTGAGTGGATGATAATGATATACGGCAGCCGATATGGATATGGTAACTTGGAAGTCATAGATTGGTTCGTCTAGAAGTGGTCTCAATACATGAGGTTTTTGTTATCGGTATCACCAGAATGCATAGGATTACAAAGGATGATCGATCCATCTCCCCACCATTCTGGACAGTGCGGCTTAATGAGAATGAATGTCCACATACGAAGAAGTGGTACGTATAAAACCTTATTCGGATTTGTTAATTTCAACCATTCAATTGTAAAATTTATGGCTTTAATATGCGAGCACCACTGTGGGTTTTTCGTCTTTGAAGATTATAAAGCTTTTAATCATCTATGACGCAAGCATACTTGAGTCGATCGATGAAAGCGTACAGACAGGCTCCGGACCAAAATGGCCGTGAGATCTATTTACTCGACTTATAGCGGTTCAAATTGTTTATTAGATATTCAAGTCGCATCGTCCAATATTTTGGCATGTTTTTTTTTGTATTATCTCAACTTATGGCGGTGTAATATTTATATTATACTTTTTAGTTTGCTTTTCAGATCGAAGCAGTTTTTTAATATTATTAATTTTAAAAGTCTTTTTGATTAATTTTAATTATGCGCCATATGTAAAAATTTGGTCACATTATTTATTTATTCACCTGTAAAATCTTAGGAAACAAGTACTATAACATGCTTAGTGTTTGTATGAATTAATTGACCTATGTGTGCCAAATATCTTATATATATTCTACCAAGAACACATAAGAGAAAAACACAGGAATAAAACATTGATTAAAGTAATTAGTTCGTAGGCGAAACATCTAGACAAGAATTTAATCACAAGAATTTAATGGACTTACACTGGGACACATAATAGAAAAATACATGGACATAATAGCAAATACATAATAGCAAACTCAGGGAAGGTTTGCCAACCAATCATAACATCAAAGGAAAGAGGATTTACAAGTCGTCTTAAAAGTCATCTTGATTAAAAGTTTCGTAGGTGATAACCTCATTATGACCGTATGTCACATCATCTAAAACTTATTCCGGCACCCTGGCAGACCTCATGCATATAGCCGTGATCAGATACGGGAAAAAAATATATCCATCTCCTGCATTGCCCTTTGCTATATGTCGAATCCCATACAGAATATACTCTCCGACGTCGAAGTAAGAAGTAATAAATCCGTATGCAAAGGCATACAAATCAAATGTCGGTGCGGTGTAGTTCACCGTACCATACCTATTCGTGGCAAGAAACATAATCAGGAAAGGAAGGAATGGACCATACCAGGACCATGGTGAAGGGAGGGTAGGCCGCCGAGGCATCACACGTTCCCACAGATGGGTCTCCCTAAATAAAGCAGCCATGTCACGCTGTAGTAGTTCGGGAACATCCGGAAAAAGAAAGAAATCCAAACCCCGAGGATATTCGGGAATGGCATACTCGTTGTTTATCTATGTATTATTCAAAATGATGGGAACGCCTCGCACTGTGACGCTATATTCGTTGAGCCCTGTCGTAGCTACACAAGCATAGAATTCATGCACAATAGACCGATACACGTGATGAAAGCTTAATGGGCTTTGGGGGACACCATGCCACTTGTTATCTCGAAGCAAGTTGCTGATCAAACTAGGTAGACTCTCCATATTCAATCGCTTCTCTAGAACAACAGCTCTTGCCATCCAGTTAGTCACGTACTCACGCCTCTCTTCTTATGTTGTGAAACGGCTTATGAGAAACTGCTCTTCCAACAACAAATCAATTTTGTCATTGGGAATGAACACAGGGGCATGCGGGTTAGCCATTGAAAGGTAGACTAAAATAGACTATATGGGTAAAATAAACTAGAAATGAGAGGGATGAATCGTTTGATAAATGATTGGTCAATATAGAGAATTTTTCATAAAGTAAATAATGGTGAACCACTTGACATTTTTGTAAAGACACGCCCATGACTCAATGAAGACACAACCTGCACCCTAATGACCCCTATGACATATGACATTGACTTGACAACATGACTAGTCAAAACAAGCATTGATTGAGAAGGTCGGTGTGGTGGAAACCCGTTGAAAATTGGACGATCCCGTGCAAATTTTAGAAGACCTCCACCATTCATGAATCATATGAAAAGACGTGCCCCTGGCTCAATGACGACACAACCTACACCCTAATGACCCCGATGACATATGACATCGACTGGACAACATGACCAGTCAAAACAAGCATTGATTGATAAGGTCGGTGTGGTGGAAACCCGTTGGAAATTAGACCTCCAGCATTCATGACTCACATGTAAAGACATGCCCTTGACTCAATCATGACACAACCTGCACCATAATGACTCATATGACATATGACATCGACTGGACAATATGACTAGTCAAAACAAGCATTGATTGAGAAGGTCGGTGTGGTGAAACCCGTTGGAAATTGGACGATCCCATGCAAATTTTGAAAGATCTTGTTACAATATAAAAGCTGATGGGGATGCTGAGTGCACTTTGCTGATCGTATGAAGATATCGAGTGCTGTTGTTGGCAGAACATCGAAGAACCTCATCGACAAGATAAACATCGCCGACTTTTTCGATTAGTTAGTGCGATATAAAAAACGGTTATTTCGTTGTAATCTATTATAACCGTTTATAACTTACTTGCAACTGATTCATGAGGTGTATGATGTTATAAATACCCCATGATCAGCCATATTGTAAACACGTTGTAACTTTTACTTCATCAATAATAATTCCGCATTTTATTTTGTTTGTTTATAATTCTACAAACTTCATCATGGTATCAAAGCAGAAATTTGAGAATTTCTAAGAGCTTTCATGCGTTTTTTAAAGAAACTTGAGAGTGTTCTTCATCTTTTTTCTGAGTTTTTCAATTTCTTGAGAGTAAATTATCATCCTCTTTCCTGTTTCTGATCAGTTGATCATTTTTCCACTATCATCATTGATTTGAGAATCAATTCTGGAGTTCTTGATAGCCATGGCAGCTAATAAACAAGAAATCAGTCCCTCCAATCCATTCTATGTTCATCCTAATGAGAATCCTTCTCTGGTTCTTGTTCAGCCATTGATGAATGAAAAAAACTACAATCCCTGGAAAATGTCCATGAAGATGGTGTTGATCACCAAGAACAAAATTGGCTTCAGAGACGGCACAATTAAAAGGCCGAAGCATATTCAATCGACTTTCATGCATGGAGGCAAAGTGTGACACAATGGTTAGATCATGGATCTTGAATTATGTTGAAAACATATTGCACAAAGTTTGATGTACTTCAAGAATGCACATTCAAAGATGGAAGAATCTTGCGGCAAGGTTTTCAAATGTTGATGCTTTAAGGCTTTGAGATCTTCTTGAAGAAATGCATCTATCAAACAAGGCATGATTCTGTCAATCAATATTTCATAAAATTGATGATTCTTTGGGAAGAAATCAAGACCATCAAGCTCAGAATAATCATTCCAGTTGATCCTCCATGTCATCGCAACACAATCAACAATCTGATGGATCATATGGAGGCTGAACATGTCATGAAATTCCTTAAAGGTTTAAGGGATGAATTTGAACCAATGGTCTCACAAGCAATGCTGATGGTGCCTTTTCTGAAAATTCATGATGCCTTTGCAATGGCAAACAAGTTTGGGAGACAGAAGTTGTATGTGGCTAACAAGGCCAAGAATCATGATTCCATGGTTCTCTTGTCATAGAAAAATGGACAGGGAGACAATCAGACTGTCAGACTGTCGGCAAACCTAATTCTGCTGCAAATCCCAGGCCTAAAAATCCCAAAAATATACAATGTAGTTAATGTGGATTCAATGGCCATACTGAGGAGCCTTGTTGCAAGAAGCATGGCTTTTCTCCGGGTTTCGAGTCAAAAAGGGCAAATATGGTAGCAGAGGAGCAATCAGTAGAAGAAGATCCGGCACCAAGCAGGTCTGCTGGACCAAGGTTTCCCAATCTTACTGCACAACAACTTGACAAGTTGATGGCTCTGCTGAATGATCCTCCACAGACATGCGGGGTTTCTTTGTTGGCCAACCTGTTGATATTGTTACACACTACTCACCTGCTACAGGAACATGTGACCTAAATTTACTAAGATCAATACAATGGATCTTGGACTCTGGTGCCACCGATCACATTGTTGGTTCATTAGATCTGTTAAGCAATCCTAAGCCTTCATCTGGTATAAAAATAGGATTACCTAATGGAAATAATGTCTCAGGCACACATATAGGCCAAGTGAGGATCAACACTCAACTGGTCCGATATGATGTGTTTTGTATTCTGGTTTTAAGTATAACCTTTTATCTTTACCTTCTTTCATTAATCATACAAAAGGTGTAGTTGTTTTTCTACTAACAAGTGTGTTTTGCGAGAACAAGAACAAGAACATGATTGGTTCAAATTTGAGTTCTGAGAGAGGACTTTGTGTCATGGATCAGCCAATAAGACTTTCTGTTACCAATGCTATAGAGAATCACACTTTATCTGATAGATTAGATGATGCACTTTTATGGCACTACAGACTTGGACACTTGCCTGATAAGAGACTGCAAGTCATTAGTTCACAGTCTGCGGATGTCCAATTTTGTAATCATGATCTTTGTTATGTCTATCTTATGGCTAAACTGAAGAACAATCATTTTCCGTTAAGAACTACTACTGTAAATTCTATTTTTGACCTTGTCCATATGGACATTTGGGGTCCTCTAAGACAGTACACTATAAATGGACAACAATATTTTCTTACTGTTGTAGATGATTTTTCTTGATTTACTTGGGTTTTTCTTATGAGACATAAATCTGAAGCCTCTGAACTTGTTTAATCTTTTGTTAAATTTGTTTCTTCTCAGTTTCATAAAATTATTAAAGTAATTAGATCTGACAATGGTGCAGAATTCCAACTTACTGACTTTTATGCTCAACAGGGTATCATACATCAGACATCCTGTGTAAGTACACCTGCGCAAAATGGTATTTTTGAAAGAAAACATCAACATCTGCTGAATGTTACAAAAGGTTTGAGGTTCCAGAGTAATCTACCAATTGCATATTGGGGTTTTTGTCTTTTACATGCTGTAAAATTGATTAATGCCACACCTACACCCCTGCTGAAAGAAAGCACTCCACATGAAGTTCTTTATGGCACCAAACCGGACTATTCTATGTTTAAAGTCTTTGGTTGCTTAGTTTCTTCATGCACACTTCAGCAGTATAGGACCAAATTTGACTCAAGATGTAGGACTTGTGTCTATCTTGGGAATTCAACCACCTCCAAGTGTTCTATTCTATTAGATATTACCAACAAAGATATCTTTGTTGCTAGAAACACTCAATTCCATGAAACTTACTTCCCTCTTTTTCAGCAGGTTTTGGGAAAGCCTAGATATCGTGCTGACATGCATGTTCCTTTGCTAGTAATGGTTAGTTTTAATGACCTATCGAATGAATCAGCAGACCAACCAGCAATGGAATCAACAGCAGCTGATACATCCAATGAAAGGCATGAACAAGTGAATCAGGCACCTGAACCATCATAACTAAGAAGATCCACAAGAACAAGGAAATCCCCAACCTTTTTATCAAAGGGGTGCTCATAATGTTCAGCAGACTCCACATCTGCTGAGTGTAGTAATGAGTCTGGAAACCTCTCAGCAGACTATGCCAGATTCATTATTGATGCTGTTAAAGAGCCTAAAACCTACAATCAAGCCATCAAGCATGATGAATGGAAGGAGGCAATGAACAAAGAAATTAAAGCTTTACAAAAGACTCACACATGGGAGATAGTTGATCTGCCCCCAGGCAAGAAACCTATTGGATGCAAATGGGTGTACAAAATCAAATACAACTCTGATGGTTCAGTGGAGAGATATAAAGCTAGACTAGTAGCAAAAGGCTACACTCAAACGTATGGGATTGATTATCAAGAAACTTTCTCATCTGTTGTCAAGATCACTACAGTTAAAGCTTTACTTGCAGCAGCAGCAGCCAACAATTGGCACCTACATCAGATGGATGTCAATACTGCCTTTTTACATGGAGATTTGCATGAAGAAGTATACAAGCAGTTAACTCCGGGTTGTGCAGCAACCAAACCAAATCAAGTTTGCAGGCTTACTAAGTCATTGTATGGCCTCAAGCAAACCAGCAGACAATGGAATTGCAAGTTGACTGAATCTTTGGAGTCTCAAGGATTCCCTCAATCCAAAAATGATCACAGTTTGTTTACCAAAGGGTCAGGACAGTCATTTATTGCTTTACTGGTCTATGTTGATGACACCATACCAGCAAGCCCTAATGGAGGGTTGAATCAGCAAGTAAAGGATGCTCTACATCAGCAGTTCACCATCAAAGATCTTGGAAACTTGAGATATTTCCTAGGCATTGAGACTGCTAGATGTCCAAAAGGCATATCCATTTCACAAATAAAATACACACTTAACCTCCAAGAAGAATATGAATTTTTGAGAGCCAACCCTGCTAATACACCCATGGAGTCTAAGCAGACTTTACAACATGGTGATTCACCACTTTTAGAGGATGACACTGCATACAGATCCCTAGTGGGTAAATTAATTTACCTCGCTTTTACCAGACCAGATATTGCTTTTTTAGTACAACAACTAAATCAATTTCTAGACACTCCTACTGAAAATCATATGAAGGCAGCTCATAGATCATTGAGGTACTTGAAGACCAATCCTGGTCAAGGAATCTTTTTTTCCAGCAGACAATAATCTTGTACTTTACAGATAGTGAGTGGGCTGGTTGTCCTGAAACAAGAAGATCCGTATCAGGTTACATGATGTTCCTAGGAGATGCACCAATCTTCTAGAAGGCAAAGAAGCAAACAACAATTGCTAGAAGCTCATCAAAGGCTAAGTATAGGGCAATGGAAAATGTTGTTTGTGAAATCCAGTGGCTAATCTAGATACTACAGATTCTGAGTTCGATTCGATTGCTCGATGTGCTATTTTGTGACAATGCCAGTGTCATGCACATTGCTCATAACCCTGTCTTCCATGAAAAAACAAAACACATTGAAATTGACTGCCATGTTGTGTGAGACAAAGTCAAATCAGGACTCATCAAACTTCTTACAGTTAATACAAAAGAACAAATAGCTGACATCCTCACCAAAGCCTTGGATGCACCCATTTTCTCCAATCTCCTAGACAAATTGGGAATTTCAAAGATCTTTCAGACTTCAAGTAGCTGATGGAAATATTGAGTGCAAGCTGTTCATATACCACTCACAGCTTGAGGGGGTGTTACAGTATAAAAGCTGATGGAATGCTGAGTGCACTTTGCTGATCATATGAAGATATCGCAGCTACTGGCCGACAAAATGAACATCGACAACTGGCTTGACAAAGATAAACATCGATGAGCCCTCAACGATTAGTTAGTTCGATATAGAAAACGGTTATTTCGTTGTAATCTGTTTTAACCGTTTGTGACTTACTTGCAACTGATTCATGAGGTGTATGATGTTATAAATACCCCATGATCAGCCACATTGTAAACACATTGTAACTTTTACTTGATCAATAATAATTCCATAATTTATTTCGTTTGTTTGTAATTCTACAAACTTCATCAGACCTCCACCATTGATTGAGCACTTTTACACACTTGACAACTCTATATATACCATGAAATTTTAAACTACCTCTGTATAACCCTCGGTGTTACTTCACCTTAATCACAACGTCTGAACCGAGTTCCTCTGTTTCTTCTGGTCCTCCAGAATGGCATGAAAATGACCATGTTTTTTATGATCCTCCGGAATGGAAACTTCAATAGCCTGTGGTTGTTAATGAGGCCGGTGTTAATTTGGACTACGACGAGCAGACACTATTAACTCGGTTCAAAACAGACAAAGTGCATGCAAATTGGCGTTAGGTCTTTCAAGCTAGACCTGTTGTTGGAGAGAGGAGAATTGTATGGGGGAGTCTACCTACCAGGATGTCGGGTCTCTTACGCAGATTGTCGTTAGAGTGCATCACAACTAATCCCGCACCGACATCGAGTATGAATCGATCAATTGTTCGTGAATTCTATGCACTTATCAGGTCAAACATAGTTGCGTCAAGACTCTCCATAGCATCAAGGGTGCACAAATTACGTGGACTGGATGTCGCCTTGGAGGTGAAATGAATCAATAACAACTAAGGTGTACGTGAAGTTGAAGCATTCAGACACTTCTTCAATGGGCCTTACAGCGTTGATGCAATGCAACGTCTAATTGCTCGCCGTCAAATGCCTACTGAATGGGTGAATGTTATGATCGAATGGTTCGTCAATAGTGTCTATGGTACTATACACACTGTTGAACCAAAATTTGATTTGTACGCTTTTGTGTACGCAGTTCTCCATTATACAGTTGACTTTGGACGTTGCATCGTTAGTAGGATTCATGAGATATCGCTTGGCACACATGGTGATGGTTATATCTATTATCCATTTCTTATCACGACTATCACAAGCGATTATCTCGTACCGGAGTATGACATGTATGACATTGCTTGGGAAACCTTCCCTATCATCTTTAAGGGGCACCCTTAGGTTTATTTAAGTACTTTATCATATTAATTGTTTGTGTTAGGAACATTTTATTATGTTTTGAAGATGGCCACACTAGCTGTTATAGAAAGCCTAAAATAAGTTAGTATTCTCTGTATAAGTCTTTACTTAGAGTCTGACATGTTGTACAAGTTGAGTCAGACAAGTATTGTACTAGTTGGTAGGATGGCTAAGTAAACAGAATTTCAGCAGAGTAGAGGCAGCCAAGTAAGTACAAGCAGAGAAGCATGAAGACACATGGACTGACTAATAACCAAGGAAGTCTGTGATGACCTTGGATAAGTATAAGTTATATTTCAAGCGATGAAATTCATTGTTTAAATATGGTGTACGCGGAGTTCACTCAAATCAAGGATCAGTGAAGTACAAGGACTCTTGTATTATCACAGAAAGAAAACAAGCAAATGAACTGCTAAGTAAACTGCATGGCCAACCGAGTAAAGAAAAAGCGGTGAAGGAAGAACAAATCGGCTAAGTCGGCAGGAACACTCAATCGCTCGCATAACAGTCAAGTAAAGGAACAACAAAGCGCAATTCAAGCTTATTCGTAACGTGAAGAATTAAAGAATTAAAGAAGTTTTGTAAGATCAAGCATTAAATGCGAGAATCAATCAGGACGGATTTTATGATAGACGTTTGAATAAAATCCGGATCAATCGAAAACAAGGAGAATATAATCAAGCGGGGAATCAAGAATTAAATCAAGGATTATTCTCCACATTAAATAGCCAACGGACAGAAATTCAAATCAAGAATTATCAAGGTTATAAGTAGAAGGCATTGACAGACAGGAAAGACAATGATTGAATTACATAAGAACAAGCAGAAACTCTGTCAATTTGAAAAGCCTTCTATCTGAACATAAAGGACATATTTAGAGATCAACTCAGCAATCAGAGCTAAAATTATATATCAAGCACTGAGATTGATCAACAGAATCTGTGAATCCAATTCACACCAGTCAAGCAACTGAATCAGAGCCATCTGAGAAGGAGTTGTGTTTGTGATATCTGCTGAAGGATTTGTTCCCCAAGGAGTAGTGTTGAAGACTGAGTCACTGAAGCTTTTGAAGCCAGGGAGTGATAGTTTTGGAGATTGTGAAGCTTGTGCAGCCAAGGACAATCTAACTATTATATCAGTATTAATAATAGTGAATTCCTCCAATCATCACAGAAGAAGAGTGGATTAAAGGATTACTCCACCCTGAACCACTATAAACCTTTGTGTCTATTTACTTTCAGACTTTACTTTTATGCACTTACTTTATGCGTAATTCATACTCGTGTGTGTATATCCTACTTTGAAATAACATTTAAAAGAAGGGACTTATCCATTTCACAAAATCTTTTATCATAAGAAAAGTTTTTGAAACTCCAGTTTAGTCATTCACCCCCCTCTGACTATACGTTTACCCTTCTCTAGGACCAACAATTGGTATTGGAGCAATGTTCCTAGTATCAGAACCTGTTCAGATCTGATTTCTGGTAACAAGGAGATCACATATTTTCAAAGTGGTTTTCAAATCTGTGCTTTCTAAATATATCTCTTATTCGTACTTATGGATTCCTCAAATTTCATGTCTAAAGTACCTGTATTCAACGTTAATAATTTTGATGAATATAAAATAAGGATGCTGTTTCATCTTGCATCAACTCATGAGGAGATGTTGGATATAATCAATGATGGCCCAATCAAGATTATGACTGAGATAGCCACAGGAGCAGATCAATGAAAGGAAATAGAGAAACCTAAGAAAGATTGGACCAAGAAGGACAGAAGAAGAGCAAATCTTGACTTTGTTGCAAAAGACATGATCTTGTAGACTCTGGACTGTAATATGTTCATGAGGATCAAAGACTGCAAAATAGCAAAGGAGATGTGGGATAAATTAGCATTGATCAATGAAGGATCAGAGGCAGTTAAAGAAAACAAATTGTCTGTTGCAAAATAGAAATTTGAAAACATCAAATGAAGACTGGAGAATCCATTGATCAAATGGATAACAGATTTTCAAGCATGAACAGTGAACTGTAACAACTTGGACATACATACCCATAGAATGAAGTTTATCTGAAAATCTTGAGAGGTCTACCTGAAAGATGGAAAATCATCACATCAGTACTCTGAGGAACAATCAATCTTGTAAACACCAATACTTTGACTCTGATGTCTCAATTAAAGGCTCATGAATTTGAGTTAAATGGTGAAGACAGTGCACCAGCAGAAGCACACAAGGCCAGTGCACTTGTTGCACTCCAGCAAAGCAAAACGGTTGATACAAGAAGCCTAGAGACACAGGAGCTAAAAGAACATATTTCTTTACTGATTAAATGTTTTGACAGGTTTAGGAAGAAGAAACAATTCAAAGGATGTTCATCACCAAACAAGAAGTCAAGCTTAAGCAAAAACATGAAGAAGAAAGATGATGAATACAGATGTTTCAATTGAAAGAAGAAAGGTCAATTCAAGGCAGATTGACCTGAAGAAAAAGGCAAGGATGAGGAAAAGAAGAAGTACAAAACAACAGAAAATGGAAAGAGCAAGAAGGCACTTAAAGCTGAAACCAGTAGTGAAAAGAATGAAGAATCATCTGATAATGATTCAGATGATGATGAATCTAACAGCTCAGACAATGACAAAGCATATCTATGCCTTATAGCTAAGGAAACTGATGAAACATAGGTTATAGCTAGTTTATACTCATCATCTGCATCCACATCTGACACTGGACAATCTTCTACTATCCTTTTAGATTCTGCAAACTTAATTCAAAATCTCATGTGTAAATTTGAAGAAATTCAACTAAATCATGAAATTCTGGAACAAGAATGTGAGAATCTGAGAGAGGAAAATAAAAGATTAAAGAAAGAACTAGATGGAATGAAGGCTGAATCAACTAGTAAGGAAGTACACTTAACTGATCAACAAGCAGTAGATGATCACTCATCTGATGTAGACAGACCAGCTGAGAAAATCTCCCTACCAATTAAGATCACCACTGCACCACTCAATGCACCAACTTACAAACCCCAAAAAGGTTTGGATCCAGATTTGGTCTTGGCTACAACAGTCAGGATTAGAAAGAAAACAATGGACAACACAATTTTGAATCAAGGACCAAAACTAGACCAAAATTCAGAAAAGGACAGACCATATTTTCAACTACTCATCATGCACCGGTGAATTCAAAACCCAGTGTAGTGAAACATCAGAGTAAATCATCAAACCCACCAATTAAAGGCAAGGGCTTAATGAAAGGTAAGGAAGACTTTACCCTTCAGAGGATGATTGAATGTTGCACCCCAAAATACAATAAGAAACAATTTCATGCTATGCAACATGTGTTTAGGAAAAGCCAACCAAGGCATGTTCTGGACACAAGAAGCAATATGAAAATAAGTTTCTCTCTGCATATTGGAGAGTGAAAAGGATGCAAATGCACAAAAAAAGTAGAGAATTGTATTAGAATGATTTCAATATATCCACACGAAATTATTCGCTGCGTACATACATATATGAAGTTGATGATTTCAACTATCCAAGAAGATCCTTTGGATACACACTTGGAATGAGAGGCATGGCTGCTAACAGGTATGGACTCAAGCAGTATTGGGTACTTAAACATACTTAATTTGTTTTGTAGGATGTCTGGTACATAGACAGTGGATGTTCTAGACACATGACAGGGAACAAAGGATGGTTGACTGACTTTAAAGCTTTTGATGGACCCAAGTTATGTTTGGAGGCAAAGAAAACCCTGGCAAAATTAAGGGGGAAGGCACAATGCTCAAGAACAATTTGAAGATTCAAAATGTGGCTTTTGTTAAAGGACTGAATTTCAATCTTCTAAGCATCAGTCAATTCTATGACAAAGGCTACAATGTGCATTTTAACAAAGAATGATGCAAGGTGATTCATAATCAAACCAGCACAATTGTACTTGCAGGAAAAAGAGAAGACAAAGATGTATGTGATGGATTGGAGAGGCAAGAAGTAGAAACTTGTCTGCTTGTCAAGAATAAGCAATCAACCAGCTGGATTTGGCATAGAAGACTGAACCATCTAAATTTCAAGACCATCAACAAATTGTCAAATAACAAGATAGTTGAAGGCCTTTCATAGATCACATTCAAAAAGGAAAGTCTTTGTGATACATGTCAAAAAGGGAAGCAGATCAAAAGCTCCTTCAAGTCAAAGCCTTATCAATCTACAACAAGAATCTGACATCTCTTGCACATGGATCTTTTTGGACCAGTCACACCAGTGAGTGTAAGTGGAAAGAAGTACACTCTAGTGGTGGTGGATGACTTTTCTAAATTCACTTGGACCATATTCATGAACAAGAAAAGAGAAACACTCAAAAAACTACCAGATTTGTTGAGGAAAATACAAAATGAAAATGAGTTGAAAATCATCAAGATAAGATCAGATAGAGGCACAGAGTTCCTAAATGAAGTAATTAGAACCTACTATGAAGATAATGGAGTATTACATCAACTATCTACGGCAGGGACTCAACAACAAAATGGTGTAACAGAAAGAAAAGCAGAACACTCAAAAAGCGATTAGAACCATGATAGCGAATAAGCTTACCAAAGAGATTTTGGGTCAAGCAAACAAATACTGACTTGCTATACTCAAAATAGATCTATCATCAACAAACATCATGGAAAAACACCATATGAAATTTGGAATGGAAGAAAACCTAACATTTCACATTTGCATATGTTTGGATCTAAATGTTTTGGTTTGAACATAAATCAGCTGCATACTTTTGATGAAAAAGATGATGAATCAATCTTCATGGGATACTCAGACTCCAACAAAGCTTTTAGAGTGCTCAACAAAAGAACCTTGGTGATTGAAGAGTCAATTCATGTCGTTTTTGATAAACCAAATACAAATGGTGAAAGTCTACACAACCTTGAAGAAGAAGCTATACAAGGACAAGTCTATATGAATACAATAGTACCAGCCACAATCTTGGATCACACCTTTGGCAATCAAGATGATATACCAGCCAATACAACTCAAGAGGCACCAACACATGATCAAGAAGTTGATGTACAAGCAGAGGCTATGGAAGAACCAAATCAAGAGCAACTTCAACCTGACTTGAACTGGCTGAGAGATCACCCTGAAGAACAAGTCATTGAAGATGTTCATACAGGAGCTAGAACCAAAACAAAACTGGAAAGCATGCTAACTTGTTTTCTATCACAGGTGGAACCAAAGACAATAGATGATGCAATTGACATCAACCAAAATACATATATATCAACTACATATTTCACCAACGAATGTCAATTTCATTATTGAACTATCTCATCAAAATTAATCCTTTCACACATTTCAAAACAAAATCCTTTCACTATCCTAAAAATCGAAAATTTATAACTTTAACAAGTTAATTATATCAAACATAATCATCTATTGATGTGTTAGACAAACAATTATAACAAATACGATATCTAAAATTATTCAAACAAAAATAAAATCTTAAGTGAAATGCTTACCCATTTATTTAAAGATACAAGACCAGTGTAATAACGGTGCTCAACCCGCGTTTTTTTGGTAGAAATGGTGATTTTTTTAGTAGCAATGTTGATTTTTTGTGTTACCAATGGTGATTCTTTGGTAGGGTGAAACAGTGAAGACGAGAGGCTGAAATAGGGGATGAAAAGGGTGAAATGATTCAGGATAATGTTTTATGGTATTTTAAAATCGACGGGCACGCGTTGCATTTTGGACGGCGAAGGAATTGCTACGAGGCGTAAGCCTCTTTCCGATTACAATTCGACGTGATCCGTCCAATTTGAATATAACTTCCAAATCCCACGAAATGCGTCCAAATTTTGACTGAGACGTTCACATTTTGACGAATCACGTCCAAATTTGGACGGACTCGTGTCATTTCCAACGGATCCGTCCGAATTTTAACGCAATCCGTTCTTCTTGGTCTGTCTTTACACTTCAACGAGTCGTTCATTGCATTTCCACGAGTCCGCTTAAATTTAGATGTGGAACTAAAAAAAATATCAGATCTAAATGAACCTGACACAAAATATTGGGTGCTAAAGTAACCTGATCTTATATTTTCTCATTTCCTACACAGCAAACTAGTACAACTCCATCGATCCAATAACGAGAAAATATACATTCAGGTCACTGTAGTGACCTATAATTCAAGTCAGGTCTATTCAGACCTGACATTTTTTTTGAGTAGCCCGTGACTGTTCCACGGGTTTGTAGGAAATTTCCAACAGATGGCGTGGCATTTAAACGGATCACGTGGAAACTCAACTGATGCCAAAAGTTGTAATTCCACGTGATCTGGGGAAATTAAATGAGAGCCACGTGGAAACTTGGAACGCAACGTGGAAATTTACATGGGCACGTGGAAACCTATGAATAAATGCTCCAACTGTCGTTTTTTGCAACATTTCAGCCAATACCATCATCTTCTTCACCTAAAATCATCATATTTTTCACCCAAAATCAACCAACGAGAAATCAATTTATCCACAAAACTTTCAGAAGAAATCATCATATTATTGGGTGGTGTTGTAAAGGGAAATCAACCAACGGGATATCATCAATCTACGCCGGTCTTTCGCCTTTAAACAAATAGGTAAGCATTTCGTTTAACATTTTTTTTCAATTATTTTAAATATCGTATTTGTTTTAAATATCGTATTGGTTTTAATTGATGATTATGTTTGAGGTAATTATCCTTTTAAAGATATAAATTTTTGATTTTTTTGTATGGTGAAGAGGTAAAGCTTCTAGTTTTAGGGTAGTGAAAGGATAAAATTTTGATTTTTAAGCTATTGAAATGATTAATTATAATGAGATCGTTCGATAATGAAATTGACATTCGTTGGAGTAAAATGTAGTTTATATATTTATTTTTTGTTTGAGTTCAATGTGGTTGCTCGTAGTAAAATACGAAACTTGTTTATTAGTTTGGTTATAAAGTGGCATGTGAAATCGATAAACTTATTTGTATTTTATTACATTTTTTGTAATCGTTTCAGCACGTCCTATGAAATTATCGGTAACAACATAATGATTTTTTTTTAGAAAATGAACCGTATGACGAATCTCGACCTATTCTATGGTACGCCTCGACCTGATAAGGTTCTTAGAAATACATGCATCTATAGGATGTTTTCGAATCCTTCTGATCCGCTGTGTCATGCCTAATCCCCAGGCTTGTATTGGGGCTCCTGGTAGGTTGCTCGTAGAATATTTTATTAGGTCTGCTCAATAGAGCATCTTTTCCGTTCTCAGCAGCTTGGTAAAGCCTCCGCCGGATGTGAGGCATCCGTTAAATCGAAAGTATAAGCCCTGCAGAGGTAGTATTGTCATTGATATAGTGGCACATCTTTTCACGTGAGTCATCAATGGTCGATTGATTGCTAAATTAGCACGGCATCATTCAAAATTTACACGAGATCATTTGGAATTCACACGAGTCATAATTCACACCGCCTTCTCAATCAATGCAAGTTTTGACTAGTCATTGATGTCCTGGTCCATGTAAATGACGTTATAAGGGTCATTAAGTGCGAGAGGTAGTATTGTCATTGATCTGAAGTTGATACGTCTTTTCACGTGAGTAATCAATGGTTAGTTCGTGCTAAATTAGGGACGCAATCGTTCAAAATTTACGCGGGATCGTTGGAATTCACACGAGTCATAAATCACACCGACCTTCTCAATCAATGCTTGTTTTGACAAAAAAAAAAGTCTATATATTGACCAATTATTTACCAAACCATTCATCCCTCTCATTTCTCATTTATTTTTCTTGAATAATCTCTTTTTAGTGTTCCTTTCAATGGCTAACCCGCATTCTCCTGTGTTAATTCCCAATGACGAAGTTGATTTGTCGTTGGACGAGCAGTCTCTCATAAGCCGTTTCACAATGTAAGAGAGAAGCATGAGCATGTAACTAAGCTGGATGGCAAGAGTCGTTGTTGCAGAGAGACGATTGAATATAGAGAGTCTACCTAGCTTGATCGGCAACTTATTCCGAGATAACGGGTGGCATGGTGTCCCCAAAGCCCATTAAGCTTTTATCACATGAATCGGTCTATTGTGCGTGAATTCTACGCTTGTGTAGCTACGGTGAGAGCTCAATGAACAGTGCGTCATAGTGCGAGACATTCCCATTCGTTTGAATAATACATGGATCAACGGCGAGTATGCCATTCCAGAATATCCTCAGGGTTTGGATTTCTTTCTTTTTCCGGATGTTCCTGAACTACTACAACGTGACATGGCTGTTTTATTTGGGGAGACGCATCTGTGGGAACGTGTGAGGCCTCGGCCTACCCGCCCTTCACCTTGGTCCTGGTACGGTCCATTCCTTCCTTTCCTGATTATGTTTCTTGCCACCAATATGTATGGTACGGTGAACTACACCGCACCGGAATTTGATTTGTACGCCCTTGCGTACGCATTATTACTTCCTACTTCGACGTCGGAGAGTATATTCTGTCTAGGATTCGACAGATAGCAAAGGGCAATGCAGGAGATTGATATATATTTTTCCCGTATCTAATCACAGGTATATGCGTCAGGTCTGCCGGGGTGCCGGAATATGTTGAAGATGATGTGACATACGGTCATGATGACGTTATCACCTATGAAACTTGAATGTGATGAAAGTGTTCATCTTTTATTCATGTTATTTTAGTATTTATTTTTTAGATAGATCTACTTTCGTTTCGGTTTGTTTTTGTGTTGTTATTTTTATGTTCCTCTACTATAGATGTTATTTTTATGTCCTCTCGACTATATATGTTTTTTTTGGTTATTATGTGTTCTTGTTGGTGGCCAAAAATCTGTGGACGTATTCAAATTTATTATATAAATATTATAAATTTACAATATAAAAAGCAAAGAAAATTTAGAAGATAATAATTACAATGCCAAAAGTTGAGATAAAACCAAATAAATGTCAAATGTTGGACGTACACGACTCCCGAACATCTAATATAGAAATTAAACCGCTATACGTTGACAAAATAAATCTACGGCCATTTTGATCCTGAGCCTATGAAAAGTTTCATCGCTCAGCTCAAATACGCATGCGTCATTGATGATTGTAAGCTCCATAGTCTTCAGACTGAAAACCGGACAGCGTTCCCTGCATATTAAAGCCATAAATTTTACAACTGAATGTTTGAAATTAACAAATCTGAATAAGGTTTGATACGTACCGGTACTCCGTCTGTGGACATCCATTCTCGTCGCAAAGACCTTTGTATAGAATGGTGTTTGAGATGGATCGATCATCCATTGTATTGTCCTGCAATCTTGTGATGCCGATAACATTAACCTCATGTATCGAGCCCATTTCTTATGATCCGGTCAATGTGGGCCGAGTCACCGTCTCTGTATCGGCTATCGTGCACCGTTATTGTCCATTCACTAAGTGACATGCGCACAAGCACCCAATGCTCCGGGTCAATCATCCAGATAGCATAGGCGATCGTTTTCTTGGTCCATGCAGCAGTTTCCAATGTCAAAACAGCCGGAACCACCGCATCCATGTCACCCTCCCATTTCTCTAGTTCAGGCACACGAGTACTTTCGAATGAGGCATAACACAATCTCGCATATTTTCATCACGATCGATGGGGTAAGCTACCATATGAAGCGGGACAATGATCCCACATACATGTCAATGTGCTGCAAATGGAATTTATTACTCAGTCACAATATTATGATAAATAAAAAAATTGTAATACATGTTAAAGAAATTCGAATACAAGTTTAAATGAGTTTACCTGTGAATTTATCGGATAACCTAGAAACAAAATACAGCTGAAAAATTCTCGATCCGCAGGGTAAGGTAATATTTCCTCGTCGCTTTTCAGCCCCCTACTAATAACTTGGTTGTATCACCTTCTTTTGATCCGATCCAATTTTTGAAGTGCTTTCGGCTCTGCTCGATAGTACTCGAGCGGGTGTGTGCTTATCGTCCTCAGGCCATTTTTAGGTGAATCCACTCGGGTATTAGTCTTCTTAACGTACTCGGTCGCTTCGAGGGTCGATCGAAGGCCTATTTTTTGAATAGCGAGGCTCTTTGTAGTTCCTCTCCCCATCCCCTCCCTCTCCCCTCCCCCTCCCCCTCCCCTCATTGTATTCAAACTGGCATCGCTTGGGGCCCTAAAAGAGTGCCAGTGTCCGTCGAACTCATCTCCGCATTCACATCATCAATATCGAATTCTGGACCTAGACCAGCACACTCAAAAGAAAAATCATTCAATGGGTCAAGATATGTGTTTTTTTCTATCTCAGGGTGTTGACCCTGAACGGATGGTGTGCCTTGTGGACTTGAAGACGGCCCAGCTTGGGACCCTATACCTGAAGACCGGAAGGAGTAACCTGGGACGGTGACGCCAGATGAACATTCCTTTGAGGTGTCTGGTCCATGTTTGTATCACAACCTCGAGGTGTCTCTGTCTCAGGCTCATGGCTGCCTTGTGTAGCTGAAGACGGCCCAACTTCGGTGGTTGGTGTGCTTTGGGTCCTGTCGAGATGTGGATGTGATTCACATACAGGAGCCTTGTGATACTGAGATATCCTCTTCGGGGCCTAACTGTACCCTGTAAATTAAAGGAAATGGTGTGAATTTAAATTTTTGTTAACAAGATAAATGCAATTATATTTGTATTTAGGAGTTAATTCGAACATGTTTCACCGCCGCCATTTCTAACGACTCGAGGTAACGTGTATGTCGTTCTTCAACTACTCTGGTAGTTGTTACCTGGGCCTCTCTTAGACGTGCCATTTCAGCCTGCATTTCACTCAGCTTAGCATTCGTTTCAGCATACTTAGCCTTCGTTTCAATCAACTCGGTCTTCAGTTCCATCAACTCAGTCCTGACTTCTCTTAACGCATTGTCAACTATACGCGTGATTTTAGGCACCAGTAATTCCAACGGCACAATGCCCCCGACAATAGGTATACTACCACCGCCTATATCAAATTGTTGAGCATACGATGTTGTACCCGGAGGGTTTGCGGATGTAGACGGGGCACTCATGTGTTCGTCATGAAGGGCTTGGTGAGATGGTCGCTCGTCCTGAGCATCAACTCCTGGACGCTCACGGACTATGCCATCCATATTGGACCTTGGCGGAACATGTCTTTGACCAGGGACAGGATCCGGGACAACCACGGGAGGAATACATAATTCACAAGGTGGAGCTGTAACCTCTGCCTCCGGCAACCCCATTCCAATTACGAACTGCCTATCTTCGGCGGTTGTCAAAATATCAGCGACCATGTCAACCTGCATAAAGGAAAAAAAACAACCGATTTTAAATACAATGTTTAAAAATATTGTTGAAAGTGTAAATTGATAACAATGATAATATAATACATACCCACGGAGTAACACCGGATCTAGGATTGACCAAGGTTTTGTAATACACCCCGCCGTCGGTGCATTTCCATCTCAAAACACTTGGACGAGCATTAGCTCGACCTTCTACCACTGTTGCAAGTCTCTCATACTCAATAAGTCTAGGCATTGCATGAAAACACCACATCTGTAACGCGTATAAACAACTGGAGAACTGTGGCTTAACCGGTCTCCCATTTCCTTTAGGTGCAAGATCCTTACTGTTAGGAACGTTCTATTATGTTGTGATGATGGCCATACTAGCTGTTATAGCAAGCCTAAAATAAGTTAGAATTCTCTGTATAAGTCTTTATTTAGAGTCTGACATGTTGTATAAGTTGAGTCAGACAAGTATTGTACTAGTTGGTAGGACGGCAAAGTAAAAACAGATATTCGGCAGAGTGAAGCCAGCCAAGCACCAGCAGAGAAGCAATGAAGACATTAATGGTCTGACTTATAACCAAGGAAGTCTGTGATGACCTTGGATAAGTCCAAGTTACACTTTAAGTGATAAAACTTAATGTTCAAATATGGTGTACACTGATCTCACCCCAATCAAGGATCAGTGAAGTACAAAGATTCTCCTTAAACTGAAGCAAAGAAGAAAACAGTGAATCGACAAAGTAAACTGACTTTCGGCTGAGTAAAGACAAAACGGTGAAGGAAGATCTAAATCGGCTAAGTCAGAAGGATCACTCGACCGTTCTGAAAACGGCGAAGTAACACTTACGGATCGATTTTAATATCGTTGAAGATTCGAGAAGATCATGCATTAAATGCACAATCAATAGAGGATCAATCAAGGACGGATTTTCTGCTATACATTTGAAAAAAAGAATCCGATCACTGAAATCAAGGAGAATGAAATTAAGGTGGAATCAAGAATAAAATCAAGGATTATTCCCTCATTAATATAGCCAATGGACGGAATTTCAAATAAAGGTTATTCAAGGCTATAAATAGAAGGCATTTACAGACAAAGAAGAACAACGATCTGAAAAGAAAAATCAAGCAGAAACTCTGTCAATTTGAAAAGAATTCTCTCTGAACTTACAAGAATACATCTATTGATCAACTCAGATATCAGAGCTACAAAGTCATATTCAGCACTGAGATTGATCAAGCAAGTGTGTGAAACACATTCACATCAAACTGAAGCAACTGAATCAGAGGCAATCTGAGAAGGGGTTGAATCTGTGATAGCTGTTGAAGGATTTTGATCTCAAGGAGCAAAGAAAAGAGTGAATCATGAAGTCATTGCGATCAAGGAGTGATAGTCTTGTAGATTGTGAAGCTTGGGAAGCCAAGGAAAATCATACTATTGTATCTGTGAAAACAATAGTGAATTCCTCCGATCATCACAGGAGAAGAGTGGATTAAGGGATTCCACCACCCTGAACCACTATAAGCCTTGTGTCAATTTACTTTCTGCAATTTACTTACAGCATTTATTTAAATTGCCTAGATCATAACTTATATCTGTGATGGTCTAAACTGATTTGAAAACAACATAGTAAGAAGGGACTTATCCGCTGCCCAAAAGCTTTTAAACAAAAGAAAAGTTTTTGAAACTCCACTATAGTCATTCACCCCCCTCCCCCCCTCTGACTATAGTTTCACCCTTCTCCAGGACCAACAATTGGTATCAAAGCAGTGTTCCTAGTATCGTAACACATTCGGATCTAATTTACATTAACAAGGAGATCACACATTTTCAAAGTAGTTTTCAAATCTAAGTTTTCTATACGTTTACATTTATATCTTCACTTGCACTTATGGATTCCTCAAACTTTTGTCAAAAATACTGTTTTTAATGTTAATAATTTTGATGAATATAAAATAAGAATGTTGTCTCATCTTGCAGCAACTCATGAAGAGATGCTGGATGTAATTAATGATGGACCAATCATAATCACTACTGTGGTAGGCACAGGAGCAGATCAAGGGAAGGAAATCGATAAACCTAAAAAGGATTGGACCAAGGATGACATGAGAAGAGCAAATCTGGATTTTGTTGCAAAAGACATGATTTTGAAGACCCTAGATAGCAACATGTTCATGAGAATCAAAGAGGCGCAAAACAAACAAAGGAGATGTGGGACAAGCTAGCATTGATAAATGAAGGATCTCAAGCGATTAAAGAAAACAAATTATCTCAGTTGCAAAAGCAGAAATTTGAGAACTTCAAAATGAAGGCTGGTGAATCCATTGATCAAATGGACAACTGATTCTCAAGCATTATCAGTGAACTGCAACATCTTGGACACACATATCCCCAGAAAGAAGTATGCTTGAAGATTTTGAGAGGCTTACGAAAGATGGAAGATCATAACATCGATGAATCGGAGGAACAACAAATCTTGCAAACACGAGACACTCGACCATGATGTCCCAATTAAAAGCTCATGAATTCGAATTGAACGGTGAAGATGGTGCTCCGGCAGAGACACAAAAAATCACTGCATTGGTTGCACCCCAGCAAAGTAACTTTGCCGATTGTATCAGCAGAGAGACACAAGAACTCAAAGAACAGGTAGCTTTATTAGTCAAACGTTTTGACAGGTTTAGCAAAGAGAAGACATTCAAGGGAAACTCATCAAACAAGAGGTCAAGCTCAAACAAAGACATAAAGAAAAAGATGATGAATACTGGATGCTTCAACTGCAACAAGAAAGGTCACTTCAAGGTGATTGTCTCAAGAAAATGACAAAGATGATGAAAAGAAGAAATACAAAGCATTTGAAAAGAGGAAAACCAAGAAGGCACTGAAGGCTGAATCCAGTAGTGAAAATAATGAAGAATCATCTGATAATAACTCAGATGACAGTGATGAAGAAGATAGCTCAGAAAATGAAAAAGCATGCTTATGTCTCATAACCAAAGAATTAAATGAAGAAGAAGGTGACATGGCTCAGACATCGATTTATGTCTAATGACCAAAGAATCAAATGGCGAGGTATCATCTAGCTCTTACTCTTCATCTAATGCATCCACTTACGACATTTGCACAATCTTATGCTCTCCCATTAGATACAAATGAGACCTAGTCCAAAATCTCATGACTAAATTTGATGAAATTGAAATGAATCATGAAATCTGGAAAAGAAATGCAAGGATCTAAGAAAAGAGAATAAGAGATTAAAGAAAGAAGCTGGATAAAGCAAAAGTTGAATTAACCGATGAGACCTACTTAAATGATCAACAAAAAGCAGATGATCATACATCCATTATTGACAGATCGATTAAGAAAATCTCCCACCGGTAAAGGTAACCCTTTGCACCACTAAATGCACCGACTTACAAACCCTCAAAAAGGTTTGGATCCAGATTTGGTCTTGGCTACAACAGTCAGGATGAAAGTAGAAACAATGGTCAACACAATTCTAAATTCAGGACCATCAATGGACCAAAATTTAGAAAGGGACAGACCATTGCTCCAACAAATCATCCTACTCCGGTGAAGTCAAAACCTAGTGCAGCGAAACAGCAGACTAAATCCTCATTCCAATCAAGCAAAAACAAAAGCCTTCTGAAAGGAAAAGGCGGACTTTATCCTTCAAAGGATGATTGGAATGTTGCACCTCCAAAATACAAGAAGAAACCATTGAGTGATATGCATCATGTGTTTAAGAAAAATCAATCTAGATATGTTCCTGGACACATGAATCAACACAGGTTTCCTACTGCATATTGGAAAGTGAAGAAGGATGCACATGTACCAAAAGGTTGAGAAATGTATCAGAATATCTTCAGTAAAAATATCAGAAGCTATTCTGCCATGCCTTATACATATGAAGTTGATGACTTCAACTATCCAAAAAGAAGAACTTTTGGATATACACTTGGCATGGGAGGCATGACTGCTAACAGATATGGACCCAAACAGTGTTGGGTACCTAAACTTAATTAATTTGTTTTGTAGGATGTCTGGTACATAGACAGTGGATGTTCCAGACACATGACATGAAACAAGAAATGGCTCACTGACTTCAAGGCTTTTGATGGACCCAAAGTCACATTTGGAGGCAAAGAAAACCCTGGTAAGATTATGGGGGAAGGCATAATACTCAAGAACAATCTGAAGATTCAAAATGTGGCATATGTCAAGGGACTTAATTTCAATCGATGAGCATCGATCAATTTCGTGACAAAGGCTACCATGTGCACTTCAACACGAAGGATGCAATGTGGTTCACACCAAACCAACACAATAGTTCTTGCAGGTAGAAGACAAGACAACATGTATGTGGTGGATCGAGAAGCGACCAAGGCGAGAAACATGTCTCGCTTGTCAAAAATAAACAATCAACAAGTTGGATTTGGCACGTAAGATTAAATCACTGAATTTCAAGACCATCAACAAATTATCAAAGAACAAGTTAGTTGAAGGATTCGCCAGAGATCATATTCAAAAAGGAAAGCCTATGTGATGCATGTCGAAAGGAAACAAATCAAAAGTTCATTCAAGTCAAAGCCTTATCAATCTACAACCAGAGTTCTACATCTGTTACAAATGGACCTGTTTGGACCAGTCACACCAGTAAGTGTAAGTGGTAAGAAATACACCCTAGTAGTGGTGGATGACTTCTCAAAGTACACTGGACCATTTTCATGAACAAGAAGAAAGAAACACTCAAAAGTCGCCAGACGGCTTGAGAAGACTCCAAAATGAAAAGGAACTGAATTTCTAAATGAAATTATCGAACTCATTGTGAAGAAAATGGAGTACTACATCAATTATCTGCAGCAGGAACTCCACAACAAAATGGTGTAGCAGAAAGAAGAAACAGAACTCTCAAAGAAGCAGTTAGAACAATGATTGCTGAAGCATGCTTGCCAAAGAGATTTTGGGCTGAATCTGCAAACACAGCATGCCATACACAAAACAGATCAATCATCAACAAATATCATGGAAAGACTCCTTATGAAATATGGAATGGTAGAAAACCTAATATCTCATATTTTCATATGTTTGGATCGAAATGTTTTGTCTTGAACAGAACAAGTTGCATACCTTTGATGAAAAGGTCGATGAAGCAATCTTCATGGGATACTCAAACACCAAAGAAAGCATTTGAGTACTTAACAAAAGAACATTGGTGATTGAAGAATCAATACATGTAGTTTTGATGAACCAAATACAAATGGTGAAGATCTTCAAGATCAAGAAAGGAAGCAAAGACAAAGGAAATCTATACAAGTGCAACCATACCAAACTTCTATCCTAAATCATTATTTTGAAAATCAAGAGGAGCCACATATATACACAACAAATCAAGCACCGAACTTGAAGTTCATACCCATAATGAAGCTGTAGAAGCACCAAGTGAAGAACAACTTCAACCTGATCTAAATTGGCTAAGAGATCATCCTGAAGAACAAGTCATTGGAGATGTTCACACAAGAGTTAGAACCAGAAGACAACTGGAGCACATGCTAACATGCTTTCTATCACAAGTGGAACACAAGACCATAGATGATGCAATCCAAGATGCAGATTGGATCACAAACCATGCAAGAATAACTAAATGAATTTTAAAGAAATGAAGTGCAGGAACTTGTTGTGAGACGGATATGGCCAACATCATTGGAGCAAAATGGGTATTCGAGGAACAAGATGGATGAGCAAGGAACTGTTGTCAGAAACAAAGCAAGACTAGTTGCAAAAGGCTATTCTCAAGCAGAAGGAATAGATTATGATGAAACATTTGCACCAGTAGCAAGATTGGAGGCAATCACACTCTTTCTAGCTTTTGCTGCATACAAAGATTTCAAAGTCTATCAAATAGATGTCAAGAGTGCATTTCTAAATGGACTTTTGGAAGAAGAAGTATATGTGGAACAACCTCCTGGATTTCAAATCAAAGGAAAAGAAGACAAAGTATACAAACTCAAGAAGGCCCTTTATGGACTCAAACAGGCACCAAGAGCCTGGTATGAACACTATCACAATTTCTGATCAAGAATGGATTCAACAAAGGAACTATAGACAAGACTCTATTCAAACTAGAGGATGGAACAAGTACATTGTTAGTACAAATCTATGTTGATGATATCATCTTTGGATCAGAGGATGAAAAGCTATGTGAGAAATTTGCAAACCTGATGAAGAGCAAATTTCAGATGAGCATGATGGGAGAATTAAATTATTTCCTTGGCCTTCAAGTAAAGCAAATGAAGGATGGTATTTTCATTAGTCAAGCCAAGTACACAAGAGATTTAATACACAAGTATGGTATGGATACAAGTGGCACAGCAGACACACCAATGTGTGCAAGAGTCATACTTGGAAAAGATGAAACAGGAAAGGATGTTGATCAGAAAATGTATAGAGGAATCATTGGATCCTTACTATACCTAACCGCAAGTAGACCTGATATAGCATTTGCAGTAGGAGTATGTGCAAGATTTCAAGCTCAACCAAAGGAATCACATCTTCTAGCAGCCAAAAGAATAATCAAATACGAAAAACACTATCAATATAGGTATTTGGTATCCAAAAGATGGAGGATTGAAATTGATATCATATTCGGACTCGACTATCTTTGGATGCAAAATAGATAGAAAAACACCTCTGGAACATGTCAAATGCTAGGCACCGAATAGTCTCTTGGTTCATAAAAATCAAAACTCCATATCTACATCAAACACCAAGCGAATATATAGCAGAAAGCAGGTAGTTGTTGTGCACAAGTACTCTGGATCGGACAACGGCTAAGGGATTATGGAGTGGAAGAGAAAACAATTCCAATCATGTGTGATAATACAAGTGCAATATCTATTATCGAAAATCGATTGTTGCATTCAAGAACAAAGCACATTGATGTGAGACATCATTTTATCGAGATCATGTTGAAAAGGAGATGTCATCCTAAAATACTTACCCAATCGAAGATCAATTGGCTGACATCTTCACTAAACCACTCGATTATGAAAGATTTAGCATGTTGAGAGCCGAGTTAGGAATGATTGAAATTGACTAAGTACCAAAGAGCGCTAAGCTGAGTAATCGGCTAAGTGACTTCATCAATTGGTTCAACCTTTGTCGTTATGGGAGATGTAGCGGTAAGGCAATCGTATCCAATGAAGTTAACTTAATTGATTGTTAGGAACGGTTAAATGGAGCAGCTCAGAGAAGAATTCTCTACATCGGCTAAGTGACCAGCCAAGGCACTTCACCGAATTAAAGAATTGGACAAATTAAAGTGTGAACAAAATCAATTTTTACTACACGTGGAGAATAAGGAAATTATGGAGGATTATTCTGTGGAAGATTACACACGTGGAGATCAACTTATGATCATGGAGGTAACCATATTCTTTTGAACGCCTCGATTCCCGGGCTCTATCATTACTTACCTCAAACCACTCCCCCATTACGCTCGAATATCGCGATTTACATACACAAAATCACACCATTATGTCATAATCAAACCACGTTCACACTACTCAAAATCACCCTATATAAACAATACTTAGAGATTTTCAGAAATCTTCACACTCTCTTGCAAATTACAAACCCTACTTTTGGTTTTCTCTGTTGCAAATTCAAGTTCATTTTCAAACTTCCTTTCATTTTCAACAATGGCATCATCTTCCTCAAACACCCAAGCTAGATATGAAAAATCGATTGCCACTGGATCATTCTTTCAAGAAGAACACTACTTGAAACTGTGCGGAAATGACAAAGATGCCAAACGATTAGCAGCAGGTTGCGAAAACCTAAAATTATCAACCTTTCTCAATCCTCCCATAACCGAGGTTTGCTATGAAAGTCTGATTTCCTTCTGGAAATCTGCAAAATACGTACCTGGGCTTCCTGCTGAAGAAGGTGACAAGTGGGAAGAAGACAAGATCGTTGCATCTGTCAACGGCAAAGAAGTGGTGATTACAGAAAAGGTAATTCGAAAACATCTTAAACTTTCAAATAAAGGTCAAGCAAAAGTGACATTGGTACCACAAAACTTGGATGATTTCTGGGCAACTATTGCCAAAACTGCAAACCCAGGATCTACAAAAGTCAATTGTCTGAGATCGGCTTTAAAGAAACTATTCAATGAGTTCAGTGCCCTAATTGGCAAGACTATTGAAGGAAAATTGGGAGCAAATAATGCCATGACAGAAATTAGAATGCGGCTAATGGGAATCATCTATAAAAATCTACAATTCAATTGGGCAAAATACTTCTTTTTGAGAATTAAAGAACAAATCCAAGGTGAAGTGAAGGCAAGGGAAAAGGGGATAAAAGAGGGAAAGACAAAGAAAGGACAATTCTGGGTGAAAAAGTCATATGGGATTCAGTTACACTATCTGTTGAAATGTCTCAAAGTCCCTACTGTACAACTCCACAAACTACATGAGTCCAAAGTCATGTTTACCTATATTAAACAACAAAAGAAGGCAGGAGAAGAAAAGAGAAATAAATCCACACACCACACCACCAGTCAAAGAAAGAAGCAAAAGGTCCAGCGAAATCTGGACAAACAGACTTTGGAAATTTGGTTCATGAAGAAGAAAATGATTCCGACACTGAGGCAGAACAGCAAGAAGAAGAAAATGTCAGTGAGGATGAACAACATCCTAATGAAGAAAACACTGGAGAGGATGAGGAATCTCCAGAAGAAGATGCACAATTGTCTGCAAATGGTATAGATGATCGAATTGCAGAATATCTTGAGTGGAATGAAGGTGATTCCCGACAACAGCTTCAAGACTCTGATCACATGCTTGCGGAAGAGGCATGGCTGTTTGATTTTCTGGGAATCACAACTCTGGTTGGTGTACTTGATGAATCACCTCTATGGGACTTGGTTGATGCAACCAAGGCAAAACTGCCCCAGACCTCTGGGAGACAGAGTGACGACTCAAAAGATGGTGGAGATGATCATGATCAAGATGATGGTGATGATCATGATGATAATGATCATCATGATGATGATCTTGGTAAAGACAGAGAAGAGGATACTCCTGCACCAGATGAAATTGATGATACCACTCTTCTCCGTATATTTTTGAAACCACAAGCATCCAACAAGTCCACAACTCGGCAAAAACTGACCACACTCAACCGTTGTCTGTCAATGTTTCGTGTGACAAGACAAACATTGTGACACCTTTGGTTCATTGCTACCACACCGATCAAGGCAACCCCGGCACAGAGATAGGGGAGCAAAGACTCAAGACACACCACCTACACATCTACCCAAATACTTGAAGATCTAGATGTGAATGCGGATGTCACTCAACATCAAGACAAGGGACAACAAAGCAGATCCAAACCGGTGACGTAAGGCACAAACTCTCTCGGTGTGCCTTGGCATTACAAATGAAACTTTTGAGAAAGCGGCGATTTGTTTGGTGAAGAATTGGAACGACAAGCCATGTATCTCGGATCCATGACTTGACATTTAATGACAAAAGCTCCTCCATTGAACACAAGTTTGAGGCCATTGCAGAGTACATTGATGCACAAAATATTGTGGTTCAACAACAAGGAAATCTGATGAAGCAACTCAACATCAATATCACTAACAATCTAGCAGGCCTCAAGCAGCATATTTCCCAAGAAAATGAATCAGTGGCAGTGGCTTTTGTCACTAGATTTCGTAGTGTCAATGAGAAATTGAATGATCATAACAACAGATTCACATCTATTGAATCAAAACTTGACTCTCTGATTGGGACGGCAGAGGCCACGAATAGCATCCTACTCCAGCAAAAGGATGATGCGTGCAAAAAGGGGGAAACTCAGGATAAGCCTGAAGGATCAACTATTAGACCCCCAAAATTCATTGAAGAACAACTGAGAGCAAGGGACAGAGAAATAAGAATCAGGAATGAGGCAGAAGAACAGCAAATGAGAGCTAGAGAGGAAAGAGAAAAGGCTCTAAATGAACACCCTGCACTGGATTTCCTCATCCTATACAAAGAAGAGATGGTGATAGAGACAGATCCGGCAGACAGCAAAGGCCTGGATCTAGTCAGCAAAGAGGATCAGCTAGTCAACACAGACTTAGCACCAAAGGAAACACCACAGAGCGTGAGCGACTCAGATACACTGGGCAAACACAGAACTTTTACTGGTCACCAAAGCAAAGCTGAATATGAAGCAGATGTACTGGACAATGTAAGAGAATTTTTCAGAGTACAGGAAGGACTTTATCCTCATTCCTCACAAGATGAAGCATGGGTGATTGGCTAAGCTATCAAGATGAAAGGATGAGAACCGATATGGCTAAACTCTACAATGAAGTCAAAAGAGAGTTTGCACTCCTCGGACAAAGCAACAACAAACCAAGCTCAACCATACAACTGCTATGCTGCAAAGGACTAAGAAGACTTGCCAGGCCCGAACAACAAGAAGAATTCAACTATATGGCAAAATTCTTCAATCCTATGGGAAGAATGGAGAAACAGGAGAAGTGGAGTCTCTACAAAAGCCTCAAGTTTGCAGATTCACATATTCTTTGAGGCTAGGGAAAGACTTGAGAAGTACTTTGGGAACCTAGGGCAAATGAGACCATACGATTTCAATGACTTTTTGCCAAAAGAGTTTTTCAGGGTGTATCTGAACACATAGCTATGGCATACTGGAAGTGGAAATTTCCAGAAATCGATTGGAAAGACATTGAAAAGGTTCAGACTACAAAGTTCAAGAGGTACAAAGCTGAATTAAGCAAAATGTAGTTTGTAACTTTTGAATAAAGCTTTTGAACTTATTGCCCTATGATGGATGAATAAAAATTGTTGAGTTTTTATTCTGTTGATTATTATGAAAAATTTGGATTACTTATGTTCAGGCTTATGAGGGTTTTGGCATCATCAAAAAGGGGGAAATTGTTAGGAACGTTCTATTATGTTTTGATGATGGCCATACTAGTTTATTATAGCAAGCCTGAAATAAGTTAGAATTCTCTGTATAAGTCTTTACTTAGAGTCCGACATGTTGTATAAGTTGAATGGACAAGTATTGTACTAGTTGGTAGGGACGGCAAAGTAAAAACAGATATACAAAGCAGAGTGAAGCCGACCAAGCACCAAGAGAGAAGCAATGAAGACATTAATGGTCTGACTTATAACCAAGGAAGTCTGTGATGACCTTGGATAAGTCCAAGTTACACTTTAAGTGATAAAAATTAATGTTCAAATATGGTGTACACTGATCTCACCCCAATCAAGGATCGGTGAAGTACAAAGATTCTCCTTAAATCAAGCAAAGAAGAAAGCAATTGAATCGACAAAGTAAACTGACTTTCGGTGAGTAAAGACAAAGCGGTGAAGGAAGATCTAAATCGGCTAAGTCGGAAGGATCACTCGACCGCTCAAAAGCGGCGAATAACACTTACCGGATCGATTTAATATCGTTGAAGATTCGAGAAGATCATGCATTAAATGCACAATCAATAGAGGATCAATCAAGGACTAATTTTCTGCTATAGTTTGAAGAAAGAATCCGATCACTGAAATCAAGGAGAATGCAATTAAGGGGAATCAAGAATAAAATCAAGGATTATTCCTCATTAATATAGCCAACGGACGGAATTTCAAATCAAGGTTATTCAAGGCTATAAATAGAAGGCATTGACAGGACAAAGAAGAACAACGATCTGAAAAGAAAAATCAAGCGAAACTCACAATTTGAAAAGCCTTCTCTTTGAACTTACAAGGATACATCTAGTGATCAACTCGGATATCGAGCTACAAAGTCATATTCAAAGACCGAGATTGATCAAGCAAGTGTGTGAAACACATTCACATCAAAGCTGAAGCAAATCGAATCAGAGGCAATCGAGAAGGAGTTGAATCTGTGATAAATTTGTTGAAGGATTTTGATCTCAAGGAGCAAAGAAAAGAGATCGAATCACTAAAGTCATTGCAGTCAAAGAGTGATAGTCTTGTAGATTGTGAAGCTTGGGAAGCCAAGGACAATCATACTATTGTATCTGTGAAAACAATAGTGAATTCCTCCGATCATCACAGGAGAAGAGTGGATTAAGGGATTACACCACCCTGAACCATTATAAGCCTTGTGTCAATTTACTTTACAAACATTTATTTAAATTGCCTAGATCATAACTTATATCCGTGATTGTCTAAAGCGATTTGAAAACAACATAGTAAGAAGGACTTATCGCTTTGCCCAAAAGCTTTTAAACAAAAAGAAAAGTTTTGAAACTCCACTATCGTCATTCACCCCCCCATCCGACTATAGTTTCACCCCTTCTCTGGGACCAACACTTACACTCAGATACTATTTTACGCCAATTCAACATTAAATTGTTAAAAAAAATACTCCCCCCCATGGAAATGTATCGACCAGTTGTAGGTTCTCGACAATATAAAAAATATGGGCCGGTATTACCACTCCAGGGTCGTTTGCGATTATTAAGCCATAAATAACGTACACTAAAGCCATCCGGTATATAGTTTTAACGTCATTCGATGCCTGAATCGCTGATTCGATTTTTTGCAACGTCACATTGTTGATGTACTTATGGAGAGTACAAGTAACATCAAAACACCTTGACTGATCAGGCAATTCAACATCCAAATCTCCAAATCTGTAACACATTATCAATCCAAACTCTCTTCTTCCGAACTTCACTGTATTATCGCCAATCTTAAAATGAAGCTTGTCGTCTCGGTCTGGATAAACCATATTGAAATACAGGAATGCTATTAGCCGCCCCTTGAATTCCCAGTCGTTACATATAAAACGAAGAAACGGACCAAACACTGATCCCTCCAATCTATTCCACAACGCAATGTTTGGTGTAGCATTATGCAATAACTCTTGTAGTCTTGTAAGAGTAGCATTTTCCGCATGGAACTGCAATTCGGCATTAAAAACTTTTTCGGGCGGATGAATCAATGTTCCACGTGGTGTCTGATAACTAGTAAGCTGGGAGTGATTAAAAATGTGTAAATAAGACTATATATATATGCTAATAAAAACTTAAGAAAATAAGTGTATATATAACTTTATATATACATATACTAACTATATATATATATATATATATATATATATATATATATATATATATATATATATATATATATATATATATATATATATATATATATGAGACGAGATGGTTAGTTTTTTCTCGTTGTGTTGTGTTGTAACAGTAGAAAGGGGATAGGTTAGGTTATGTTAGGTTAGGTTAGGTAAAATTTTCAAGTTTCGTTGTGTTGTGTTGTAACAGTAGACGGGGGTAATAGAAAAGAAGATTGTTTTCACCAGCGTCATAGAATATTTGATGATGACGAGGGAGATCAGATGCTAGACAGAGTCAACAGAACAGAGCTTATACTTTCGATCTAACGGATGCCTCACTTCCGGCGGAGGCTTTACCAAGCTGCTGAGAACGGAAAAGATACTCTATTTAGCAGACCTAATGAAATATTCTACGAGCTACCTACCAAGAGCCCCAATACAAAGCCTGTGGATTAGACATGACACAACGGATCAGAAGGATTCGAAAACACCCTAGGGATGCATGTATTTCTAAGAACCTCATCAGGTCGAGGCGTACCATAAAATAAGTCGGAATTTCATATTTTTGGAAATTTCAAACAACATTTATTTGTCGTTTGTTTCTCGTTTTTAAATTTAAAATTTAGTCCTTATAAAATTAGGACATTTTCAATGTGATTGCCCGTAACAATTAAATTATTCGAGTGTTATTTCAAAACTAAAGTTGTATCAACCTACACATTTCAAAATTAACTAAGGCATGGAACGGGCAAAAGATTTATAATACTCAATTTCAAAACAAACTATAACATACCTACAATATAATATAATCGAAATATGTACAAATAATTTCTATGTGCAAAATCATTTCTACATTATCAATTCTAAAAATAACACTGTCACTGTCATATCATACATGCATTTTATTTAATTCTAAAAAATTCCTACAACATCAAATAATAAAAAAATTTACAATATCAAAAAATTATACAACATAAAATATGTACATAATCTTTTCTACAATATCATTGTTCTATATCAATTCTAAAAATAACACTGTTCTATATCATACATGAATTTCATTTCATTCTAAACAATAAAAAAAAATTACAATATCAAATAATAATAAAAATTACAATATCAAGATGTCTACAACATCACAACATTAACAAAATCATTTCTACAATATCAATTATAAAAATAACAATGTCACTATTATATCATACATGCATTTCATTTCATTTCGTTCTAAAAAATTTCTACAATATCAAATAATCAAAAAAATTACAATATCAAAATTTCTACAAACATCAATAACAATGTTTTCCATAAAATATACATAAACTTTCCAATCGAAATTTCCCAAAATACTATATTTGAGATTTTCAATACATTACAATCAACATTTTTACAATAACCAAATTTTTACTATTTGTAGAAATTTGCAAAAAAAATACTCACAATTTCGAAAATATTACAATATCACAATTTCTACAATATCACAATTTCACAATATCACAATTTCAAATAGATTACAATATCACAATTTTAAATAAACATAAATTCATGAAATTTGGGGAAAAATTGATCGAAATTAAATATAATAAACTATTAATTGCTTATTAGAGGGTACTCATCCAAATGAATAACGGCCATTGTTGATTGTTGTATGATATGAAGCTTGATTCAATCACCTTCCCATTCCAAACCCGTTACAATCACCTTCCACATTCCTTAATGCTTTTCCCGTGAAATTTAATCCCTTCCCCGTTCCAATTTAAGAGATATATGGTGGGGCTATGCTTGTTTTTGTATATGGTGTGGTGGGGCTGCTCTGCGTTTTTTTTTAATTGAAAAATGAAGAAGTGAGGAAGAAGAAGAAGGAGAAGCGGCTCTGTATTTGTGTTGAAACCTGACGAAAATTGCACTTGAAGAAAGATAAAACGAGAAGCAATCTAACAAGAAAATAAGGCGAAAATGATAAAACACGAAACAAAGAGAACACGGTGATTTAACGTGGTTTCGGCGCATGCCGACTACTCCACGGACGAGAAAGGAGATATTTTATTATGCATGAAATTACAAGGTTTTCACAAGTGTGTGAATAACACTTTTAATGAACACACTTTGCATTGATTACAACTTCGGTATTTATAGGCACAAATCCCAAACCCTAACCGCCAAAGATTTTTGTCGGAATTGTCATAAATACCCAGATGTGGACCCCAGCTCCAGCTGTTATCCACCAGACGAAACTCAGCTTCAAACTGACTTTCTCAGAAAACTCATTTGTAATCAACAAACTCTGATGTAGAACTCAGCAAACTCAGTTTCCACCAAAACTCAGTTTTCTCAGCTTTTCCCAAAACTCAGTTTCACTTCACAAAACTTAGTTTCAGCTTTCAGATTAGTTCCACCAGTTTTAGAGATCAAGTCACAAAACTTAACAAATCTCCACCTTGACTTGAACTCTCATTCAACGTCACCAGATTGCACAATTCAGATGTACTTGTACCAGATGCACTCGTCAATGCCAGGATGTACTTGTACCAGACTTCTCCACAGAATCCACTCGGTGACACGCCTCAACCGAGTTTCGAAAGCGGATTATAAGCTTTGAATGTTAAGCAAGTCCGCATACACAGCGAAACTTGCTTTGTTGAAACTAGTTTAGTAAACATATCGGCAAGATTTTCCTTGGTGCCGATCTTCTTCACTACAACCCTCTTCTCATTTCTCGAGAAAATGATATCTCACATCAATATGCTTGGTTCTCTCATGATGAACTGATCCTTAGCTAGACAAATTGCACTCAAAGCATCACAATAAATCTCGACTTGATCACGATGCACCCAAATCACCGACTAGACCCTTCAACCAAATTGCTTCCTTGGCTGCTTCAGTAAGAGCCATATACTCTGCCTCAGTTGTTGATAAAGCTATTGTTGCTTGTAGAGTTACTTTCCAGCTGACAACTGAATTCCCCAAGAAAACATAACCAGTCATTGATTTTCTCTTTGTCCACATCACTGCGATAATCGCATCACAGTATCCTGTGACCAAACTCTGAGTATCACCTCCATAAATGAGACCAACATCAGTTGTACCCCTAAAGTACCGAACATTCTTTTTCACGGCTTTCCGGTGTTCCTTTCCAGGTTGAGCCATAAACCTGCCGACAACACCATTTGCGC
Source organism: Gentiana macrophylla (assembly GCA_026214975.1). Lineage (NCBI taxonomy): Eukaryota > Viridiplantae > Streptophyta > Magnoliopsida > Gentianales > Gentianaceae > Gentiana > Gentiana macrophylla. The sequence goes on along the minus strand of CM047805.1, from coordinate 80,027,195 downwards.
CTCGAGCAGATCGAGCCTAGTGCACACCATGGCATACATCGATCGCTAAATTGCACTAGCATAGGGAACTTTGACATATATTCCTTCTCCTCGGTGATTGTGAAGCATAAACTAACAAATGAACATTTGACGCCACAGAGTATCTATTGGCTTTGGCGTGCAGACATACCATACTTGGCCAAAATCTTACGTATATAGCCTCTTTGAGATAAAAACAATTTCTTCTGACTTCTATCTCTCCAGATCTCCATCCCCAAGATTTTATTGGCTGCACCCAAATCTTTCATTTCAAATTCAGCACTAAGAAGGTCTTTCAGATTCTGAATATCAGACTTCTCTCTTGCAGCTATCAGCATATCATCCACATACAAAACAAGATAGATGTATGATCTATCTTCCAGCTGACTATTGTAGACACAACAATCATAAGGACTTCTGCTATAACCCAACTGGATCATGTAACTGTCAAACCTTGTATACCACTGTTTAGGAGCCTGCTTCAATCCGTATAAGGACTTTTCCAGCTTACAAACAAAAGCTTCTTTACCAGGAACTTGAAATCCCTATGGCTGAGTCATGTATATCTCTTTGTCTACCTCACTATGTAGAAAAGCTGTCTTCACATCTAACTGCTCAAGTTCAAGATCTTGATGTGCCACCATTGCTAGTAACACTGATTGAAGTATGTCGACTACCTGGTGAGAATATCTCATCAAAGTCCCCCTTCTTTTTTGGTGAACCTCTACAGCAACCAAGCGTGCCTTATACTTGACTCTTACGCCTCAGTCATTCCTTCCTTTTTCTTGAATATCCATTTGCATGTAACAACTCTCCTATCATTTGGATGTTTAACAAGATCCCAAGTCCGATTCTTGATGAATGACTCCATTTTATCTCCCATGGCAAGCAAGCCATTGAGATGACTTTCGAACATGTCACTCGCTTCCTGTAAGTAGAAGGTTCAAAACCATCCACCTCTTACGCAACTTGAAGTGCATATCCACCAAATCTTCAAACCCATACCTTTTGGGAGGTATCCCAACATTTGATCTTACAGCTCTGCCGACAATTTATACTTTGCTGACCAATATCAGTTTGACTTTCGGTTGACCCTGTTCGAGATGATCGGCTTGGATTGATTAGTTGAAATGTGATCGATGAATGGCGATCTTGTTCGGTGAGTGTTGCATCTCGGTGACTCCACCTCAAGCTCCACCTCATCTTGTCACAATTTCAAGATTGGTTTGATTTGATAATCCTCCCACCGATGAATCGAGCATAGAATTTTCATCAAAAATTGTATCTCTGCTGAGAATAACTCTGTTTTCTACTGATGACCAAATTCTATAACCCTTAACTCCATCACCATACCCCACAAACACTCCTTTCTTGGCTCTTGGTTCCAGTTTCCCTTCACTGACATGATAGTAAATTGTGCTTCCAAATACCCTTAATCGAGTAATCGCGAGCTTTTCGACAACATTTCAACTGGTGTCTTGAAACTGATCCCTGTGTGAGGACTTCTATTGATTAAGTAACAGGCTGTGCTTACAGCTTCTGCCCAAAATCTTCTTGACAAACCAGCATGAGAGAGCATGCATCTTGCTCTCTCCGGAAGAGTTTGATTCATTCTTTCACTACACCATTTTCTTTGAGAGTATTCTGATTGTATGATGTCCGGCAATACCCTCATTTCTCGCACAACTCATCAAACTCATTCCAGTAATTTCGGACCATTATCTCGTATGAAGCCTCTTGATCTTCTTCCCAACTCGATTTTCAACTAGAGTCTTCCATTGCATGAAGCTCTTGAATGCCTCACTTTTGTGTTTCATCATCACCACCCAAGTCTTTCTTGAATAGTCGTCTATGAATGACACAAAATATCTGTGACCACCCAATGACTCCACCTTTGATGGCCCCCAACAATCAGAATGAATGTAATCAAGTGATGACTTTGTGCTGTGTATCCCTTTTGAGAACTTGCCCCTATGAAGCTTCCCAAACACACAATGTTCACAAAAGTCCAGATTCTTGACCTTACATCCCCAAGAAGATCTTTACGAGAAAGAATCATATCCCTTTCACCCATGTGACCCGGGTCTCATATGCCACGCAGTTTTGTCAAGCGTGGATGATGAACCGGCCAGATGCTACTGAGTGAGACCCAGACACTGGCGATCCTTGCAAAATATACAAGGTTCCTTTTGACTCCTCGAGAAGCGAGGCGAGTTTTTGTAGGCGTTCAGTTTTCCACCTTCACCCTTAAAATCGAATCCACTGCTGTCTAAAAGGCGAGAGATACCAAGTTCTTGGTCATCGTGGAACATGTCTAACTTCACTCAACATACAGAATTTACCATCCTCTCGTCATCAATCGAATCGAGCCAATCCCAACTATCTTGCAGACCTTGTTGTTTGCCATAGCTATATGACCACCATCTATCTGTTGATAATTTGAGAACCACTCTCTGTGTGGACAAATATGATAAGATGCTCCTGAGTCCAGAATCCACATATCAAAGCATGATGGTGATTCTCCGCCTACTAGAACCATGTCCTCCTCTCGAATCAAACTCGGTGGTACAACAAATTGTTCCAGAAGCTTATTCTCCTGCTGTTTCTTTTTCTTTGGACAATTGGACTTCCAATGTCCCTGCTCCTTCTGAGAATTGCAAACATCTGTGGATTTAGGACCTTTGGACCCCTGTTTTCTTGGATTTCTTCTTCTTCCCCAAGCTCTTTGCCCATGCCCTTTTCCACCACTGCTGCTGACTACTAGTCCAACAGCCTGACTGTCTGCCCCAGCTGCCTTATGTCTCAGCTCCCTAGCATGTAAAGCTGACCTTACATCTTCCAATGCAACCGTATCCTTCCCAACTATGAAGGATCGCACAAAGTTCTCATATAAATGGTGGTAGAGATACCAACAAAATCAGTAGCATCTTCATCCTCAATCTTCACATCAATATTCACGAGATCAAGTAATATTGTGTTCAAGCGATCAAGATGATCTCTCGGTGAGCCCTCATGCATCCTTAGACTAAATAGCCTCTGCTTTAGCAAAGAACTTGTTGGTCAATGACTTAGTCATATCTGATGTTTCAAGCTTTGACCATAACTTAGCAGCGGTGTCTTCCTCAGCAACTTCTGTGATAACATCATCAGATAAGCACAACATGATGGTGGAATGTGCTTTCTCCTCCAGACTAGCGTAATCTGCTGCACTGGCATCTCCTTTACCGGATAAAGGAGTCCACAATCCTTGTTGTTTTAACAAGGCCCGCATCTTGATTTGCCACAGACTGAAACTGTTTCTCCCTGTAAATTTATCAATCTTTACGTTAACTGCTGACATCTTTCTTGCTAAAGAACAGACCTTTGATCACAAAATCCTAGCACCGGTCACCGGTCTTGGTGAAGATCAACTCCGTTCAACCTGCAAATCTCTCTGAATCTTGAACCTGACGCTCCGATACCAGTTTGTTGAAACACATACGAGAAAATTGCACTTGTAGAAAGATAAAACAGAAGCAATCTAACAGTAAAATAAGGCGAAAATGATAAAACATAGAAACAAAGAGAACACGGTGATTTAACGTGGTTTCGGCGTTGTGCCGACTACTCCACTGACGTAAGGAGATATTTTATTATGCATGAAATTACTAAGTTTTCACAAGTGTGTGAATAACACTTTTAATGACACACTTTGCATTGATTACAACTTCCGGTATTATATAGCACAAATCCCAAAACCCTAACCGCCAAAGATTTTTGTCGGAATTGTCATAAATACCAGATGTGGACCTCACCCAATTTGTTATCCACTGAGATGAAACTCACTTTCAAACCGACTTTCTCGAAAAACTCATTTGTAATCAACAAACTCGATGTAGAACTCAAGAAACTCGATTTCACCAAAACTCGTTTCTCCAAAACTCGTTTTTCGCTTTTCCCAAAACTCAGTTTCACTTCACAAAACTTAGTTTCAGCTTTCAGATTAGTCCACCAGTTTTAGAGATCAAGTCACAAAACTTAACAATTTGTTTTCTCGATTCCACGGGATCGTGGTAATTTTCTACGTTGCGTCCCAATTTTCTACGGGGCGCTCATTTAATTTCCCCCAGGTCGCGTGGAATTACAACTTTTGGCACGAGTTGATTTTCCACGTGAACCATTCAAATTGCACGTGATTTGGTGGAAATTTGTCACGATCCCATAGAACAGACACGGACTACTCAAAAAAAAAATATCACGTCTGAATAGACCTGACTTGAATTGTGGGTCAGTACAATGACCTGAATGTATATTTTCTTTCCAATAACCAACAACAATGTAATTTTAAAAAAAATCTAATAAACATCACGAATGAATATCATCTAATCCGACTAAAACTCTGATTTCCTTGCAAAACCCCCGTCTTTTAAAATTTACCAAATTTCATATTCGAGAAAGTAACGAAATTCTTCTCTGTAATCACGTTGACTCTGATCCATTTTCGTGATAATTCGATTCAATCAATGGAGAAAGAAACGAAAATAGAAGAAGTCGAAGCAACAATGGAAGAAGCTTTAGAGCTTGTTCTTTTCCAAGTTTCCGAATGCTATGTATATTTGGTATTTTGTTCTCACTCTGTTGATTTTTGTTTATTTGTTCGTGATTACTTTTTTTTTATTGTGTTCTTCTTGGTGAAACAGAATGTAGTGTTAATCTCTTTGATATGTATACTGTTATGGGTTTTATGTCTGCTTGCTGAATTGTACATACATTCTATTTTTCGGTTCATTTAGTTGTTGGGAATAGGTGTGGTCTACTTAGTTTACAGTATCAACTAATGGTCTTATTATTCTTGGAGGCAGTGGGGGATTCTTTGCCATGGATATGTAGCTACTATGATATAATTTTGGCGATGAAAGTTCTCGAACTTCTGTTTTATAGATTCCGAAGAGATTGTTTTGTGGTTTTGCTGTGTTAGTAATTTCCTTGTGGTTGCTGGGAAGGATTCATTAGGCTTGTTGAATTCAAGTTATATGAGATAATTTTGATGATTAGGTCTGGGAGTTCTCAAAACTTTCATCTGAAGGATTCCATAAGAAATTGTTTTTTTGGGTTTTTCTGTGAAAGTAACTTCCTGTTGTTTATGTCTCGTCACACTCATTGTTGAAAATAGAAGTCGATGTTAGCTTGGACAAGGACAGAAGGACATAACTGGAACCTTGTAGATAGATAGAGAAATATACCTGTTATTTCTTGTCTTTAGCTTGTAGATAAGCTGATAGTTTTATTTTGAATAAGAGACAGAATTGACAGTTTGACTTGATAGTTTTGGATCAAGTTTATTAGTTCAGTAGTCTACTTATATTGTTATCCTTCTTCTTACTGGAAAAAAAAGTTGATGAATTATCATCAATCTTCACTCATGGGATATGATAGGTGCGTGTTACTTTTTAGTGCATGATGATGCACAATATCTATGCTGTGTTGGATACCTATGTTATGTTGGATACCTGTGTGATGTTGGATACGTTACAAGTACTACAATGTGATCATTTTATTGATGCATCTTTATCTTTATAGTGCTTGGTCATCAGTGCTCGTAAAGTATTCTTAGTTCTTTAATAATGAGTATCTACTATGATTGGATTTATCTTCAAGTTCTTAAGATCCGATTTTGCTTGTGATTGGGTTGCTAGTCTATAGTTTAGTCAATTGTAATGTCAAATAGAAAAGCAGTTTTGTAATGAATGTTTGTTATTAGCACTAGCATAAGCTAGTGTCGAGATAAATCAGTATAATGCACTTCTCACCAAGGATCCAGATTCCAATCTATGTCAATTTTAGTTGGACTTTGAGCTGATTGGATTCAATTCTACTAGCGGTGAAAAGCAGTTAGCTGTTTTTAAGCCCTATTGAGATGTACAAGTTGACTTTTATTTACTTTATTTCTCAAGGTCACTTGTTAGCTCTGAGTTATCTTGCAAACGCCTGTCCTACATATGACTTTCTTATTCATTGTATGTAAACACTTCATTGTATAGTATTGACTATGTTCTAGCGGCTCTAAATTTAGAGCTGGGCTCTGGGAATTGTCTCTGAAATGTTGGAAATATCCACATAAACATGCAACTTCTGATTGAATAGCAGATTTTCCAGTAAAGTAATCAGATAAAGACATTGTGATCAAAATATTCCTATGAATTGTTTCCAAATAAGTCAGATTAAGTGCTTTGAGAATCATTGACATTTCTTGAATTGTTTAGGCTATGACATATCTCATTCAGTCTTAAACTTGCACTATTGCCAGTAACTGTGTGCATAGTAGCTGTCATTCATGGAAGCTGCAATCAAATGTTACGATGCTATTTTGGAATCCAAAATCATTGCATTCTCTAGTGTTGACATCGCTGTTTATTTTAGGTTTTGTGCTGTTGGATCATTTGCTTTAACTAGCGTATTTTCTTCTTTTCGCAGATCCTCCAAGGAAAACTGCAGCCTCTTACAGGTTTTGCCTTACTGTTTCTTTATAAAGAAGTATTGTTATGCTTTTGATTAGGCATTTGTGTCCATTCATCTAATAATTTCTCTGGCGGACACAACAACCTTTGCTGATCACAAGTTTGCCGCTAATACCATGCGTTTGATAAGACTTCTGTCATTGTCGATCTGCACATATCTCTTTATGACTACTCATAATTAAAATTACTCATAAGTAGAAATCATTATTATGGAAGGTGTAACTAGCACTTTCATTATTTATTGAACATCAAAAGATAGATAGTTTTTAATAGGGTAAACTACATTGGGGCCCCCTAAATTATCAGGATCGTAAACTTTTGGCCCCTGAACTTTTTTTCACAAAGTGGTTCCTAATCAATCAAAAGAGTCCTTTTAATTTAAATAAAAATGATACATTTCAGCCCTTCCGTCAAATTTCAAAGGAGTATACCTGAGAAAATTCCATTTAATGCCATTAATTTGATTAATAAGGGCAAAAGCGTCCACACACATTATTCATCTTATTTCCCTCATCTCCCTCTTTTCTGCAATTCGTACCATCTCTATTTTTCTTCATTTGTCCACTGCGGCATTCATGAATGGGTTGCTGGCATCATCATGTTCTCCTAAGTCCTAACTGAAATCAGCGCCCTTTGCATCATGGGATGGTGAATATGTTTCTAATTCATAGTTTTTCAAATAGAAAAAGAGAAACCAAGATCTTAATCTGTCTCTTCAACCTTTCTTGCTTACACTTTCAAAAAATTGAAGCCTTTCTTGCTTACTTTTTCGAAGTAGTTAGATTTAGGATTTTATGTTCTGAATGAATAATACAAAAATATGCAATGATAAAGTTCTGTTTAATTACAAAAATTATCGGTTATACGATAGCTTTTTCTGGAAATTTCTTGCAACTTTTGCTTGGTGAATATACAGGGAAGGAGTGGTTTTAATGATTTTTTCAAAGTAGAGCAATGATATGAGTGGAATATTTGAATTTTTGTTTAATATTAGATTGATTTTGTGTGATTAGGGGTGGTGGTTATGGAGGTTTGAAGAGAGTTTCTGCCTTAGGAAGGAAGGAGAGGAAGAAAATGAAGAAGAAAAAATTCAAATGTACAAAATTACTCCTGAGGGGCCAAAATGTATTGTTTTTAATTGATTAAGGGTCACTTTGTTAAAAAAATAGTTTAAGGGCCAAAAGCTTACGATCTTGATAGTTCATAGTTCAGGGGCCCCTAGTGTCTTTTGCCCTTTTTAATATTTTTATACAATGTCTGTATGAGTGGCATAGTGGTATTTGCAGTAGCCTTATAATTTAAATGAGTGAACAAAAAAAAAAACCACGGAATGTTACTTTAATGTGAGCTTTAAGCCTTTAATATTTCTGGACCCGACCTTAAGACTGTGTTCTCTCCTTTGGTACTCCAGTTGTGCAACAGCCTCATTCAATCTCTTCTGGGAAACTGATTTTATCGTTTCATATTAAAAGATTCCCACTATAAGTCCCATTGGCATTCTGTTTGTTTTGAATTTAGTCTCTCTCCTGACTTTGGGTATAAAGCCGTGTTGCATTTTAAATGTTTATTAGATGCACTTTAAGCATATGGTCCTTGATATTTTTTACAGAGCGGATGAATGGGATGTCAATAAATGGACTTGGGAAGGTATTCTAAAAGTTATCAGCAAAGGAGAGGAATGCATTATCAGACTTGAAGATAAAAATACAGGTGTGATTTGATAAATTGAAACAATCAAAATTGTTCCTAACTTGTTGACTTACTCGTATTATATGTTTCATATGAAAAATAGGCGAGTTGTACGCACGGACATTTCTCAGAGAAGGGGAGCCACATCCTGTGGAGCCTGTAATTGATAGCAGCAGGTTACTTAGAACCTTCCAAATACTTTCAAATGCACAGTCACTTTTTAGTTGAGTACGCTTTTTTAATGTCTCTTACCTTTTTCCTTTGCAGATACTTTGTACTTCGAGTTGAAGAGAATATTGGTAAGCTAGTATGCTTTCTTCTTTTTTCAAGGTCCAGTTTAATTGGAAATTTAAGCCATTTTTGCTGAATACCACCAGGGTTATATATGTTCTCACTTGGGTACAGTTACGGAATTGTTTATGGTGTAAGTAATATATTAATTAAATTATTCAGCATTCTTTATTCTGCAAATTTTATTTAGTACTCTTGTATTTATGTCTGTTTAGCTGTTAAGGGTGGTTACCATCCAACTACCTCTTTATTACTCTAGACAACTGCATATTGGCATATTGACGGCACTTACCTAGGAATAGTAACAGTCAGCCGTCTGAGTGTCCCCTCTTTGTATCTATTTAAAGTATTCTTTCATTCCATGGAATAATAATAGTTTTATTCCTAAATTCTCTTGGTAAACTCCACATGGTATCAGAGCTAGATACGCTTTCTGCTCATTCTACATAAAATAATTATCGTTCAAATTCCGATATCCTCATGAAATCTGATTTAATCACCTCAGCCGGTTCTACCACAAAAACTGACCCACCTCTTAGCTCAGCTTCAGGAAACAACAATTCATCTGCTATGCTCATATCAGTCATCAAACTGAATGGAGAAAACTTCCTACATTGGTCCCGTTCTATCCAGATGTTTGTCACTGGAAGAGGGAAAGAGGAATATTTGACACGTGAATTGAAAATTCCTCAAGCTGGGGCATCTAACTACAAGCAATGGAGAGTGGAGAACATTCTTGTTATGTCCTGGCTAATAGGATCAATGACCGTTGAAACTGCTGAATATTCAACTTCTTTGATACAGCTGTGAAGGGATCTAGAATGCAACCAGAGAGCTGTATCCAAAGAAAGATAATACCTCTGAAGTCTATGAACTAGAAGGCAATCTTCCAGACCTCAAACAGGATCTCTCTGTCACCAGCTACTACAATCTCCTATGAAATCCTGGCAACAAGTAAATATCTTTGATGATTTACCACGGAGCTGCCCTGCCGATGCAAAATGCTTTTCTGAACATAAAGAACATAAGAGAATATTCAATTTTCTAATTGGTCCTTAATCAGACCTAGATATGATGTAAGAGGAAGGGTCTTCAGTGTCAAGCCTCTGCCCTCCTGCAAATCTGTATTTGCTGAAGTTAGGTATGAGGAGAGCGGGAGGAAACTCATGATAAGAAACCCCACCGAAACCACCCAAGAAGCATCTGCCATGGTCTCAAACTCTTCTTTCCAGATGAAGTAAGGAAAGAAAGACCAACCATGGTGTTACTTCTGCAAAAAGGTGGGATACCTGAGGGAGAATTGTTGGAAGATACATGGAAAACCTGATTTTGAAACTTTGGGAATCATGTGAGTGCTGAAAGAGAGGACTCAAACTCCTTCACACCAGGACAAATGGAGGTGCTAAAGAGAATGCTCCTTCCACTGAAACAGCCTCAGTAGCTCATAGATGTATTTCCCCTGCTGTAAACTCTAAGTTCAGTTAAGATTACACCTTGATTGTTGATTCAGGTGCCTCGGATAGTATGACTGGCAACTTAGAGTTACTCTCAAACTTTAAAAAACTTGAGACAAATCATTATGTTAAAATTGCTGATGGTTCTTCATCAAAAGTTATGGTTATGGTACTGCTCATTTCAACAGAAATATTACATTAGAAAAGGTACTTTTTGTACCCAATCTAAAGTGTAATCTACTATGTGTGTGGAGATTTGTGAAGGACCATAACTGCACTATTAATTTCTCACCCTCTTCTTGAGAGTTTCAGGATTCAATCTCCAAGAGGAAGATTAGCAATGCTGACTTCACTGCCGGGCTGTTTCCATTCAATCAAGAAAATTCCATTTTTGTTTTAAATGCTATTTCTGCTTGTCCCCAGTTGAATGTTTGTAATATGGATGAAATTACTAAATGGCACTTCAGACTTGATCATCCTAGTTTCATTTATAAGTCAAAATAAAATTCCAGAACTTTTTTGAAGCAAAAACCCTCGTTTATTCCAATGTGAAGCTTGCCAATTTGCTGAACTTACTAGAAGTACCTATCCTGCTATCCCATACAAGGACTCCCATCAATTTGCACTTATACATAGTGATGTTTGGGGCCCTTTTAGGGTCAAATATATATCTGGAAAACGTGACAGTAGAATGACACGGACCTTTTTAATGCTAGACAAGTCTGAGGTTGGAGAAATTTTTAGAAACTTTTGTAACATGATACTAAATCTGTTTGACAATAGTATAAAAATGCCAAGGAATACTTTGAAAAAAAAATGCTTAAAACAGATAATGCCAAGGATTACTTTGAAAAACATCTAGGTTTGTTTCTAAAAGAACACGGGATCATCAATATCAGTAGAGTTGAAACTTGAAACTCCTCAACAAAATGGAGTATAAGAAAGGAAAAATAGACAACTCCTGGAAATGGCTAGATCCTTAATGTTCTCTATGAATATGCCTAAGTACTTATGGGGGGATGCTCTACTTACAGTTATTTATCTCATCAACAGACTTCCTAATCGAACCATTAAATTTAAAACACCAAGGCAACTCCTAGAGGAATGTTATCCTAAATTTAAACTTGGGTCACCTCTGTCTTTACAGGTGTTTGGGTGCATTGCTTTCGTTTATATATATAGTCATAACAGAAGTAAACTGGACCCCAAAGCAATCAAATGTGTGCATGTTGGTTACTCACCCCTTCAGAAAGGGTATAAATGTTACTCCCCAGTTACCAAACGTTTTTATAATACTTTTGATGTCTGCTTCTTTGAAGATAAGCCTTTTTTTAAATCCGATGACCTGACTTATGATCAAAGCACAGGGATTTGGAACACTAATGATACTACTATTCTGTTACCTAACTCCTACTTCCCATAGTCCAGCTCCCAGGTTGATCCAAAACCTCCATCACTGCTGGGAAGGATCATGAAGTATACCACCTATTCAGCATGTCTATCAAAGAAAACCTAAAGGTCTTACTACATGCAACTCTGATACTGGTAGGCACTCTACTAAACTTCCTCCTGACACCCCTGCAACACCAGCTGCTCCCATCCCTACTCCTTTTAAAAATGCTGATCTCCATATAGCCTTTCGAAAGGGTGTAAGAGAATGCACTAAACTTTTGTCCTATGAACATTTGTCTCCTGCTTTAGCATGTGTACACTCGGTTTATTTAATGAACACATTCTTTGTACCGTCAATGAAGCTCTACAAAGAAAGCAGCAATTCTTGAAGAAATGTCTGCTCTAAAAAAAAAGACACCTGGAAACTTTCTGAACTTCCTAAAGGCAAGAAACCAGTATGTTATATGTGGATTTTCACCATTAAATACAATCAAGATGGCTCAGTGAATTGGTATAAAGCTAGGCTTGTGGCAAGAAGATTCACCCAACCTTCCTGATGAAGTCTATATGAAAATACCCCTAGCTTTGAGTCCCTTAATCTACAGAACAAACTACAAAGTATGTAGACTTCATAAGTCTTTGTATGGTTAAAGAGTCCCCTAGACCATGGTTTTGGAGATTTGCTACTACCATTGTCAAAGAACCCGGGTACTCGCATGTCAATCTGATCACACACTATTTGTGCACCACGATCTTGACAAATTGACTATCCTAATTGTTTATGTTGATGTTATTATCATTACAAGTAATGATCATCAAGCATTCTTCAGGCTCAGAGTTTTTGGCCCGCAAGCTTGAAGTCTAGGATCTTGGAAATAGCTCGTACTCAAGCTGGCCCGTCTGTCTGTCAAAGAAAATACACCTTAGATCTTCTCTAGGATTCTGGGGTTCCTTGGCTGCAAACCAGCCATCTCTCCAACTGAAGCTCATCTTAATCTCAAGGAAGGACAGGAGGATGAACCTATTGATGAAGGGAGGTATCAAACTCTAGTAGGCAAACTCATGTACTTGTCCCACACGCCCTGACATTTCTTATGCTCTAAGCTTGGCCAGTCAAGTACATGCACAGCCCCAGGAAAAAACACCTCAACCTTGTCCACAATCTCCGTAGATACCTCAAATCCAACCCTGGCCAAGGCCTCTACTTCACTAAATGTCAAAGCAAAGATCTCACAGTTAATACTGATGCAAACTGGGGGGATCCCAAACTGACAGAGGGTCTACTACTGGTTACTGATGTTATCTATGGGGCAACTTAGTCACCTGGAGGAGCAAAAAGCAGCCAACTGTTTCTAGAAGTAGTGCAAAGGCTGAACTAAGAGCTCTGGCTCTTGGGGTGTGTTAAGGTATCTGGATTCAAAGGGTTCTACATGATCTCAGGATTCCTATCAATCTGCCCATTAAGTATCTTTGTGACATACTTCTGCCATCATCATGGCCTAAGATCCTGTCCATCATGACAAGTCCAAGCACGTGGAGATAGACAGACACTTCCTCAAGAAAATGGTGGACTCCAAATACATCATTCTTATCCACATTCCTACCAAACTTCAAATTGCAGATCTATTCACAAAGGCTGTCTCTCCCACTTTGTTCCCTGAATTATGTATTTATGTTCCAAGCTTGGTTGTATCAACATTTACAACCAAGCTTGAGGGGGGAAGGGGGTTACTCTGTAAATTGTATTAGTACTCTTACCTTCCAACTACCTCTTTATTACTCTAGACAGCTGTGTATTGACAGCTCTTACCTAGGAATAGTAACAGTCAGCTATGACTGTCCTCTTTTTGTATTTATTTGAAGTATTCTTTCATTCCATCGAATGATAACAGTTTTATTCCCAAATTCTCTGTGTGTAAACTCCACAGTTTCCATTATGTCACAAGGTCGGACACATCTTTCTGGTTTTATTAGACTCATAGGTTACTTTGTCAAAGTTTCGTGCTTCATCCCACCTGCTTACAAGTTGATTTTTGGCTGTTTTCCGTTCTCTAGCCAAAGATTAAAGTGCTATCCTGATCGCTTGTTCTCTAGCCAACAATTATGATGCTTAAATATCTTCATTATGGTTCCAACCTTCTTCTTAGATACATCAAAGTTGGTCGTCTAGTTATATGAACTGCAGGACTCATTTCACGATTATCTAATGAATAGTTTCTATTATTGTGTAACACGTCAAATGGAACTTCATTTACTAGATGTGGAGCTGAATAGGTGAGGCTATGCAATGAAGCTTGAATGTTATGTGAAGCTTGTATTGAAATCAGTCATAGAAAATGTTGGTAAATAGATTAACATGATAATCGTACTGTTCTGTATAAAAATTATGAAAATTTTATTTGTATTCCCAAAAATCTGTGAAGGGATACTCTTTTATTAGCCAAGAAAGTCATTCCATTGTTGTGGGTTTGACATTCAGGAAATGTCTCCTAGATTACCTTCTACTTTATTCTCTACACCAAACCTTCAAATAAATGTGTGTAATTCAGTTACCTATTTCACAAATCTAGATTACATTGGACGTCTTGCTCTTGGAGGATAGGTAAAGTCGTGAGAATATTTGTTTTATATATTCATCATAACATAAGCATGTATATAAAAAAAAACTGTGACAATATTACCGGGCTTCAACCTTCTATTTTACTACATTCATCCCTCATTATCTGGCCCTTTTGAAGTTTTCACGGGGATTAAGAAGGTGGGTCAGTGGGTGAAGGCACTAAATCTTAGTTCATAAAGTTCACAATACCTTTTGACTATCATTAATGCAGTGGTGGTAAAGTTTGAAATGTTGGTTGGTTAATATGTTAAGGGTAAGATAAGGAACTAAAATTAATAAATGCTTTTCCGGTATCCTAAAATGGTAGATACTAAGGGTCAATTTATTTCTGAAGAAGCGCTAAATATTGAGGGACGGATATAATATTTATCTAGATGCCTTGGGTATTTTGCTTTTCTAAGGTCACTGTTGCACTCACATAAGTTTAAGTGTCACAAATAGAAGGCATAGTTTGAAAAGCTTTTGTACTACATAGTACATTTTAAAGCATTTTTCCTATGTTGAATTATCATCTCTCCCAAAAGGTTAAGTTGTTGGAGCGGCAAGCAATTTCCTTATTTTAACACAATGCGCTTCAACATCCTATGTTTCAAGCCTGTTATCCTAATGTTTAAGATGCATACCATGACTCTGCCATGAATAAAGCTGATTGTTATTTTTTATTTTTATTTTGGTTTAAGATGACAGATCAAGCAGGATTTGGATGACATGAATATTTTGAGCAACTTTTACGCTTTTACGTGAATAATCATTTTTATTATATGAGATGGGTGAATTCTATTTGTAACAAACCCTGTTTAGCTCAAAATTTCCTAATCTTGTGATCAGTTATAGTGTGAGAAGTTCTTTGAAATCATAATATTGTCTCATACAGAATCCATTTTAGTTATAATGACGAAAAGTGGTGTTGAAATTTAGAAGTTTAACATCGGTCTCAAAATATGTAGGTAAGGTAGTAATTTGGCGGGTTTGTTCACACGCAGCATGGTTTGTTCTGTGTATATAATTTGTTTTGCCCACTTTTTTCTCTGTCCAATAATTGTAGTCTTAAAAGCATTTTTTTTTTCCTTTTTCAGAAACAGAATAGTCTTGGTTGTTAAATATAGTCTTCCCTATATCACCTTCCCGTGCTTGCACAAGGTGTATCAAGACATTCTTCCAAACCACGTGGTATTAATCTGCGTTCAAATTAAACTCGATTAAGTTCAATTATGAACATGGAAAAGTACTTTATTATCATGCTGCAAATCCAGTTTGCCATCGTTAAGTATAGCATTACAGAAATTCGAAATATAATAAGTGCCCTGAGGATTACCACCGTAGGTTGCACCAATTCAGACAGGGATATGCGTGTGGGGGATTGTTGAAATATACAGGATATGGATGCTGACGGAATGTGTAGATATAAAAAAACATAGGCACCAACTTGTACTGAATAAAACTATAAGGGCCAAACTACAAACTTTAAAAGTCATCAAATAAGTTCCCTGGTGGTTTTTCCATTCTGGTCAGTTTTTCAATAAATTTGTGGAGTCTTTTCTTCAATTTTCCGCAGATTCTTTTTTTCTTTTCATTTCACGTATATGAGTTATGAATATTCGTATCCCATATCCAAAAACTTGCAAATTGGCCCCAATGGAGTTTGAGCTTACATTAGTTGTTTTTTCTTTTCTTTTTTCTCCGTGTTGTGGGGAAGCCCTGCCATTGATTTGCTTATAGACATTCAATTTGTTGGGGATGTTTAATGTCTACCTACTTTTTATTTTTTATTTTTGGCCTACACAGGTGGGCGCCTTAGACATGCTTTCATTGGCATTGGATTTCGGGAAAGAACTGAAGCTTATGATTTCCAAGCAGCATTACATGACCATATGAAGTAATCTTTATGTTCATTCTGCCCCCCTTCTCGACATGCACACAACACACACAGAGAACAAATGGAAGACTCCTTCCAACCCACCTCTCTTTCAACTTCAAAATTAAGTAATGAAGTGTGTAGAGTTAAATCCAGAAACCAATCTGTATTACTATTATTCTCATCCCGATGCATGGGTAGTGATATATGATTTCATTGTCGTGCACATGTTTCTCTGTACTGATTCATATGGAATTAGCAAAAAGGTGGAAATATTTTTTCTGTTTCTCGCTATCTTCACTACTAATGTTGCTTTATATTTCTTAAAAAAAAGGTACTTAAACAAGAAGAAAGCTGCAGAGGAAATGGAACAACAATATCAGAAAACTTCTTCTGTTGATTACAGCTTAAAAGAAGGGGAGACCCTTGTACTTCAAATAAAAAATGTACATGTCTCCTCAACTCTCTTATATATATATATATATATTGTGATATGTAATCTAACCACGAATTCTTTGTTGAGCAGAAGAGTGGAGGCACTACAAGGTCCAAGTTCTTTGATCAGGGCTTAAATAATCTATCATTGGAGGAAAAAAACAATATAAAACCGGGCGTGATTTCTCTTAAACCACCTCCACCCCCACAAGGACGGCTTTCTCCCATTGTTTCTCCTATTAAGTCTCCTTCAGAGTTGCCTTCAAAATTAAATCTTGAGGTCGAAGGATCAAGAGAACCGGTTTCTGAAGAAAACGAAAAAGGGACAGACATACCAGATGATGATTTTGGTGATTTCCAAGCTGCTGTTTGATATTCAATCTCTTTTTCATGCTTAGTCCCAATTTAGCCTTGTGTATGCTTTGCTCCCAATTTAGCCTTGTGTGCTGGAGGATGAGTTCGTATATATGGAAATTCATTTTATTTTTTTTATTTTTTTTTATTCTATGCGATATGCTTCGAAGTTTGACGTTATCCCTTGATAGGCAATATCAGTGGTGGTTGTCATTTTCATTCTGGTGGTGGTGCAGAGGTTTTGTAAAAATGTTACAAATCGCTCTGGATTTATTTTTAAACGATCGTTAATGTGATATATGTTATAAAATTATTGATATTATAATATAAATGAGAGTGGAATCATCCTCCTCCATCAGTTGATGGATTGCTAGTAAACTTATCACATTGGTCAATTCTAAAGCGCACACTCAGAATTACTTTGTGTCATATTTTACATGTAATTTTACGTGTGAATGTAGTCTTAAGAAAAAAAAAGTGCATTTAGAACTGCCCATCACATTTTGTTCTTTCACTTTCCTCACTTATGCATAACAATGGGGTGGAGTATAGGTAAGGGTCTATTATTTACACATACCTGTTGCACACATGTATTCCCAATGTCGATTTTGAATCGACTCTGCTGAAAGTCGATTATTGACTCAAGAATATATTTACACCGGATCGATTCTACTGTAGTGTACATATAGTGTGGTACATTGGTAGAGTCATGATGGTGTAAATAAAGCCTCATCATTATTACAGAGGAGAAGATGTAAAGTTTCAAATTTAATAGACATAATGAATGAGAATGGATGACTTGACCCTTGAGAGTTCTTACTCATATTATCAAGTGATTGAACTTTTGGTATTTGTGTTAGAAAAATTGACATCCATAAATCACATGTTTCATACTTTTCATTAGATGTCAATTACATAAAACGTAATGAATACGTCTCGCTAAACCCTTAGTAGGAAAAAAAACTTGCGAGAAGAAAATCTCAATGAAAGAATAAAAGAAAAGTGCATATTCCTTTGTGTTTGGATTTACTCTCTTTATGTAAACATCCTTTGAATCGGTGATTGAAAATCTTCTTTTCGAATGTAGTAGTAGGCAACAACTTGGTGAGAGATATGCTTGATGTGACGTCCCGTCCCGGATATCGAGTCTTTATCCGGAAAGAACGCCCGGCATGCATATATTAACTTTTTAAATCGCCAAAAGTAATATATACATAAGCCTCGTAACAATTAATCAGAATAAAAGCGGATTAAATTAAAACTAAAAGATAACTCGGAAGAGAATGTCAAACGACAATCAACGGATCACCAAGTCCAAAATCTACGTCTAAGAAAACTGAAAAGACGAACAACGAAATAAATGTTGTTGTGACTTATTACATCCCAAATGAAACTGAAAAGATACTACAGTCTGTCTCTCAGAAACTGAGTAATAAATTGCATAAATAAAAGTATCAACATCAACATATCATCTCGAGCTCAAACGTCGGCTCCATCAACTCCATCATCGTATCCATACTCATCATCGTCCTGATAACCACCTTCTCGGGGTGGGGACAATAAAGAAAAGGGGTAAGTACAAACGTACTTAGTAAGGGATAGAAGAAACGGTTACACATTATATTTATATAAGACACACCAAGATAAAGTCTACAAACACTACCATAGGTTGTAATAGTAGAGCTCTCTCACCCTCTACTAGCTCCGTAGTATAACCTCGCACAAATAAGGTTTGTTACACCAATACCAAAGGACACTACGCACGGTGAACAACTGCACCGCAACACGGGAAGCACCTCAAGGGCACGGGCTTAGGTCCCCGTGTGGGAGTCACACGCACGCCCCTTGGCATCGAGACCAAGTAGAGGGTGTAATAGTCCCATGCTACGAAGAATAGACGTGCCTCTCACCAATGATAATGATGTTTTAGCTTTTAGACACAACACATATGTAATTTACGGATTAAGCTCTAACCACCGATTCATTCACGTATAAGGCTCCCTGGGACTCTAGTCCTAGACAACTAATTACGCTACCTAAGACGTTGTAAAAGGATCAATGACTACTAAGTCAATGTCCCACAAGGCCTAAACAAAGTCTTCCGACGCTCCCACCTTCTCCCGCGTAGCAGCCCGGCCAGTGCGATTTGATACCAACGCTACTACTGAAGTCGATGTTAGGCATTGTCGATTAACATGTAATGTTCCATAAACATACATGCCCACATCGTATCTTGTAATACATGTAAAAACACAATATTACATTTTGCTGGAATATACATCATACTCTGTATTTTATTACTATTATTATCCTTATTTGGATGAAATCAAAGACCAAAGCTCGGCTTTCTTTTCTGCTAACATCTTGAACAAATGGTTCAGCTAAAAAAAGGTATGTATTTAATTTAATTTATTCAATCCAACTTTTTTTTCAACTAGTCGGCAACAATCTGGGAAATTGCACCCAGTGCTCCAAATCACAACATAATTCTAATTTATAAATCCAAAAAAACAAAAGAAAATAAATAAAACAAAGAACCTATAATAATATAAAGTAAATCATAAATAATGACCCAGGTTCACTGGACGACACTCAGTACGGAATGGTTCGGCTTGAGCAAATAACAATAAAGAAACAACAACAATATCTAAATACATACCACGTAATTAAATACGAATGAACACACACAAAATCCGTCTAAGAACACTCCCTTACCTTTGGTATTTCGAAATCGAATTCGAAAGCAAAACGGATAGTAAAAAGCTTCAATCCTCGATTCCAACATCTTCTATGAATCACTGAAAAAAAAAGAACGGTTGGTATCGAAACGATCGCCTCCTTGCGGTGATCAATTTCTCCTACTATGGTCTACACCGAAAATCAACCGTTAAGCTCCGAATTTGGAAAACAGCGTCCGGACTTTTTTTTTCTTTCTTTCTCTCATGTTCTTGCTGTCGGCTGTGCTCTCAATTTTCAGAAAGAAAAACCGTGTTTGATATAATGAGGATTTTTGGTAACTATTTCTTTAAATAACCATAATTAAAATCCATTAATAAAATCCTTTAGTTTCTTTTTAAAAATAATCTCTTAGGTTAAAACTAAAATAGGAACATATAAAATATATCTCATTTTACTCTTTTACCTTTCTTAAATTTTCGGGGTTTTACATTCCTCCCCCCTTAAGAGAAGTTTCGTCCTCGAAACTGGACGTATCTGGAACGTACTTGAACTCTGGAACTTCGCAAAGCATCTCGTCTTCTAAATCTCATGTCGTCTATGCTGGTGTGTGACTGTTTCACTGAACCAAGACCAGTTGTACGTCTTCCTTCTTAACTTTCTTCACCTTTCATTCTAAAGTACACGTGATTCTTCCCCGTAGGTTAAGATCTCTTCAACCATTTCAAGGTCAATGTTTGCTTCCATAACAATGTCGGTTAAGCATTCCCTTATCATTGATACATGAAGGACGTCATGCACCCATGAAAGGGATTCTTGTAAAACTACAAACGGATTAGCGAAAGGTCCGACTTTAGCCAAGATCACGTAAGGGCCTTCATAACTGGGGCTTAGTTGCACGTCTGTCCAAACCGTCTTACTCCTCTCATCAGTGGCGCTTTGAGGTACACTCTATCACCGACCTCAAACTCTAACAGTCTTCTTCTTCTATCTTCCCAATCTTCTACCCGTCTTGTGCCATTATGAGGTTGTGACGATCCACTTCAATCTTCTCGTGCTATATCAACTATGGTCTTGTATTCTGTCACTATTCCACTTCATCCCAGAAAACTGGCGTCCTACGCTTTCTCCTATACAGAGCTTGGTAGGTGGCATCTGGATGCTGGCGTGGTGACTATTGTTGTAAACAAGCATGTTATATCTATCTTCATGAAAGGTCATCAGTATTACCGTTCCAACTCTCTGTACATCTTGGTTGCTCCGGGATGAACTGAAAATGCTATCTTGTGGGCTTCATTCATCGCTTTCTTCTTCAGATCTTCCACACTTGGAACCCAGAGCGATTCTCGATCTTTGAAGGATTCCATCCTCATCTAACTCTTGACCACTTGGGCCGGTCGATCCTCGACCGCCGCTTGTAACTGAAAACAACCAGATCTTCATCTTGCTCCTTCGCGATCTCATCAACTTCCTCGAATCTTGCAATCAATGGTATGGCGTACTTATCTTGCTCTTGATGACCTATGCTTTGAGTGCTTGAGCTTCCCAACTGATCCACCGCCTTTGGTACATTTGACTCCTTTTGATCTCAACCTCCACTACTGCAACACAAGCTTGCTGAAAAACAGCAAGGATCCCAACCGAAGGGCTTCATAGACTTTTTAGAAAAAGAGCATGCATTCGCCATACTTTCTCTCCGACGGTCCGACCCAATTCTTATGCCACAGAGAGGAAGATATAAAATATCTTACAAAAGTTCCAAGGGTGGAACCGGTATGGAAAACAATGAAAGCTAAAAGGTGGTACAAATAGCACAAGGGGAAATGAATGTTTGAATTTAGGATCGATTGGTTTAAACATAACCAATATCAGTTCAATTTTTTTTTAATTATTATTTTTTTATTTTAAGGTTTTGTTGGAAGGGCCAAAGATATTGAGAAGTGACAAGTTGAGCACCAGGGTGGTAAGTCAACTTGGTAAGCCAAATAAAGGCACAATGCACTTGAAATAAGGGAGGTTGCTTGAATAACAGTCAAGACAAGATGATTCTAGGTTGAAGAAAGTAAGAAATTAGTTCGAGATTGAAGGATGAGCATTGTATCATAGTATAAGAGATAAACAATGAAAGGAAGAAAACAAAAGAACATCTTATGATGAAAATCTTTTTAGAGGGTGGAATCACTCAGAAGATACGATGGTCCTGCAAACAAACTCGGACCGCTTGAAAGAAAGATAATGAGCTATTACATAAGCCCTTAAAAAGTAGGGACGTTAAGGAAACATCATATGTTTGGCTTAAACGTTTAATGCAAAGTGGAATATATATATATATATATATATATATATATATATATATATATATATATATATATATATTAGACTTGAGGATATTTGGTAAGTGACCTTAATCGTTAATGGTTCGATAAAGCGAGAATAGTGTTGGCGAATTAAGAAGGTTCTCAATTCGCATGAATGTTGTAGAGGAATCATTCAACAACAGAGAAATAATGCAAAGGTGAAAGGTCGAGCATCTGAAGGACTAAATTACTAGGAAAATCAAGAAGAGTAAGAATCTCAACATGAAGAGGTTACGGGGACAAAATGAGCATACCAAAAGGTCTTAGGAAGGAATAAAACTTGTCAATAAGTGTCCAAGAGTGCATAAGTCAAGGAGAGGTTCTTTTCAAGATTGAGAGAGGATAGAAATTTCCCCAAGGTAACGTAAATGGAAATCAAAAGTTTTGAAAAGAAGAGTATGTGATAACCAAGTTTTTTTTGTGTGAAGGATGAAGGACACTTAAGAAATGTCGGATAAAGTTTGTTTTCATAGAATTAATTGAAACTTCCAAAAGAGGTGTAAAAGATCATTGACGATCCAATTCAAGAGTTCAAGGTTGCACTGCTCATGAGGAGTAGTACAGTGCTAGCGAATGAATTCTCAGAGTTATCCCTTATGGGGAGACGAAAAGGGTCAAAACAAAATAAGCATCTCAACCAGCGTTACAAGATATTATAGGACACAAAGACAGGCGAAGGAACGTCGACAGGTGTGTATGTCGGTTCATGGCTCTAAATGGCCTGAAAGAGATTTGAAACCGAAGGATACAAGGTGCATTAGCATTGATTGAAATTAATAAGATTTCTGTAGTTCAAAAGTCGACTGGCAAGAGAGGCTCGGAAGACATCTTTATAAGCGACTACCTTCTGTCTGATACTGGTTTAGCATAGATTGCCAGAAGGTTAAGGGTAAGTAATTGAACAAGGATGTTATGGAAGGATTAAAGATCTAACTGGTAAAAGATGAGGTGCGTACCATGAAAGAACAGGCAGCATTAAGAGAGAAAGTTACAACATCGACACTACCCTTTAGGAGGGAAGTTGAGAATGAACACAAGTAAGAAGAATTTTCTAACATTAGAAAGTTTAAACAATTATGGATTTGGAAGGAAGGGTAGGAGTGCAACAATGCGAAGTCAGAGAGGACTTGCTTTACTAATTTAAAGTCAAAAGGTGTGAAATTGTTCAAAAGAAAGACTTAAAGAGACATGCTTCTGAGGTAACTCATGACACATGATGGTGATGGTTGCTGAATTCAAGGATCTCGAGTAAGGAATCAAATGGGAATCAATTTACTAGAAAATGCATGATTGAAGGAAGGCATAAAATGATTTGGACTCAACCGTGGCATACCGGAAGGTAACGTCTTGGTGCTTGTTTATGCCTGCAAAAGAAACCATAACATTAGCCTCACAAACATCCTTCTAAAAGACTTAACTCAGGAGGAGATCAACTCCAGGGATCAACTTCTAGAACACAACAGTCATAACCTATCACTCTCTTAGCCTTGTCCTTAAGTCAGGAGGTGAAGGTTCTTTTTAGGCGGTTGGAGTTGATATTTACTCCGGATTTGTCGTTATAGACTCGTGCAACTCAAAAGAAAATTAATTTGAGCACGATCAAAAGAGAAAAGATTTAGGTACTGGAGTTTCCCAGGTGATAGAAAAAGGCTAGAATTTTTGGATGTCAAGAAGTCGGTCAAAAACAATATTTTCGCCAAGTGAAGAAGCTGTCAGGATTTCCAGATTATTAAACACTGACTTAGATTGCAGTTTGTGATCAAACGAAAAGGAATTTGGACTTGATTCCAAAAGGAAAGTTATATATAAAGGTGTTGTCTGAAACATATAAAAAATTCAGGTCAATTGAAGGTATTTTACCTGTTCAAAACAGAAGAAGAAGTGAAAGTGCTGCTGCAGATTTTCTGGACAGAGTGTCCGGCATCAACATGGATTTTCTGAACCATCCACAATGATTATCGAGTTGATGTAAAAAGAGAAATTGTAGACAAAGCAGCGATCTACTATTTCGATAATTTTCAGAATTTTTGGATCAAGGGAAACCATTTTAGATGAAAGGCAAACACATGACACAAGCATTAGCCCTTGTTGGACAAAGTTAACTCCAAGTATGATGAAAACAATGTATTAAAGCATGAAACCTTTAACACCGGTGGTTGAATTG
This sequence comes from Gentiana macrophylla, assembly GCA_026214975.1. Classification (NCBI taxonomy): domain Eukaryota; kingdom Viridiplantae; phylum Streptophyta; class Magnoliopsida; order Gentianales; family Gentianaceae; genus Gentiana; species Gentiana macrophylla. The sequence goes on along the minus strand of CM047805.1, from coordinate 80,003,393 downwards.
AATAAGAAGCACTTGGAAAAGATAGAATTGTATATAAAGTTTGTGTTGGACCCATATCGAGCGAAGCAGGGTCAAAGAATTTGATAAGCAACAAAGCAAGTAAAAGTGAAAGGAGAAATTGGGGGATTTGTAGAGTCGAATCAGATGTCGTACTCTACAAAGGTTGGCCAAGTCAAAAGTAGACGTTGATATTGACGTGTAAATGAAAGTGGAAGGATCACGATAGGGCTGTAAGGAAAATTCAACCAAGAGAACCCCAACTTGAAGGTGTAGGCATAAGACTCCGATCCCAAAGTTTTACTTAAAAGGGTTTCACTTAGTCCTAGGTGATGTAGTTTGGTTTAGAGACTTCATCCGTAAGGATTGATTTCTTAACAGACTAACTTACTAGCGCTTTTCTTAGCTATCTATCAAGAAGAAAGGGTCAGCTAAGCTGCTAAAGAGACTTATAAAATGCAACTTAAGCTACAAACTTAGACGTAAGATAGGAACTTTCGCTCTGATACCAACTGTGACGCCCCGTCCCGGATACCGAGTCTTTATCCGGAAAGAACGCCCGGCATGCATATATTAACTTTTTAAATCGTCAAAAGTAATATATACATAAGCCTCGTAACAATTAATCAGAGTAAAAGCGGATTAAATTAAAACTAAAAGATAACTCGGAAGAGAATGTCAAACGACAATCAACGGATCACCAAGTCCAAAATCTACGTCTAAGAAAACTGAAAAGACGAACAACGAAATAAATGTTGTTGTGATTTATTACATCCCAAATGAAACTGAAAAGATACTACAGTCTGTCTCTCAGAAACTGAGTAATAAATTGCATAAATAAAAGTATCAACATCAACATATCATCTCGAGCTCAAACGTCGGCTCCATCAACTCCATCATCGTATCCATACTCATCATCGTCCTGATAACCACCTTCTCGGGGTGGTGACAATAAAGAAAAGGGGTAAGTACAAACGTACTTAGTAAGGGGTAGAAGAAACGGTTACATAATATATTTATATAAGACACACCAAGATAAAGTCTACAAACACTACCATAGGTTGTAATAGTAGAGCTCTCTCACCCTCTACTAGCTCCGTAGTATAACCTCGCACAAATAAGGTTTGTTACACCAATACCAAAGGACACTACGCACGGTGAACAACTGCACCGCAACACGGGAAGCACCTCAAGGGCACGGGCTTAGGTCCCCGTGTGGGAGTCACACGCGTCCCTTGGCATCAGACCAAGTAGAGGGGTGTAATAGTCCCATGCTAAGAAGAATAGACGTGCCTCACCAATGATAATGATGTTTTAGCTTTTAGACACAACACATATGTAATTTACGGATTAAGCTCTAACCACCTGATTCATTCACGTATAAGGCTCCCCTAGGGACTCTAGTCCTAGACAACTAATTACGATACCTAGCACGTTGTAAAAGGATCAATGACTACTAAGTCAATGTCCCACAAGGCCTAAACAAAGTCTTCCGATGCTCCCACCTTCTCCCCGCAGAGGGTCTCAGTTGTGGTGCGCTTTGATACCAAGGCTACCAGAAGTCGATGTTAGACATTGTCAGTTAACATGTAATGTTCCATAAGAACATACAAGCCACATCGTATCGTGTAATACATGTAAAAACACAATATTACATTTTTGCTGGAATATACATCATACTCTGTATTTTATTACTATTATTATCCTTATTTGGATGAAATCAAAGACCATAGCTCGGCTTTCTTTTCTGCTAACATCTTGAACAAATGGTTCAGCTTAAAAAAAGGTATGTATTTAATTTAATTTATTCAATCTACCTTTTTTTTCAACTAGTCGGCAACAATCTGGGAAATTGAACCCAGTGCTCCAAATCACAACATAATTCTAATTTATAAATCCAAAAAAAAAAAGAAAATAAATAAAACAAAGAACCTATAATAATATATAGTAAATCATAAATAATGACCCAGGTTCACTGGACGACACTCAGTACGGAATGAACACACACAAAATCCGTCTAAGAACACTCCCTTACCTTTGGTATTTCGAAAGCGAATTCGAAAGAAAAACGGATAGTAAAAAGTTTCAATCCTCGATTCCAACATCTTCTATGAATCACCGAAAAATAAGAACGGTTGGTATCGAAACGATCGCCTCCTTGCGGTGATCAATTTCTCCTACTATGGTCTACACCGAAAATCAACCGTTAAGCTCCGAATTTGGAAAACAGCGTCCGGACTTTGTTTTTTTCTTTCTTTCTCTCATGTTCTTGCTGTCGGCTGTGCTCTCAATTTTCAGAAAGAAAAACCGTGTTTGATATAATGAGGATTTTTGGTAACTATTTCTTTAAATAGCCATAATTAAAATCCATTAATAAAATCCTTTAGTTTCTTTTTAAAAATAATCTCTTAGGTTAAAAATAAAATAGGAACATATAAAATATATCTCATTTTACTCTTTTACCCTTCTTAAATTTTCGGGGTTTTACACTTGAACCGTAACTCGGCCTGCGGATCCTCATTCGGGTCCGCCCGGCCACCAAAACAATGGACAAGGCCACCGGCCACTATAGTCCGCAAACTTACAAGCCAAATTGGGGATCGCAAGCCATCGGCCCCGCTCCAAGCCTTCAGCCCCATGCGGAGCCAAGAAAGGCTAGGGGCCGGCCCATGAACCCCTCGGGCTATTAGGTCCTCCAGAGACTAGAGCCCGAGATATAAAGAAGAACAAGCTACAACCTAAGGGTCAACAAGACAAGGATACGTGAAATGGCTAAGTTATTGAATCCGCACCACATTGGCGCCGCCAGACGACCGTTTGCTTAATTAGTATTTCATTGTACTTGTATCTAATTGTAATTAGTCAAACCCTAATTCATGGCTTTCCTATAAATAGAGGCTCAATGTACATTTTACACATACGCAATTAATAGAAACACAGGCAAAACTCTGCCAAGTTTCATACTTGTTTTCTCTCTACTTTCCACCACCGCAAAATCCACTGCACCGCCGTGCAACACCGGCATTTACACACTTTCACAGCAAGATATCCACCTTAATCCACCGCTATTTACACCGTGATAATTTCGACATGATCACTTGGCTCTGTTGCCGGGAAACATCAAGCTTTTTGTTCTCTCCGGTGTACGGCACCGCCACTTTTCCCTCTTTTACGGCGGCGCAGAGAGTTTTCTTCATCATCTTCAACGATTTTTCAGAGCTCTCTTCACCAGAAAAGCTCACACAATCTTCTCAGCCATCGGGAGATCTTCATCTTAACTTCAAACCAAAGGTAAACTCAACGAATCTTGTTCAAAGTCCACGAGTTAGCGCTTGATTCATCGCCTTTCTCATTGTGTTTTGTCTAAGACCCTCCGGAGCCAAGTTCTTCATTTTTCAATTAAGAGATTTCATATTTTCAGCTAGAATTTTGGTTGTTTTGAGCTTTACATTCGTATAAAGAAGCAATAACACGTGAAATACTGAGTTTACACTTGAGAAATCGTCACTCCCGGTATATTCACGTTAAGGATAAAGTTTGTTGAGGTGTTCTAAATTTTGGTATCACCAGCGTATTTGCTTTACATTTTCTGGGTTCTCATTGAGCTGAGGTCATAGAAGCATATTCCGGGTTATTTTGTCTCTGCTTGCATATTCTGGGATTTTTGTTGAGCTATAACTATAGTCTGTCGGAATCATAATGGAATAGGTGTATATTCTTGGACTTCCCGGTTGATTCATCCTAGTTGTCTTTGAATTTATGATATTCTGTACATCAGACCGCCATCGCCGCGCGGTAACGCTCTCTTTCGACAAATCCTCTGGCCCGCCACCGGATGTGATCGAGATAGTATAAGGTTGGTGAGTGTCGAGAACAGTTGGTTGGTTGTCATAGTACTTTTGTGTTTTCTAGCACAGACAGGTGCATAGTAGCACAAGATGACTGGTAGTAAGGACATGTATTTGGTACCACACACCTCAGCTAAAGGGACCACACAAAATCCATAATATGATAAGCACGTAGAGCAAACCTTTGATAATATAATTGCTGTTTGGGACCGATCCCAACAATAAGAGAGACTAAGGATCGATGATGCCCAGGGCATCATAACTCAGAGGACTAAGTCAAGGGAGGCCGTTACAGCCTCAGAATTGGTTCGCACAGGACATGCCCACGAGAAGGCAGCTATTGGAACGTCAAGACCGCAGCGGAGTCATGAAGTGATTCTGGAAAAAATACCAGGATTTCAGGAGGACCCTGAGGTAAAAACAGCTAAGGCGTACGTTGAATATATGCAAAATATGTATCTGGCCAACACTTGTCTGGCCGCACTAGGCCAACCTCTCTTGCCCATCTTGAATCAACTTTCTTTGACTGTCGACGCTGATGCAGGGATCCTGCCTAAAAGTCATTACAGCCGGTCCAAACCTATTGAGATAAACCAAAGCATCCACTCGTCGACCGGAAAAGGCCGTAGAAAAATCCTGAGAAGAGCAATGAAAGAAGGTCAACTCTTGAACGCCTAAGAAACAATGAAAAGAGGCCGATCCGACAACGTCTAAGACATAATCATTCAGACCGGAACGTTGTGCCGCAACATGAGGGTAGAGATAATCATGATGCCCGCCAAATCATAAGATATAGGCTGGGTGAGAGGAAGAGTCTCACAATCACGCGGACTCAAGATACATTCCACAGAGAGCTATCAATCTCGTTGAGGATGACAGAATAGAGCGAATGCAAAAAGAAATTGAAGAGTTGAAAAGGACAAGGACCTCTGAGAAGGCCAAGAAGACCTTGGTAGTCATTGCTGTTGGACTTATTTCTATGTTTTGATGATGAGTGCCAGACTAGCTGTTATAGTGCAAAGGCAAAAAGATGTCTAGATCAAATGTATAGGTTTATTAGAGTTTGATTCATAAATAGGTTTGATCAAACAAGCATTGTAATGGTCTGTGACTCATATCGCCAGATGGTCAATATCGATAGGTAGTTAGGTCAAGAGACTTTTCTCGAACTCTTGAAGGATCGAAAGGCCGAGGGCTCAAACTCGATTCATGAAGGCTAAGGGATCAAACTTAGTAATTAAAGTCAAGGATATGGAATCGTAATTTAGGCAAGTCCGTGATGACCTAAACTCGATTACATATACCTTGTGAAAGAAGGTCTAAGTTCCATAAGTTGGATGATGTTTGGAACTTGGTTATAATTAAAAAGGTGTAATCTAACTTCACAAATAAAAGTTAGATAAAAGAAGTCAGCTGCATTGTATTTTATACACAAAGAAATTGCGATTCAAATAGATCGATAGGTATCTCAACAGATCGATGAACTCGCGATAATATACCTCGGGTAATTCAAGATTACATTGGAAGATTACATGAAAAATGACAGCCAACTACCTCTGACTTATCAAACAAACCAAAGGCTGAGATTAAAAGAACGTTGGGATGACTCAGATTCTTATCCAATGGTTATAAGTCAAAGGGTGGACAGATCGTGATTGTCAAAAGGAATTTCGAGATGTCACCCTATGAATAGTGACAGAAAGCAAATCAGATGGGACAAAAACAAGGAACGGTTACATTTGAATTTCAAATACAAGTCACATGTTCTCCTACCTATAAATAAGAGGACTTTCAACTCAGAAATATGAGATGAAAAAAATTGATAAACTTTGAATAGATATTTTACTGAGCTGAAAAACACCCTGCTGAACTTACTGAACTTAAAGCTACTGATCCAGAAAAATTCTTCAAGTGTATTCTGCATTCAAGCCACATCAAGTATACACACTTGAAGACTGCAAGCTGCTGATTATATCATCCTAGTCAAGTCGCCGCAGAATTGAATCATTTATTTGATTCAATCTTTATTTTATAAAGAATCTGTCAAGACAGTGAAGCACGTTGTGTGAAATATCGTTGTTTGTGGTGGGAGTGGTGAAGAGGCAATCCTACCCTTCAAGGACCAGTGGAAGACTCAGAGCAGCAATTCTACCTTCTCTCGCCAGTTTGTGAAGCCATAGTTATTGGTGAAGGACAAGCAACTTAGAATCTTTATAAAAGCTACATCAAAGATCTCTAGTGAATTTCCTCCAACATCACAGGAGAAGAGTGGATCTAGCAGGATTACACCACGGAACCACTATAAAATCGCCTACTTACTTTCAAAGATTTACATTCTCGTGACCGAGTTTATTTTACACATCAACCTCATCGAATCTAGCAAATCGAAATCACACACATACACTCTTGAGTATCTAATACTTAGTATCATATTTAACAACAAGTATTAAGGCTTAATTTTGATATAATTCCATTGCACAAATTCAAGCAAACTCAACTATCGAGAGACTACGATTTATCGCCAAGCTATTGAGGTATCATTGCAGACTCATCAAGTATCGCAGATCGCTTGAAGTTGCGAATTTGTTAACTCCAAAGCTTTAAGTGTTAAGTTTATTCACCCCTCTAAACTTAACCAAAGCCTTTTCAAGGACCAACAATTGGTATCGGAGCAAGCATTCGCTCAAGAGATCCTACTTGTTGTACTTGTGAAAATTCTTTGTAAACTTTTTCAAATCACCGATTTTCAAAGTCTTGCATCATGGATAACACTCAAGTATGCTAGAACTATCTTCGATGTGTTCTCTAGATAGATTTGATGAATATAAAGCGTCGAATGCAAAGCTTACCTTGTCGCAACACATGATGAGATGATGGATGTACTAACTGATGGACCACCTGGAGATTACCAAGGCGAAGAATAAAGTGGGTGATACAAACTGAGTACATTCCAAAACCAAAAAGAGAATGGAATGCGTAAGAAGACAGAAAGAGAGCAAACCTCAACAATATTGCTATTGACATCATTTATAGAACCTTAGATAGCAATATGTACATGAAGGTTAAAGAATGCAAAAGCGCAAAGGAACTTTGGGACAAGATCTGATTGATCCTGTGAAGGCACCGATGCAATAAAGAAGAATAAAATCGGTGTGGCCGTAAAGAGGTTCCAAAAGTTCAAGATGTCGCCAAATGAAACCATTGAGCAAATGGAATCAAGATTTAATGATGTCTGGATGAACTTACCCTGCTGAGTGTAAGTTATTCAAAAGAAGAAATAAACACCAAAATCTTGGAAGCTCTACCTGCAAAAGATGTTTGGAAAATGAAGGTGACTGCAATAGAGGAAATGAGAAAGCTACATGAAGAAGACACCTTCAAGTTGTTTTCAGATCTCAAGGCTTATGAATTTTGCAAAAAGCTTGTACCTGAGACTGAAAAGGAAGTGCCAAAGACCACTGCATTGGCTGCTTCACATCAAGAAGAAACATCAGGAGGACAAGATGATCTGTTGGATGAAATGCAGAGCAGATTGCCCTCCCGAGCAAAGAAAATCGAGGATGATGAAGACAGAAAAGCCCCGCAAGAAATTTCACAAAAGGCCCTCTTTGAAAGGAAGAAAGAAGAATCAAAGAAAGATAATGACTATCTGTGGTTTTCATTGCAAGAAACTAGGACACTTCAAACTGATCGTCCCGAGTTAAAACAAAGTAAGGAACACGATTATCTTTGCTTCAAGCGCAAGAAGCCTGGACACTTTAGACTGATTGTCGGACTCATCAAGACCAAGAGTCAACAAAGAAGACATGGCAAGAAGGCTATGGTTGTTGAAGATGAATCGAGGGTATGAAGTGGAATCAAAAGGGTAATGATTCGGATGACACAAAGACCAAGTTGGTTCGACATGGAAGATTATGCTTTGATGGCCAATATGGATGGCGAGGAGGTATACAACATCAGTATCCATCAATACTCTCGCTTTGGAAGTGATTGTGAATCAACTTGTGGTTCAAATCCTAGAAATTTCGACAATAATGAGACTTTGGATGCCATCCTTAATCAACTGAGGATAATACAATCTGGTTATGAGATTGTGAAGGCTGAAAAGAAGCTCTTGAATTAGAAGTTGGAAGATTGAAAGTTGAATTAAGAGTTCTCAAAGGTAAGGAAAAAGATGTTGGACAGAATCAGTGTAAGCTCTTTGATCATCCAAAGACCACGAATCAGCCGACCCATCTTGCTCTCTCTAATGCATACAAATCTGGAAAGCCTTATGGTGATAAAACAGGGCTTGGATTTGGAACTCAACAATCCAAAAGAGTGGATCCATGAAGGTTATGAACCTAGTACGCACTGGTCCTAAGTTTGTACCAAAGACAAGATCCAACTCCAAGTAAGGTTCTTTGAGGCGGTGAAACCTCACGAGAATACTTCAAGGAAGCAAAATCGAGAAGTCAAAGAAGTCAACAGATTCCTAACAAAAGAACAAATCCAAAAATAGGACTGTTGGATGTTCTAGACTTACTGATAGCAGACCTGCTACCAAGTCTGCTGGACCACAGAAAGGTAATAATCAGAGATATTCCAAGGATAAGAATCCTAAACCCAAAAATGTTAATCATTCAAGGGATACTTATCTCAGGGGGAAAGGTAGACTGTTCCCTACTGATGATGATTGGAATATTCTGCACTGGCCGATAGAAACAATCAAGATAACCATGTCGCTAGGGTAAAACCTAAGCAATGGAATCAAGCAGAGGACTCAAAGCAGAGGACTTACAAAAGGCCTCAGCAGGGACCTCAGCAGACTCCATATTACAGGGCTGTTCCTAACAGACAGCAAACAAATGGTTATACTAATGCTTCTAACACCAAAAGTCACTTTAAACAGCATTATCAACCAAAAGGCCATAAAACATATGTGTATCCTACACAACCTACTGTTAGAACTTATGGATGTGTGGAATACATGTATGAACCAAAGTATGACACCTTTAGGAGAAGACCTTATGGAAACTTACCAAAGGTCATGCTTACTACTGACCACTATGGACCCAAACAGGTTTGGTTACCTAAAATGTATTAACTTTGTTTTGTAGGGTGTCTGGTACTTTGACAGTGGATGTTCTAGACATATGACAAAGAATAAACACTGTTTATCAAACTTTGTGGCAAAAGATGGTCTAAGGGTGAATTTTGGCAACAAGAATACACCTGTATATACAAGAGGATATGGAACACTTGTGAGAAATGGACTTACAATCAAGAATGTTGCATATATGGAAGGACTGGACTACAACTTGCTGAGCACTGGACAATTCTGTGACATGGGATACAAGGTCACTTTTGACAAAAACAACTGTATTGTCATTAGTGAAAGAGGTGATCAAGTTGTACTTGTTTGGCAGAAGACAACAAAACATGTATGTTGTGGATTGGTCTATCTGCAGCCTCAGAAACTCACTGATTGTGCATACCAAGTCTGAACTCAATTGGTTATGGCACAAGAAGTTGAATCATTTAAACTTTGATGACATCAATCAGTTGGTGAAGAAGAAGCTGGTGATTGGTTTACCTGAGATCACATTCAAAAAGGATGCTATATGTGATGCTTGTCAGCAAGGTAAGCAGATAAAGTCAAGCTTCAAGTCAAAAACTAAACAATCAACTAATAGAGTGTTGGAGCTAATGCATATGGATCTATTTGGACCAATAACTCCAACAAGTGTAACATGAAAGAAATACACCTTAGTGGTTGTGGATGATTACTCAAGGTACACTTGGGTGGTTTTTATGAACAAGAAAAGTGAAACACTCAAAAGCATGCCTAATCATAAAGAGATTACAAAATGAGAAAAGTTTATGAAGAATAAAAATAAGATCGGATCGAGTGGTACTGAATTTCTCAATAAAGTTATAAGAGAATATTGTGAATGTAATGGTGTACTACATCAACTTGCTGCTGCTGGTACACCTCAGCAAAATGGGGTTGCTGAAAGAAGAAACAGAACTTTAAAGGAAGCGGGAAGGACAATGATATGTGAAGCATTGCTACTGAAAGATATTGGTCCAAGCAGCTTAATACATCATGCTATACACAAAACATAACATCAAGTGAACAAGAAGTCTCTTTGAAGACACCTTATGAGATTTGGAATGGAAGGAAACCAAATATATCCTATTTCCATCCATTTGGAAGCAAGTGTTTTATACTAAATCACAAGGTTCATTTGAAGACATTCCAACCAAAGTCGATGAAGGGATTTTCTTGGGATATTCTCGGTCAAACAAGGCATTTAGTAATCTTGAACAAGAGGTCATGAAACATGAAGAAACAATCCATGTTGTGTTTGATGAACCTAAGTTCCTTTGGTATGGAAGATGAAGATTGTGAACTCGCTGAGAATCAACAAGTCACCGATCCAGATTGTGTTGAAGTTTTGGAAAGATTCAATGACTTAAAAGTTTCGACATCGCCTCTTTAACACCCTGTGGTGATATTATCGATGCAACAATCTGAAGCAATTCAAGGATCTCTTGAACCCCTGTTGTTGAAGAAGCTACAAAGAGACCCTACTAAAGATGAGGTTCCCGATAATCAAACTAACCGTAATCCACAATGGTTATGGAATCACCCTGCTGAACAAGTTATTGGTAATGTACAGCAAGGTGTAAGGACTAGAAGACAACTGGAAGCTATGTTTACTTGTTTTCTATCTCAAATAGAACCTAAAGTTGTTGAAGAAGCAATTTCAGATCCAGATTGGATAATTACTATGCAAGAATAATTGAATGAATTTGAAAGAAATCAAGTTTGGACACTAGTTGAAAGGTCCAGTCATGCAAATATTATTGGTACTAAGTGGGTATACAGAAATAAACTTGATGAATCTGGTGCCATTGTAAGGAATAAGGCCAGACTAGTTGCAAAAGGCTATTCTCAAGAAGAAGGAATAGATTTTGCTGAAACTTATTCACCTGTTGCAAGATTGGAAGCTATCAGATTATTCTTGGCACATGCTGCATATAAGAACTTCAAAGTATATCAAATGGATGTCAAAAGTGCATTTCTGAATAACATTCTAGAGGAGGAAGTGTATGTACAGCAACCTCCTGGATTTGAAGTCAAAGATCAAGAAGATAAAATGTATAGACTCAACAAAGCACTTTATGGATTGAAACAAGCACCAAGAGCATGGTATGAGACTCTATCTCAATTCTTGGTGGACAATGGTTTTACTAAAGGCACCATTGATAAAACTCTTTTCAGAATCAATGAGAAGGACAAAGACTCTGTATGATGATTTATGTTGATGACATAATCTTTGGTTCTGAAAATGAATTGTTATGTGAGAAATTTTCAAATCTAATGAAGAGCAAATTCCAAATGAGTATGATGGGAGAAATGAACTACTTTTTGGGATTGCAAGTCAAACAGATGAAAGATGGAATCTTCATTCATCAAACCAAGTACACCAAAGAATTGCTGAAGAAGTTTGGTATGGAAAACAACACCAAGATATCAACTCCAATGAGTACAAACATCAGATTGGATGAAGATAAAGAAGGCAAAGATGTTGATCAGACTTTATACAGAAGGATGATAGGCGATCTGTCAGACCTTCTCGCCAGCAGACCTGATATATCCTTTGCTGTAGGTGTTTGTGCAAGATTTCAATCTAAACCTAAAGAAAGTCATTTAGGTGCAGTCAAGAGAGATCTCAAGTACCTAAAGGAGACTTTAGGAGTAGGGATATGGTATTCCAAGGATGGAAGCTTCAAAGTTATATCCTACTCAGATTCTGATTATACTGGATGCAAAATTGATAGAAAGAGCACCACAGGAACCTGTCAATTAATGGGAAGTAAACTGGTCTCCTGGTTCAGCAAGAAACAAAATTCAATATCAACTTCCACTCTTTGGTTTGAATATATAGTCAGCCTGGAAGTTCTTTGTGCACAAAAATCGTGGTTAAGACAACAATTAAGGGATTATGGAATTGAAGAAAAGGAAATTCCAATTATGTGTGACAACACAAGTGCAATTGCAATCACAGAAAATCCTGTTTTGCACTCAAGAACCAAGCATATTGATGTGAGACATCATTTTATAAGAGATCATGTTGAAAAGAAAGATGTGGTGGTTCTATATATCCCTACTGAAAATCAACTTGCTGATATTTTCACTAAACCACTTGATAGTGAAAGATTTGCCAAATTAAGGACTGAACTTGGAATTATAAAAGTTGACTGATATTCAGCAATGTACTGGAATTCACCAAGGGGATTAGTCTTTGCTATGTTGGGTGAGCTCACTTAGCAGATTAGTCATTGGTATCAACAATTCCATGCACTCATGTTTGGACATTTGAGCAAATGAGGTTGCCAAGGGGATTGGTCTTTGTCATGTTAGGTGAGCTCACTTGACAGATCAGTCATTGGTATTAAACTTCATCTTGTATTATCAATTGATCAAAACAAGAAGAAATCAAGGATCAGCAGAGTCACTTTGTCAACAGGCTGCTGAAGCAACTTTATCAGCAGACTGCTGAGCCTACCCTACTGAGGACAACCCTGCTGAATGGAACGTTACACAGTCAAACTTTATTAAAGTCAAAAAGCAGTTTGGCGGGATATTTATCCTATCCTTTATTACCATAGTTAACACGATCTAACGGTTACAAAATGTTATGGAGGAGTTATGGGCCACGTGTCAAGACCGCATTTACTTAGATTAATCGTGGTTAACATCAATGACGTGCAACCGGCAGATTACAACTACTCACTGTCTATTTATCTTCGACCTACACACGCAGCAGATTCTCTCTACTTGCAAAATCTGCTATATCTCTGTTTTTACACTGTGTGAACACAGATTTACAATCCATCTTCTTCATCTCATTTTTCTCATAACAATGGCGGAAAGGATTGATGTTCAGATTGAATCAAGCCAAAGTGTTAGAGGCTTTGTTGTTGATGCAAACAAAACAGATTTGGCCATCAATATTGGTCGAAGAATAAGGAGGTTTGCAGGATTAGAAAACTTACTCAATATAAGATTGGAAACAATCTCATACACAAATGTTATTGATTTTTGGAAAAACATTGTTGTGGAAGAAGGAAGTGAAGCATTCAAAACAACTGTGAATGCTGAGGAGATTGATGTTTCCCCTAGTCCACCGAGGGAAGTTTTTGGCTTTGAAGAAGTAGTGGGTGGTCCAACAAATCCTGAGGCAATGGGACTGTCCAAGATGGATTTTGTTGATAAAATCAAAACAGATAAAAACATCAAATCAATTCCAGGCATCAATGTGAAACACATTGGATATGAGTACAACTCTCTTTGAGCAAGCTCATTGCAAAGAATATATTGGTCTTTGATTGGAAGTATGGATACTCTATCAGGACCCAAGATAGAGCTGATGATGATCATTTGCAGAAGTTTGAAATTCGATTGGGCTGGATACTTCATTCATTACATGAAGAAAGTAGCCAAGGAGGACAAAGAAGGGAAAAGGAAATCCAAGGCCTTGCCCTTAGGATTAATGGTTCAGACCTTGCTGAATCACTTGAAGATTCCTGATATTGAATCTGAGAAGATTAATCAATCCAGATACAAGAAGGAAATTGATTATGCTATTCCTGGTCTGGATGATGATGAAGATGTTGCTTATGAGGTTGCTGATGATGATAGTGATGGAGATGATGGTGATGCTAGTGGTGAGCAGGTCAAGCAAACTGTTAAGAAATCTACTAAACTCTTTGCACCGAAGAAGACCACCGAGAAAAGAAAGGTGCATGAGATACAAGGAAGATCTTTGAGATCTTAAAGCCTAAAAGAACCAAGAAGCAAACAAAGACAGATTGTTGTGTGTGAGGTCGAGGGTCCAAGAAGAGAGGTTATCGACCTCGTTGTAGTCGCCAAAAACTGTTGTTGAGATTCTGAGGGAACAATAGAAGGAAGCTAGTAGAAAGAGAAAGTCTACTAGAACTGATGATGATGAACCCCTCTCCAAGAGGATGAAGGAGATTGCCGCAAAGAAAAAGTATGGCAAAGGAAAGGAATTGAAAATCTTGGAAAAACAAAGAGTTCAAGAAGAAGCATCAGTAGAAGAGGAAGAAGAGGCTATTGAGGCTGAGCCCTTAACTATCATCAAGCCTGTGGAAATTACTGACTCCTCACCAGAAGAGGTTGTTAAGCCTCATTGGTAGTGAACAGTTGTTGTTGAACAACTGTTGAAGAATCACAGTGAGCCATCGCACTGCAGAGCTCTTGTAGTAGTATCTATCAAGACCCACAAAGAAACCATCGAACTCGAACCTACCTGTGGTAGTTGAAGAATTGGTTGAAGACCCTGCAAGTGTTGCAAGAACTCAGGGGGAAGAGCAGTATGCTGCTAACCCTGCTGATGAGCATGTAAGTCAGGGGGAACCAAGTGTTGTACAGATGGAGGTAGTAGGAACAAACATCCAACCTGAGCAACCTACTAGCCTTGAAGCATCTGTAGAAGAAACATTGAATCTACTTGTTGAGACCTTTGGAGGTCAGCAAGGTAGTAGACAAGTTCCCAAAGGATCATTCATGCCCTATGAAAAACACGAGAAAAAGAGGAAAGAAGGGTATGTTGATCCAAAACTCCTGCTGGTGGCTAATTACTTCCAGTGGAAGTTTGGCTTTTATAAGAAACAAAACCAGTGCAGAACCATGATGATTTTCAAGAATGGGTTTTGAGAAATTAGGGGTGGAAAGTCGCTAGATCCGATTGATACCTCCCGCCGCAATCAAGGTTGATGGATCTGCTTGATATACATGCGAGAAAGAGGGGTATCAAATTTAGGGATCCAAGAGGAGATAATGATGATTCTTCATCATCATCGATTTCGATGATAATCATCCATCTGGTCCAGAAGAAACCAGTAGGACTGCAATGTTCATTGACCCTACTGTAAGGCAGTCTACTGGTGCTAGAGAGTCTACTGAGAGACAGCAAACTGGACAGATAAATGAAGAAGAGGAAAATCTCACCATTGATGATATAGAGGCACAAATCAATGAGGGCATAGAGTTTGGTGCAAATAGAATGGTTGGTGAGATTGATCCATTATTTGTTGAAGAACCTGCTGCTCATGTTGTTGACCAGCAGACTGTAGATTCAAGTGATGAACGAGTTACTGATCATGTTGAGCCAAGTGCCAGTTCAGAGGAATCAATTGTATATCAACACTGGATTGACATTGAAGACACTTTAACCAGCACTGGAAATCTTTTGAGAAGAATTGCTGACATTAGGGAATTTCAACAAGAAATATGGATATATTTCATGATCAGGTTGTTGTGGCTCAAATTGTACAAGATCAAAGAACTGAAGAGGAAGTACAGTTCTTTGGGCTACAAACAAAGACACTGTACAAATGTTGGATCGGGAGGTGCAGTTCTTTGAGTCTCAAACAAAGACTGGACAAAGGTTGGAACCTGATTTGGGTTTGGAGGAAACCCCTGTTGCTGAAGAGGCTGCTGTAGTAGAGCCTACTGAAGACAAGACCACTAAAGGGAAAGATAGTCCGCAGGCTGCTGTAGTTAATGAAGAAGAACAGCTGCTGGACTATGACCTTAGTGATGAGGAATTTCAGATGCCTAAAGAAGAAATTGCTGATATTGAACCCCCTCAGGCATTTGTCCCTATTTTTGAAGAACCAGCTCTTGATCCTATCTTGGAAGAATATCAAGGACCTAACCCTGCTGGACTAGATAGGAGTTGGGCACTGGTAATCAGCAGACATAGGCAAACTTACAATGTAGAAGAGCCTGCTGATGGAGCTGCTGGAGAAATGGCTGGTGGAGTACCAGCACATGTCCTGGAAGAGTTGAGGACTGTCAGAAATGATATTGCAAATCTAAGAACTCAAGTAGACAGGCAAGAGCAGAGATTTGATGATTTGATTAATTTGGTGGAAAATAGAGGGAGGACTACAGAAACAGTTGCCTCCAACATTACCTCAAATCAATATGCTCTTGCGAGATCTTGCTATGGAAGTGAAAGGTATCAAGCAAAGGAACTCACCGAAAGATAAGTTTTTGAAAGAAAGCAGTTCATATCCATCCATCAAAAACTTGACATGCTTTTGAAACACCTAAGCTCGCCGAGGTCAGCTTTGGAACATCTCAACTCTTTGGATTGGATCCTAAGGTTACTTGAGAGGATCAATCTCACTGGAAGAAACTTTGCAATCCGGATTACTGCAGTTGACACAAGAACCGAGATTATGGAAGGGCAACTGAATAATCTGGTTATCTCACAGGAGAGTGTTCATGGCCTAATGTCCCGGTTTGTTGATGATGTCACTAAGGGGGAAGAGGGCCAAAACAAAGAAAGAAGAAAAGAGGCTGCAAGAATTTTTGCACAAAATAGATGGATAGATGAAACCAATGCTTATAGGCAACCTGCACCTGGCAGAGTTCAACTCACTGATGATCTCTTTAGGCAATACAAGAAAGAGTACTACAACAGGAGGAAACCTTATCAAGACAAGGGGTTTCATGAAGGACTGAACTCTTTCTTGGGTTTGAAGTTTTGGGAGGCAGGGATTAAAGCCTTAAGGGCAAGCAACAGAGGTGGCAGAAGTGGAAGAGGTGGAAGAAGTGGCAGAGGTGATAGGAACTTGCCTATCACAAAAGCAAAGGATTCACTTGATGAATTCAAGGAATCAGATGTGAAATTTGGATTCAAAGTGAATCGATAAACCTCTCTCCGCTCAAGCATGGAATTGGTGGAAAGAAGTCAATCCCTACATTGATTTTACACTGATTGAAAATGAATGGATGAGGGATATGATAGCAGAAATCAGAGCCTACCAAGAACAAGTGGAGAAGGCTAGACAAGAAAGAGAAAGAAGATGAGATCAAACACACTTATCAAATTTTATCTTTCTTCGCATCTAGATCGTAATAATCGTGTGAACAAATGTTTATAATGAGAATTGACTGAAATTGTTCTGTTCTTGTTTTTATCTTTTTTGCTTTGCTGTTAGGTGAGGGTAGTGGCATCATCACCAAAAATGGGAAATTGTTGGACTTATTTCTATGTTTTGATGATGAGTGCCAGACTAGCTGTTATAGTGCAAAGGCAAAAATATGTCTAGATCAAATGTATAGGTTTATTACAGTTTGATTCATAAATAGGTTTGATCAAACAAGCACTGTAATGGTCTGCTCACTCATATCAGCAGACTGGTCAATATCAGTAGGGTAGTTAGGTCAGTAGACTTTTCGGAACCTCTTTGAAGACCGAAGGTCGAGGGCTCAAACTCGATTCTGTAAGGCTAAGGGATCAAACTTAGTAATTAAAGTCAAGGATATGGAATCAGAATTTGGGCAAGTCTGTGATGACCTAAACTGATTTCATATACCTTGTGAAGAAGGTCTAAGTTCCATAAGTTGGATGATGTTTGGAACTTGGTTATAATTAAAAGGTGTAATCTAACTTCACAAATAAAAGTTAGATAAAAGAAGTCATTGCATTGTATTTTATACACAAAGAAATTGCGATCAAAGATTGATAGGTATCTCAAACAGATCGATGAACTCGTTGATAATATACCTCGGGTAATTCAAGATTACATTGGAAGATTACATGAAAAATGACAGCCAAACTACTCGACTTATCAAACAAACCAAAGTGAGATTAAAAACGCGTTGGGATGACTCGATTCTTATCCAATGGTTATAAGTCAAAGGTGGATGATCGCAGATGTCAAAAAGGAATTTCGACAATTTGTCACCCTATGAATAGTGACTGAAAGCAAATCAGATGGGACAAAAACAAGGAACGGTTACATTTGAATTTCAAATACAAGTCACATGTTCTCCTACCTATAAATAAGCGGACTTTCAACTTAGAAATATGAGATGAAAAAAATTGATAAACTTTGAAGAGATATTTTACTGAGCTGAAAAACACCTGCCGAACTTCATCGAACTTAAAGCTACTGATCCAGAAAAATTCTTCAAGTGTATTACGCATTCAAGCCACATCAAGTATACACACTTGAAGACCGCAAGTCTTGATTATATCATTCTAATCAAGCTGCTTTGAATCAATCATTTATTTGATTCAATCTTTATTTTATAAAGAATCTGAAGACAAGTGAAGCACAGTTGTGTGAAAGATCGTTGTTTGTGGTGGAGTGGTGAAGAGGAAATCCTACCCTTCAAGGACCAAGTGGAAGACTCGGGAGCAAGCAATTCTACCTATTCTCGATTTTAGATTTGTGAAGCCATAGTTATTGGTGAAGGACAAGCAACTTAGAATCTTTGTATGCAGCTACATCAAAGATCTCTAGTGAATTTCCTCCAACATCACAGAGAAGAGTGGACTAGCGGATTACACCACATGGGCTCATCAAACGGCGCCCAAACCTCGAGGAAAAGGCAGGGCAAAGAGCGATCACAATCAGCCTTAGGAGGATCGCTGGGAGGACCGCAAGGAAGATCACGGTAAGCTTCAGAATCAAGACCGAGAAGTAAGAAAGCAGTGAGATTTGATGAGAGTGAGTTCACACCACTCAATACAAAACCATCTCAGATCCTATACAAGATTCATGATCGGTTACCACCACCTACGCCCATGAAGGCCGATCCAAAAAACCGAGATGAATCAAAATACTGTGATTACCATAAAGATCATGGACATATAAATGATGAATGTATCACTCTGAGAAGGTTAATCGAGAAATTGATACAAGAGGGAGTCACGGACAAGTATAAAAGAGATGGTGGCAGGGCCCCCAAGAGGGATGATCATAGCCCTGTAACTATGCGAATGAGATCCGAGTTATTTTGGAAGAGTTCCTAGGCAACAATCAGCTGAAAAACCAAATTAACTCTATAAATGTCAGAGATTTTGAGAAGACGATTGTTTTGGGTGAATCCGAGCAAGCAATAACATTTACACGAAGCGAATTAGTAGGCCCACAAGGGGCAATGAAAGGGTCGATTGTGTTTTAAGTGGGAATCAAGAATTTCAGGGTAAAAGAGTCTTGCTGGATACCAGGGCTGGCAGAGATATCATCTATTAGGACACCCTTAAGAATATTGGCTATGGAGAATCCAAGCTAAAACCTTACTTAGGCATGCTCGAAGGTTTCACAAATGATAAAGTCAGAGTCATGGGCACCATCGATCTGGATGTCGAAGTTGGAAATTATGAGCCTACGCGCATCGAAAAGGTAAATTTTATTGTGGTTGATTTACACTCTCATTACACTGCGATCCTAGGGATCCCTACGCTTAGAAAGTTCCAGAGACATCAAAGGGTAAAGTTTTATACTAAAGAAGGGGTCGGGATCACCGTGAATACGCCACATTTTCTGCTAGAGCACATCACCAAAAATTGGTCCGAGTACAGAGACCGCGGCGACTACAAGAAGGCCCGGACCGACCTTACCGAGTCCTCAACGGGCCCTATTCAGGTCAACATAGTCAATGAGTCCGCACCTAAAGAGGTCGAATGTGAGACCCTACAGATAAGAGATGAACCTGATTTTACTGCTCATGATGAGTTGATTAAAGTGGTTGTGAACGAGTCTTACCCAGAGCAAAAAATTAAGATTGGAGCTCAGCTGACTGAGCAAGAAAAAAGAGAAAGCTGATATCATTATTGAAAGCAAACTTAGATGCTTTTGCTTTGGCCGTGACCGACATGAGGGGTGTCGAGCCCAAAGTTTCTTTGCATTATTTGAATGTCGATCTGAACTTTAAGGTGATCCAAAGAAAAACACGATGACTCTCTAATGAGAGAGAGATAGGGATCAAAGTTGAAGTTGAAAAACTTGTACAAGTGGGAATTATTAAAGATCTAGCATACCCCACTTGGTTGGCTAATGTTGTCATGGTCAAGAAACACAATGGCAAGTGGAGAATGTGTTTTGATGTCACTGATTTGAACAAGGCCTGCCTGAAGGATGCGTATGCTTTGTCAAGAATAGATTGAATGGTCGATGGGATCGCAGGTTTTGAAACGTTAAGAAACACAATCGCAGGTTTTTCTTAACGTTTCCACTTGTCATGGTCAAGAAACACATTTGCAGGTTTTTCTTTAACGTTTGTGTTTCTTGATGAGCCTGCCCAGTGTCATCCCTTATTTTAGTAGCCTACAAGTTTGAAATTGCAGACAAGAAGTGAACCCTCA
Organism: Gentiana macrophylla; assembly: GCA_026214975.1. Taxonomy (NCBI): domain Eukaryota; kingdom Viridiplantae; phylum Streptophyta; class Magnoliopsida; order Gentianales; family Gentianaceae; genus Gentiana; species Gentiana macrophylla. The sequence goes on along the minus strand of CM047805.1, from coordinate 79,983,361 downwards.
CTCGTAGATGCCATAGCTTATTAGTAGTATCTAAAATTGGCATATGAAGGATCCAAACGAATTCTGCTTTCATTTCCCCCAGCTGAAGATCCCTCTGACCTATCCCAAAGTCGGAGCAGATTCTAGAGAAAGTGTCATCCCTTCTTCCTAACGTGGTAAGACTCTGCTGCAGGTATTGACCTTGGCTGATTAAAGAAGACATCCTCATCGTTGGAGATATTCTTACGTTACGGTGAGGGATGAAAGAAAGAGCCTTGATTCACAATTCTTATAGTTTAATGACTTCGACTGCAATGACTATCTCTGTTGCTAATCCGGGCTCTAAGGTTGCTAAGTCATGAGGGGTGGTCAAAGAGGGTTTTTGGGCTGCAAATTGAAAGAAACATTGAGGCCTACATTGATGATTTGATTGTGAAGCCGGCCCGCGGCAACCATGAAACCGCTCTTCTTGAGACTTTTGACAACGTGGAGAAATATTCCATGAAACTGAATCCAACAAAATGCACTTTTGGGGTTCAAGAAGGACAATTTTTGGGTTTTATGGTGGGCCAGCGGGGCATTGAGGCAAACCCTGAGAAAATTGAAGCGCTCTTGAATATGATGGAGCCAACTTACACTAGAGAAGTGCAGAGGCTAAATGGCAGAATCATTGCATTAGGGAGGCTCATTTCAAAATCTGCTGATAAGTGTTTGCCATTCTTCAAAGTACTCAAAGGGGACAAACATTTCACTTGGACTAAAGAGTGCTCCCAGTCCTTCAAAGATCTCAAAGCTTATCTAGGGAGTCCGCCACTTTTGGTCAGCCCACTTGTAGGAGATAAGTTATTTTTGTACTTGGCGGCCTCAGACCGGGTTGTTGCTGTTGTTCTTGTCAAGGAGAACGGAACTCTCCAAAAACCCGTTTATTATGTCAGTAAGGCTCTTAGTCCCACTGAGAGCCGCTTTTTAATATAGAAAAAGTTGGACTACTCTCTTGTCATTGCTGCCCGAAAATTAAGGGCTTACTTTTCTTCGCATACTAGTATTGTATTGTCTGATAGTCCACCCTGCCAAGTGCTACACAAGCCCGATCTATCAGGCCGGTTACTCCGCTGGGCAATTAAGCTAACAGAATTTGATATTCAATACGCCAGGAAAAGCGATCAAAGCTCAATCCTTGGCAGATCTTATAGTAGAAATGAGCTTCAATGAGGAACAGCCTGAATAGCAACGTAGTCCACATCCCATCACGAACCAAGCACTTTAGCAGTGACCGCACCGCAATAGCCGAGTCATTGCTGGCAGCTATACGTCGATGAGGCCGCAAACCAAAATGGTTGTTGGGCCAGAATCATATTGCTCGAACCAAGTACATTTGAAGAGATTAAGAATGCGTTAATATTTGACTCTACCGTGTTGAATAATCAAGCAGAATACGAAGATGCCATCACGGGTCTAGAGCTCGCGCAATCTATGAACGTGGAAAATATTGAAGTCTTTTGTGACTCGTAGCTAGTGGTTTATCAAGTGTCGGGTTCCTATGAAGCCAAAGATGAAACATTATGACAATATCTTGAATAATTCAAAAGATTGAAGGGCGGCTTCAACTATTGTGAGTTCGTCAAAATAGGCCGCGAAAAGAACACAAGAGCTGATTATTTGTTTAAGTTATCAGCCAAAGAAGAAATAATCAATTCATAGGTCATGGTTGAGTACCTCTCTGAGCCCGCAATCACCCGGACTGAAATCATGGAAATTTAACCTGTGGCCCCGTGTTGGATCGATGAGATCAGAGCGTATATTGAAAATGGAATTATTCCTACCGATCCGAAACAGACCCAGGCTTTAAGAAAAAGGTCAGTATGCTACACAATCTTAAATGGCATTATATATAGAAGGTCTTTTTCTGAACCTTTGTTAATGTTGGTCCCCAAGAATGGTAAAACTATAGTCAGAGGGAGGGGGGTGAATGACTATAGTGGAGTTTCAAAAACATTTCTTAAATTTAAAAGCTTTTGGGCAGCGGATAAGTCCCTTCTTTAAATGTTGGTTCAAAGTTGTTGGACATATTTTAAGTTTTAGTGTTGAGTGCCAGACTAGCTGTTATAGAGCAAAGGGAAAAAGATGTCTAGATTAAATGTATAGGTTTATTAGAGTTTGATATTTGTATAGGTTTAATCAAACAAGCATTGTAAAAGGTCAGCTGACTTTCATCGTGAGACTGTCAGGTCATCGAAGGTACTGAGTCAGTAGACTAGTTTAGGAACCTGTTGAAGACTGAAGGCTGAGGGCTCAAACTCAGTTATTGAAGGCTAAGGGATCAAACTTAGTGTTTAAAGTCAAGGATATGGAATCAGATTTTAGGGAAGTCCGTGATGACCTAAACTGATTACATATACCTTGTGTACAAGGTCTAAGTTCCACATGTCAAGTGGTGATTGGAACTTAGTTATGTTCAAATTGGTGTAATCTAACTTCACAATTAAAAGTTAGATAAAAGACAGTCAGCTGAAGTGTTTTAAACACAACAAACTTTAGTCAACTGACCGACAAGTATTTCAGCAGACTTACATACACAGGAACCTGCTGAATGTATATTTCGATTTAATCAAAGGTTACATTGGAAGATTACAAGTATAAGGACAAATAACAAGTCTTGATTTTGTCGACAAATCAATGGTTAAAATTAAAGGGACATTGGAAAGATTCTGAGCTTTATCCAATGGATACAGGTCAAAGGGTGGATAGTCTGAAAACTGTCAAAAAGCCAACTGACAGTGTCAGTACTATGTATAGGGACATAATGCAAGTCAAGATGGGGACAAATATGAAACGGCTATGTTTGAATTTCAAACATAAGTCACAAGGATTCTCACCTATAAATAGAAGACCCCTGATACAGAAACATGGGATGAAAATTGATGAAAAACAACAATCAATCCTAAGCTATAAGATTCTTATCAAGAAATCACCATGCTGACATTACTGAGCTTAAAGCTACTGATCTAGTTAATTCTTCAAGTGTAACCTGCTATCAAGTTACATCAAGTATACACACTTGAAGATTCCAAGCTGCTGATCATTTCATCCTGATCAAGCTGCTGAAAGCTGAATCACTTACTTGATTCAAACTTCTTTTACAAGAAACCTGCTGAAGACAGTGAAGCATCTTTGGGTGTCAAGGACTGTTGGTTTTGGTGGAGCTGGTGAAGACGCAATCCTACCCTTCAAGGACCAGTGGAATACTTTGGAGCAGTAATCCTACCTGTTTCAAGTGTTCAGTTTGTGAAGCCATAGTTATTGGTGAAGGACAGACAACTTAGGGATTTTTGTAATCGCAACTGAAAGATCTCTAGTGAATTACCTCCAACATCACAGAGAAGAGTGGGTGACATGATTACACCACCTGGAACCACTATAAAATTGCCTACTTACTTTCGCATTTAGTATATTAAGCACATCAATCTCATGAAACTAGCAAATCGAGTCACACACTTACACTAATGAGTATCTAATACTTGGTATCATATTTTGACAACAAGTAATAAGGCTTAACTTGAATATATTCATTTGCAACAAAGTCAAGTAAAATCAACGATCGATGAGACTACAGAGAGTGCCACAGAGACTATCGAAAGGTCAAAGAGACTCATCGAGCAAACAAGAAAGCATCGAACTTGCCGAGTTTGTTAACTCAAAGTTTTAAGTGTTAAGTTTATTCACCCCCCCTCTAAACTTAACCAAAGCCTTTTCAAGGACCAACAATTGGTATCGAGCAAATTGCTTACGCTCAAGTAATCCTACTTGTTGTGCTTGTGAAAATACATTGAAAACTTTTTCAAGCTTCTGATTTTCAAAGCTTTGCATCATGGGTAACAACCAGTATGCTAGAACAATGTTGATGTGTTCTTTAGATCATTTTGATGAGTATAAACGTCATATGCAGGCTTTTCTAGCTGCAACACATGATGAGATGATGGATGTGCTGACTGATGGACCACTGGAGATCACCAAGTCAGTAACAGTGGGAACTGAAACTCAGTATATCCCAAAACCAAAAAGAGAATGGAATGCTGAAGATAGAAAAAGAGCAAACCTCAACAATATTGCTATTGATATCATATACAGAACCTTGGATAGCAATATGTACATGAAAGTGAAATATTGCAAGACTGCAAAGGAACTTTGGATGCAATCAAGAAGATCAAAATCAGTGTGGCAAAGAAAAAGTTCCAAGATTTCAAAATGAAACCAAATGAAACCATTGAACAAATGGAATCAAGATTCAGTGCCATCATGGATGAACTCACCCTACTGAGTGTAAACTACTCAAAAGAAGAAATCAACTCAAAAATCTTAGAAGCTCTCTCTGCAAAAAAAGTTTGGGAAATGAAGGTGATTGCAATAGAAGAAATGAGAAGTCTACTTGAAGAGGATACCTTCAAGTTATTTTTAGATTTGAAGGCTTATGAATTCAGTAAGAAACTTGTACTTGAGACTGAAAAGGAAGAGCCAAAGACCACTACTTAGGCTGCCACACATCAAAAAAAAAACATCAGGAGCTCAAGATGATCTACTGGATGAGATGCAAGAGCAAATTTCCCTACTGAGAAAGAAGATCAGAATGATGAAAAATGGAAGGGGTTCTTCAAGGACTTTCAAAAAGAAATCTAGTGAAAAGAAGAAGGAGGAATCCAAGAAATATAATGATTACTTGTGCATTCAATGCAAGAAACCAGGACACTTCAAAATTGACTGTCCTGAGCTAAAACAGAAAAAGGAACCTAATTATCTTTGCTTCAACTGCAAGAAGCCTAGACATTGCAGACCTGATTGTCCAGACCTACTGAAGAGAAAATGTCAGCAAAGAAGATCTGGCAAGAAAGCTATGGTTGCTGAAGATGAATCAGGATATGAAGGTGAATCAGAAAAGGGAAATGAATCTGATGATACTACACTTATTGCTGATATGGATGATTATGCATTAATGGAAAATATGGATAAAACAGAGAAGGTATACAATTCTGTATCTATAAACAGTCCTGCTGAAAGTGATTGTGAATCAACTTGTGGTTCAAATCCTAAAAATTCTGACAATGAAGAAACTTTGGATGCCATCCTTAATCAACTGAGGAAATACAATCTGGTTATAAGATTGTGAAGGCTGTAAAAGAAGCTCTTCAAACAGAAGTTGAAAGATTAAAAGCTGAATTAAGAATTCTCAAAAGAAAGGAAAAAGAGTTTGGACAGAATCAACATACGTCTCGTTGTGCATTCAAAGAGTCTTGAATCTCTTTGAACAATCTTGTTCCTCCCCTGCATTCAAATCTGGAAAGCCTTATGGTGATAGAACAGGCCTTGGATTTGGATCTCAACAATCTAATAAGAGTGGATCTAGGAAGGTTACTGTTGGACTTATTTTAAGTTTTAGTGATGAGTGCTAGACTAGCTGTTATAGAGCAAAGGCAAAAAGTGAAGGATGCAGGTTCTCAGATCTAAACGAATTAGATCTTTGCGCAGCGGATGGATCACGATTCATATACCACAATACACAATTAAAGGACTTAAACTACTACAAGGGGGTTAAGACCATGTTACCAATAGTAGGAAGAGAAGCCAAGATCTTCCGATGTGTTCTCCAAACGGCGGTTGGTGGACACCCTTCTTGATACACGAACCTCCTTGATATGCAACACCAAGAAAGTTTTTCTTCCTCTAAAAAACCCTAGATGAGAAAACAATTTTTTTCTCTCTTTTTAATGATGGTGGTCGAAATTTTCACTTGCCCATATCCTTGGAATAACTCTCCTTTTATAGGAGAGTAAATCCTTGGTCTCCAAGTATTAATTAATTATATAAATAATTAATTAAACAAAATAAAAAGATATTTTCCTTAATGACTAATTGTGACATGTATTGACCAATAGGAAATCAAATAACAAGTCATCCAACCAATCACATAACAAGAATATCTTTTATTTTCCATAACACAAGAAAATCAATTCTTGTGCTAAAAGAGAACCAAAATGGCGCCACCTCCCTAGGGTTTTAGCCCACATAAAATGTCTTTTATGTGTATTGTATTATTTAGCCCAACTAAATAATATCCATGCATATCAATTAATTAGCCCGACCAATTAATTATCAATGAGGCCCAAATAACAAGAATATCATTCGAATTACAAAAGCCACATCGGGACCATGGACCTATAACCAAGAGCTCCAATAATTAATTATTCATCGAATGTAATAAGTACATTAATTATTAATTCCGGGATTACGCCACCATAAACCCAAATCGAACTCTACCGATTATAGATGTGTACTTATACTCAACCCATGAGTAAATAAGCGTCCATTGATATAATCACTACATATGGATTAACCTCCATAGATCGTCCATTCGATTGGGAAGTCTCCGTGAACCCGACTCGAGAATATCTTTTCCTTATTTACCATTAACCCCACGATGATCAATTAGTACACATATCGACTAGTGATCAATTAGTCAAATGTGAACTCCCGGGATCGATCACTTTCTTAGGGCTAACAAATAAGGGATCATCTCTCTACTTCCCGCAGGAAGGAATGGATTCCATGTCTGTGAAAATCAGAAACTACTCACTCATCGGAGATAGTGCCAATGAGAAGTGGCTTGGAACACATATTTAAGTGAACCGTAACTAACACATCAAACACTACCCGGGACAAGCAAAGACTCGTGATCACCTCAGATTAAGGTTGATCCATATATGATCATCTAATGATTTAATAAGATTCCTCGACACGGAATTATATCGAAATACTGATTAAATCGGTCCGATCTATATGAATGCCATCATATATAAATGCCCCACGTAGGTACCCTCTACCGAGCAATCCGGATAAGACTATCACACCCTAAGGTGTTCGGGCGCATTATTGGTGTTTTAATCAAGAGACCCTAAACTCGATTAAGTTCACCACGGACTAACAGATTTAAGCATATCTCCACTAACTCAATCCTCACGTGTAATCCATACACCGAGTTAAGTGGTTACATCTGAGATATACTCGGGGTTTGCAAAGAAAGGTGTATTATTTACAAGCACAAAGCAAGTAATAAGGTGAGATAAATTCTGTCATCCATTAAAAACAATTACACAAATTGTCTTTCGGGCACTACATCTAACAATCTCCCACTTGCACGAAATGACAAGTAACGATTGTCACTACATCTAACAATCTCCCACTTGCACGAAATGACAAGTAACGATTGTTTTTAGAGCACACCCTTTCTCATCTTATTCACAACACTCTCCCACTTGCTCTAAAAGCGGATGAGACATATCCATCAACGCCGCACCTCCAAGCACTCGACTTGGTACACCGATCGATTTGGTTGTCGGCCGAGACGATCTTTAGGATCAAACGTAGCCGGTCCTTCCAATCAAAGGTACTCTCTCTCAATATGCTTTTGACTCTTTATGACCGACAAGATCCTTCTAAGCTATCTCTTCACTGTTTTCACGATGAAGTGATATCGGCTTATCAGACCTGGAATTACTCCCAGACCAAAAAGGAAATTCTAAGCACTATGAGTAAACACTGAGCCCGAGATCAACTTAATGATCATCCTTAATCGACTACAAGTCGAATCGATTAGTAGTCAACCATATTCAAGTTTGCACCTGAATATACAAGCATATGATTCCTCGTTCTCTAACGATACTTGAGGACGACTAAACCACTATTTTATGCTCGAATCCGAGATTCGACTACTATTGACTTGTGACAACCTGACTTGCCGTTATCCAAGAGAGACTCTATCCCATTTTCTCTTTATCCAAAGATTTGGAGAATCATTCCTGTGAGGTAGGGTAGGACTACTCTCGATGAATGTTGCAAATCAGATATGCATAATCATCTTATTCAATAAGATAGGTGGGATAGCCAATGACTCATTCTCGTGAATTTGACCGAATCAAATTCTTAGAATATAGTCCAATTCTCTCATCCAGAGAATCTTGGCGTGTCAGTTTCTGACTTCAGATAGCACACACATGTTGTCTCCAACTGTTTTAAGTGTTATCATTCATGAACACTAATACTACTATTTTAACAATATTGATATCCGGTCTACGAAAAAACTTATCAATATTTTGGTCAAGTCCACATATTTTAAAACATGTGACTTTTAAATGACCGAGAGGTTCTCTTAAATCCACAAAGGATATAAGCCATGGCGATCTTCCTACCAATGGTTCTTTCGAATAAATTAAGATATCGTTAGTCTCGCAAAAAGGTATTAGGAATCACCCCTATCTTACGCTTTGTAACGAATCCGTTATTCATTCTCACTAAAACCCTTCATTTCGAATGAATTGATTCCGTTGTTCGGCAAGAAAGTCTCGAGTGGAATCACCCCTATTTTCGCTCGCTTAACGAAATCTAGCAAGACTCGAGTGGTGAGAGAGTTCAAGGTCCGGTTAACTCTCCGCTTGTCAGGAATCACCCCTATACCACTCAACTTTATTTGAAAGTTTAAACTTTCCTATTCATTCGACTCTTTTCTATGTAGATCCAATTGCTCCACTTTGGGCTGAGACACTCAGGTGGTTCTACAATAGACTAAACAAAGCTGAGGAGTATAAAAACTCCATTTACAGGGTTAAAAATTTGTCAAACCAACCTCTATGATCGTAATCTTATACAGCCCACTAAGAGCCATAGGTTATCAATCACCCCAAAGAGACCGTAAAGTCCACAAAACCACAATGGGTCAATGGTTAAACCATACTCCCACGCTGCGTGGTGGATTGACATCCCGATCTAGTAGTATTTATCGGTGTAATCACCAACAACCGATGTTGGACGTGGTCCGATTAAATCGATAGTAACTACCTTTGGGTAACCGTACTCTCAAGGTTTAAGGTTGTTACTTATAGATTCTATCGAGAAGGCTTGTGACAGATTCAACCGTCACTTACGATCTCAAGAATCTTATAATCAACCTTCACTGCCTCATTAAGATATTTCACGAACAAATACAATCTCGAACGTATCGCAAAATCTCGATCCTACCTTCAAGCATTAAATGCTAAATGCCTACATTTATGGAAGTGGTGTGAACCGAATTCACTCATTATCCATAAATTCACTGGCATCTTCTAGGTAGACTTCTCGGTTTACATAATAATGTTAACCGTTATTTTGCAACCAATTATCTTAATCGAGTTTAACAGTGTATTGTAGCACATTAATAACTATATCAGGCAAGTCTATGGTTTCTTCCTCAGTGAGAAACATTCCACTAGGAGGCAGGCTGAGCAATAGTCCCAAGACTATGCGATAGCCTATTTCTGAGCATGGAATACTCTATTCTCTGTTAAAATCAGAGACACCTCCTCGTATTCTTTCGATAAACCAACAAGTGTTTTGAGTAGTTATCAGATAGAATGTCACCACTCAAAATCTCCCACTAGCTTGTATCTCTCACTAGACCCCTCAAGGTCATGATGAACAAGCTATGTTACCTCTTCAAATCTATTACCCTCTCCCGATTGAAAGGAAACTTAGTCATTGTTCCTTTGAGATAGTGTTCTTTAGCGGGAGATAGGAATCACCCTTAGCCGCCGTCAGGTCTTATCTCTAGGATATATGCACTAATTAATAGATATTGAAGGGTCGTTTATCTTAATACGGAAACCTTTTACCTTTAATAGTTTTAGATGTGTTACACATACATATTCAAACTTTTCTTAGTGGTTCTGTCTTTATCAAACAAAAGTCCGAGTCACAGATTCGTACTACAAATGTCATCTTCACTTTGTTTAAGGCAACTTTAGTATCGAGATGAAAGTGAATCCATTTGTTTGAACGAATCTGTAAACAGAAAAATAAATTTTTCTGTGATATTCAAGGATAGAATCAAATTCATTTCCTTATATCACTCCCACTATTATATTTGAAATTCTCGCCCGTTGTTACTCTATTAATCGTTAATGCACAACTTCCTTGTTCTTCCAAAGAACTAAGCTACCGAGTCAAGTTACTCGGTTTAAGAAAGTCGCTAAGGATTCATTGGTTAAGTGATCCGAAATCACTTTCCTTATCCTATACTTTCTATAATTATTTTTTCGGTTTAGCCTCAAAACTTTAGTTAAGATGATTAACACTTATAGACATTCTTTCCCATTCTCAACTTTCCTTAAAAGGAAATAGTCTTGAACTAGCAGTTCAATTGAGTAGGTACTACTCGTGAACTGTGGGATATCTAATGAAAGCGTTACCCAGTGGGACTAATTTTCTAAATTAGAAAAACATAAGACAAAAGCTCCCACTAGTTTATCGGTTCCAAATACCGTCTAACTAGCGACACTTTAATTTATGATTCTCCAATTTTTCTATTAGAAAATTTCTTGTGTAGACACTACACCATTAAAATTCACTAGAAGAATTTTATCGTCCCAATCATCTTTCAAACTGACTACAGTCGTCTCTCATTCAACACGAATGACAACAGTGACATACTTATTTACGTCACTTAAGTATTGAAGGCTCCAGAGAAATATCTCTTCCGAAAAATTAATCGCATGTAAGATCAATAAGTACAACGTTCTAGTTACTAACCACTTTTTAACGAAGTCATTACTAGTCAATTACACTACTTGATCTAGCACCCAGAGAGATATATAAATAGTTGTAAATAAAATTGATGAAGATAAATCCAAATCATACACTACTAAAATTTTAGGAACATAAACTAAGTACTTATAGTCTATCCTACTGCTCCAAGGATTTAATCTAATGCCTCAAAGTGCGCCTTAGGGTAGGTCAAAGAGGTTTCGATTAATATTGAAGATCGATTGAGAATCGAACATCTCATTTGTGATCGTCAATCACCTTTCCTTTTTCAGCCAAGGTACTACCAAAAATACCCTTTATGAGTGTGACCTCATTGTCTCATATTTTTAGGTAGACCCGAGTGTGTGCGCTTAGTGGTCGGTCGGTGACCCGACGAGTACCCAAAATCCTATCCTTTCGGAGACCAAGCCTTGAATTTTGATAGCGGTGAAGGCCTTCCAGGAGGCCGGTCCCAGCCGCACGAGGCGTCACCATTCTCTCACGTTGCTTGTGTCAACAGAGAGGCCGTGGGGTCATTGTCGCCTCTCCCGCTCCCACTCAATATTTTGAAAAAGTGGTGGGTTTATCGATCACGTTTTTGGACTTGATGTTACATTAAGGAACAATAAATCATAGGCCCGAATGTTGTCGGTTATGTGGGCTAGCCCACCCGACCTATTCGTTAGAACATATGTGGCCGCCGGACGGGTCAAGGCTAGGAGAGGTCCGTTGAGCCGTAGTGGCTCTTCGGATGGCTCAAGATTGCTGACACCGTGCAAACGCCACACGTGGAGGGTGAAGTCGATTGAGCCGTAGCTACTGTTGACCACCCAACCGTGGTTAAACCACTTTCGAACCTGTTTGCCCGTGATTATCCAATCCTTAAACATCAAACTTTCACGTAGACACTACGGAACAAAAACGTAATCTCGCCTTAGGTAAGGTGGAATTCACCGAGAATCCAACACCTTAACCACAAGGTTTCGGGATTTTACTCCTTATGCTTTCGCAGAGTGGGATTCACCGAGAATCCATCACCCAACCTCGACGATTGAAAAAACCCGTGTTCCTCGGTTTTTACCCTAATTAGTTTCTAATTAATATCAAACAATTAATTAAAACTAATCGTGTGTTTTATACATGCCTAACTAATTCCTCGAATTAATTTCTACATGTATGCATATGGAGTGGAATTCATGATATGATGCATGTCATGGCTATTTTCCGGTTCTACTCATACAATCTACACATGTATACTAGTGCGGAAAATAAACACCGAGATGGACCGTTGGCACCCCCGTAACTAATCTATTCGAAAATAAATTACGAAACCCTAACTAGGGTTTACTACTTTCTAACAAAATCTGCAGCTGTTCAAAATCTTCGACGATCGGCAAACCAAACGAACTTGGATCGCGACGTAACTATCCAGATCTGTTCTTCACTCCTCGGGCTTCAATATGGACGGTTGGATCGGAGTTTTGACTTGTCAATTTTCTCCAGTGAGCCGCCCAACTTGCTGCTGAAACAGACTCTTACAGCAGCGCATTATTCAATTCGAGGCCGATCGGGATTAAAATGAATCCCGATCGTCCTGCAAATTTTATCTCACGTCCAAAACTCCATGATTATCGATCTGACCGGTCGGATTTTAATTTGAACGGTCCAATTGTTCCCAGAAAATCGAAGAAGTCACAGTTAGGGTTTCTGTGAATCCTGCGTTTTTCTGTTACAGCAGCCACTTCGCAGCAACGAACGGAAACCCAAACGGACTCTGATCGACACCAAAATTTGTGGGATTGTTCATCAACTTCCAATATTGATTCTGACCGGAGGGATCTTCGTTTTAACGGCTCAAACAACGGAAAAACGAAAAGACTAAACAGCTAATGTACAGATCTATTTTCTGGAAATTAAAATTGCAATAATACATAAATTACATATTTCCTATACTCATATGAACGAATTTTCATCGCTTATATGAGTTTACAATAGATCTAACGGAAAACGGTGCCAACCTCAATCCATCTCTTCAACCATAGCAATTTAAAAATTATTAATGCATAATAATAAGTAAAAATATCACCTACATGCAATTCCACTCCTTTAAATCATTTAATTATGATTATGACTATATAAATCGTGGAACCTGTCCTCGATACCACATGAAGGATGCAGTGTTCTCGATCTAAACGAATTAGATCTTTGCGCAAATGGATGGATCACGATTCATATACCACAATACACAATTAAAGGACTTAAACTACTACAAGGGGTTAAGACCATGTTACCAATAGTAGGAAGAGAAGCCAAGATCTTCCGATGTGTTCTCCAAACGGCGGTTGGTGGACACCCTTCTTGATACACGAACCTCCTTGATATGCAACACCAAGAAAGTTTTTCTTCCTCTAAAAAACCCTAGATGAGAAAACATTTTTTTCTCTCTTTTAATGATGGTGGTCTAAATTTTCACTTGCCCATATCCTTGGAATAACTCTCCTTTTATAGGAGAGTAAAACTTTGTCTCAAGTATTAATTAATTATATAAATAATTAATTAAACAAAATAAAAGATATTTTCCTTAATGACTAATTGTGACATGTATTGACCAATAGGAAATCAAATAACAAGTCATCCAACCAATCACATAACAAGAATATCTTTTATTTTCCATAACACAAGAAAATCAATTCTTGTGCTAAAAGAGAACCAAAATGGCGCCACCTCCCTAGGGTTTTAGCCCACATAAAATGTCTTTTATGTGTATTGTATTATTTAAATTTCAACTAAATAATATCCATGCATATCAATTAATTAGCCCAGCCAATTAATTATCACTGAGGCCCAAATAACAAGAATATCATTCCGAATTACAAAAGCCACATCGGGGACCATGGACCTATAACCAGTAGCTCCAATAATTAATTATTCATCGAACAGAATAAGTACATTAATTATTAATTCCGGGATTACGCCACCATAAACCCGAAACTGAACTCTACCGATAATAGATGTGTACTTATACTCAACCCATAGAGTAAATAAGCGTCCATTGATATAATCACTACATATGGATTAACCCTCCATAGATTGCCCATTCGATTGGGAAGTCTCCGTGAACCCGACTCGAATATCTTTCCTTATTTACCATTAACCCACGATGATCAATTAGTACACATATCGACTAGTGATCAATTAGTCAAATGTGAACTCCCGGGATCGATCACTTTCTTAGGGCTAACAAATAAGGGGACTGTCTCTCTACTTCCCGCAGGAAGGAATGGATTCCATGTCTGTGAAAATCAGAACTACTCACTCATCTGGAGATAGTGCCAATGAGAAGTGGCTTGGAACACATATTTAAGTGAACCGTAACTAACACATCAAACACTACCCCGGGACAAGCAGCACCCTGTGATCACCTCAGGATTAAGGTTGATCCATATATGATCATCTAATGATTTAATAAGATTCCTCGACACGGAATTATATCGAAATACAGATTAAATCGGTCCAAATCCTATATGAAGCCATCATATATAAATGCCCCACGTAGGTACCCCTCACCGACAGTCCGGATAAGACTATCACACCCTAAGGTGTTCTGGGCGCATTATTGGTGTTTTAATCAAGAGACCCTAAACTCTGATTAAGTTCACCACGGACTAACAGTTTAAGCATATCTCCACTAACTCAATCCTCACGTGTAATCCATACACTGAGTTAAGTGGTTACATACAGATATACTCAGGGTTTGCAGCAGTGTATTATTTACAAGCACAAAGCAAGTAATAAGGTGAGATAAATTCTGTCATCCATTAAAAACAATTACACAAATTGTCTTTCGGGCACTACATCTAACAATCTCCCACTTGCACGAAATGACAAGTAACGATTGTCACTACATCTAACAAAAAGATGTATAGATCAAATGTATAGGCTTATTAGAGTTTGATCTTGTATAGGTTTGATCAAACAAGCACTGTAAAAGGTCAGCTGACTTTCATTAGCAACCCTGTCCATATCAATAGGATACCCAAGTCAGTAGACTAGTATAGGAACCTGCTAAAGACTGAAGGCTGAGGGCTCAAACTCAGTTATTGAAGGCTAAGAGATCAAACTTAGTGTTTAAAGTCAAGGATATGGAATCAGAATTTAGGGAAGTCTGTGATGACCTAAACTGATTACATATACCTTGTGTACAAGGTCTAAGTTCCACAAGTTAAGTAGTGATTGGAACTTAGTTATATTAAAAATGGTGTAATCTAACTTCACAATAAAAAGTTAGATATATAAGAAGTCAGCTGAAGTGTTTTTATAAACACAGCAAACTTGGAACAGCTGACTGATATGCATTTTAGCAGACTTACAATCACACGAACTTGCTGAACACATATTTCGATTTAATCAAAGGCTACATTGGAAAAATACAAGGATAAGGACAGCTAACAACCTCTGATTTTATCAAACAAATCAATGGTCAAGATTAAAGGGACGTTGGAAAGAAACAGAGCTTTATCCAATGAATACAAGTCAAAGGATGGACAGATCAAAATCGACAAAAGCATTACAGCGATTGTCGAGTGCTATGAACAAAGGATGTAAAGCAAGTCAAATGGGACAAAATCTGAAACGGCTATGTTTGAATTTTCAAACATAAGTCACAAGGATTCCTACCTATAAATAGAGGACTCCAAATTCAGATACAAGTGATGAACATTGAGGAAAATTAAGGATCTATCTTGAGCTATCAAATTTAAATCGATCAAAACACCCTGCTGATCCTACTGAGCATAAAGCTACTGATCCAGTAAAACTCTTATAGTGTAATCTCCTTTCAAGCTACATCAAGTTTACACACTTGAAGACCCCAAGCTGCTGATCATATCATCCCGATCAAGCTGCTGAAAGCTAAATCACTTACTTGATTCAAGCTTTCTTTTACAAGAAATCTGTAGAAGACAGTGAAGCATCTTTGGGTGTCAAGGACTGTTGTTTGTGGTGGAGCTGGTGAAGAGGCAATCCTACCCTTCAAGGACTAGTGGAAGACTTTGGAGCAGCAATCCTACCTGTTCCAAGTGTTCAGTTTGTGAAGCCATAGTTATTGGTGAAGGACAGGCAACTTAGGGATTTTTGTAACTGTACCTCAAGAATCTCTAGTGAATTACCTCCAACATCACAGGAGAAGAGTGGACTGACAGGATTACACCACCTGGAACCACTATAAAATCTACCTACTTACTTTCTGTATTTATATTCTGCATTTAGTATATTTAGCACATTAACCTACTAAACTAGCAACTGAATCAAACGCATACACTACTGTGTATCCAATACTTGGTATCATATTTTAACAACAAGTAATAAGGCTTAATTTGAATGTATTCTGCTGCAACAAATTCAGTAAAATCAATAGTCAGCAGACTACTGAGTGTCAGCAGACTACTGAGCTATCAGCAGGCTGTTGAAATTGCTGAGTTTGTTAACTCCAAAAGTTTTAAGTGTTAAGTTTATTCACCCCCTCTAAACTTAGCCAAAGACTTTTCAAGGGACCAACAATTGGTATCAGAGCAGTGCTTCTGTTTGTGCTTGTGAAAATACTTTGAAAACTTTTTCAAGTTTCTGATTTTCAAAGCTTTGCATCATGGATAACAACCAGTATGCTAGAACAATGTTGATGTGTTCTTTAGATCATTTTGATGAGTATAAACGTCGTATGCAGGCTTATTTAGCTGCAACACATGATGAGATATGATGGATGTGCTGACCGATGGACCACTGGAGATCAACAAGTCAGTAACAGTGGGAGATGAAACTCAGTACATTCCAAAGACAAAAAGGGAATGGACTGCTGAAGATAGAAAAAGAGCAAACTTCAACAATATTGCTATTGATATCATATATAGAACCTTGGATAGCAATATGTACATGAAGGTGAAAGATTGCAAGACTGCAAAAGAACTTTGGGACAAGTTGCAATTAATCTATGAAGGCACTGATGCTATCAAGAAAAGCAAGATCAGTGTGGCAAAGAAGAAGTTTCAGGAGTTCAAAATGAAACCAAATGAAACTATTGAACAAATGGAGTCAAGATTCAATGCAATCATGGATGAACTCACCCTAGTGAGCGTGAAGTACTCACAGGAAGAAATCAATTCAAAAATCTTGGAAGCATTACCTGCAAAAGAAGTATGCGAGATGAAGGTGACTGTCATAGAAGAAATGAGAATTTTACATGAAGAGGACACCTTCAAATTGTTTTCAGATCTCAAGGCATATGAATTCAGCAAGAAACATGAACCTGAGACAGAAAAAGAAGAATAATAAACTACTGCATTAGCTGCTACACATCAAGAAGAAACAATAGCAGCCCAAGATGATCTACTGTATGAGATGCAAGAGCAAATTGCCCTACTGGGCAAGAAAATCAAAATGATGAAAACTGGAAAGGGTTCTCCTAGGAATTTCACAAAGAAATTTAGTGAAAAGAAGAAGGAGGAATCCAAGAAAGATAATGATTACTTGTGCTATCATTGTAAGAAACCAGGACACTTCAAACTGGATCGTCTCCGAATTAAAATAGAAAAGGAACTCGATTATCTTTGCTTCAATTGCAAGAAGCCTGGACATTTTAGACCTGATTGTCCAGACCTACTGAAGAGCAAAATCCAACAAAGAAGATCTGGCAAGAAAGCTATGGTTGCTGAAGATGAATCCGGATATGAAGTAGAATCAGAAAAAAGAAATGAATCTGATGATACTGCACTTGTTGCTGATATGGATGATTATGCTTTAATGGCAAATATGGATGAAACAGAGGAGGTATACAATTATGTATCTATTAACACTATTGCTGGAAGTGATTGTGAATAAAGTTGTGGTTCAAATCCTAAAAATTCTGACAATTAAGAAACTTTGGATGCCATCCTTAATCAACTAAGGATAATACAAAATGGTTATGAGATTTTCAAGGCTGAAAAAGAAGCTCTTCAATTAGAAGTTGAAAGATTAAAAGCTGAATTAAGAGTTCTCAAGGGTAAGGAAAAAGAAGTTGGACAGAATCAACATAAGTCTGCTGTACATTCAGTAGCTGCTGAATCTGCTGAACAATCTTGTTCCTTCACTGCATTCAAATCTGGAAAGCCTTATGGTGATAGAACATGCCTTGGATTTGGAACTCAACAATCTAATAAGAGTGGATCCAGTAAGGTCACTGAACCTAGCACCAAAATTGGTCCTAAGTTTGTGCCTGCATAAGATCCAACTCCCAAAAAGGTTGCTGAGGCAGTAAAGCCTACTGAGAAGACTTCAATAAAGCAAAATAAGAAGTAAAAAAGGTCAACATCACCTAACAAAAAGAACAAATCCAAAAATAGGACTGTTGTACCTTCTAGACCTGCTGATAGCAGACCTGCTACCAAGTCTGCTGGGCCAAAAAAGGGTAAAAATCAGAAATATTCCAAGGATAAGAATCCTTAACCTAAAAATGTCAATCATTCTAGGGATACTTATCTCAGGGGGAAAGGTAGACTGTTCCCTACTGATGATGATTGGAATATTCCTGCCCCCACTGCTAGAAACAACAGATATAACCATACTGCTAGGGTAAAACCTCAGCAGTGGAATCAGCAGAGGACTCAGCAGAGGACTTACAGCAGAGACCTCAGCAGACTCCATATTACAGGGCTGTTCCTAACAGACAGCAAACCTATGGTTATCCTAGTGCTTCTAACAAAAGAAATCATTCCAAACAACACTATATACCAAAAGGCTAGAAAGCATATGTGAGTCCTACACAACCAATTGTTAGACCTTATGGATGTGTAGAATTCATGTATGAACAAAAGTATGACACTTTTCAGAGAAGACCAAATGGAAATTTTCCAAGGGCCATGCTTGCCACTGACCACTATGGACCTAAATAGTTTTGGGTACCTAAAATGCATTAACTTTGTTTTGTAGGGTGTCTGGTACTTTGACAGCGGATGTTCCAGACATATGACAAAGAATAAACACTGTTTGTCAAGCTATGTGGCAAAGGATGGTCCAAGAGTGAATTTTGGCAGCAAGAACACACCAGGATACACAAGAGGATATGTCACACTTGTGAAAAATGGATTAATAATCAGGAATGTTGCATATGTGGGAATTTGGACTACAACCCATCGAGTAATGGACAATTTTGTGACATGGGTTACAAGGTCACTTTTTACAAAAACACCTGTATTTTCATTAGTGAAAGAGGTGATCAAGTTGTGTTGGCTGGAAGAAGACAACAAAACATGTATGTTGTGGATTGGTCAACTGCAGTTCCAGAAACCTGCTTGATTGTGCATACCAAGTCAGAACTTAATTGGCTATGGCATAAAGTTGAATCATCTAAACTTTGATGATATCAATCAGTTGGTGAAGAAGAAACTGGTGATTTGTTTACCTAAGATCACGTTGAAGAATGATGCCATATGTGATGCCTGTCAGCAAGGTAAACAGACAAAATCAAGCTTCAAATCAAAACAACAAAAAGAGTTTTGGAGCTGATGCACATGGATCTATTTGGACCAGTAACACCAACAAGTGTAACAGGAAAGAAGTACACCTTAGTGGTTGTGGATGATTATTCAAGATACACTTGGGTAGTATTCATGAACAAAAAAGTGAAACACTTCAAAAGATGCCGAACTTTTGAAGAGATTGCAAAATGAGAAAATTTTGATGATAGTGAAGAGTGAAGATCGATCGATATGGTACTGAATTTCTCAACAAAGTTATAAGAGAATATTGTGAGGAAAATGGTGTACTACATCAACTTGCTACTGCTGGTACACCTCAGAAAAATGGGGTTGCTGAAAGAAGTAACAGAACTTTAAAGGAAGCAGGAAGAACTATGATTTGTGAAGCATTATTGCCTGAAAGATATGGGTCAAGCAGATTAATACAACATGCTATACACAAAATAGAACCTCAGTGAACAAGAAGCTGCTGAAGACACCTTATGAGATTTGGAATGGAAAGAAACCTAATATATCTTACTTTCATCCATTTGGAAGCAAATGTTTTATTTTAAATCATAAGGAACAATTGAAGACCTTCCAACCAAAATCAGATGAAGGAATCTTCTTGGGATACTCTTCAGTCAGCAAGGCATTCAGGGTACTGAATAAAAGGACACTGAAATATGAAGAAATAATACATGTTGTATTTGATGAACCTAAGTTCACTGGTATGGAAGATGAAGGTTCAGAACCTGCTGAGAATCAACAAGTCACTGATCCAGAATGTGTTGATATTTTGGAAAGGTTTAATGACTTAAAGGTGTCTGACTCTGCCCCTGCTGAACCCCCTGCTGGTAACACTACTGATGCAACAACTGAAGCAGTTCAAGGATCTGCTGAGCCCTCTATTGAAGAAATAGTAGACCCTACTAAAAATGATGTTCCTGAGAATCAATCTAACCAAAATCCACAATGGTTAAGGGATCACCCTGCTGAGCAAGTTATTGGCAATATACAGCAAGGTGTAAGGACTAGAAGACAATTAGAAGCAATGTTTACATGTTTTCTATCTCAAATGGAACCTAAAATTGTTGGACTTATTTTAAGTTTTAGTGATGAGTGCCAGACTAGCTGTTATAGAGCAAAGGCAAAAAGATGTCTAGATCAAATGTATAGGCTTATTAGAGTTTGATCTTGTATATGTTTGATCGAACAAGCACTATAAAAGGTCAGCTGACTTTCATCAGCAGACCTGTCCATATCAGTAGGGTACTTAGTCAGTAGACTAGTATAGGAACCTGCTGAAGACTGAAGGCTGAGGGCTCAAACTCAGTTATTGAAGGCTAAGGGATCAAACATAGTTTTTAAAGTCAAGGATATGGAATCAGAATTTAGGGAAGTCTGTGATGACCTAAACTGATTACATATACCTTGTGTACAAGGTCTAAGTTCCACAAGTTAAGTGGTGATTGGAACTTAGTTATATTCAAAATGGTGTAATCTAACTTCACAATAAAAATTTAGATATATGAGAAGTCAGCTGAAGTGTTTTTATAAACACAGCAAACTTGGAACAACTGACTGATATGCATTTCAGCAGACTTACAATCACTGGAACCTGCTGATCACATATATCGATTTAATCAAAGGCTACATTGAAAAAATACAAGGATAAGGACATCTAACAACCTCTGATTTTATCAAACAAATCAATGGTCAAGATTAAAGGGACGTTGGAAAGAAATAGAGCTTTATCCAATGAATACAAGTCAAAGGATGGGATGATCTAAAATCGACAAAAGCATTCTCGATCGTATCGATACTATGAAACGATGATGAAAGCAAGTCAAATGGGGCAAAATCTGAAACGGCTATGTTTGAATTTTCAAACATAAGTCACAAGGATTCCTACCTATAAATAGAGGACTCCAAATTCAGATACAAGTGATGAACATTGAGGAAAATTAAGGATCTATCTTGAGCTATCAGATTTAAATCGATCAAAACACCCTGCTGATCCTACTGAGCATAAAGCTATTGATCCAGTAAAACTCTTCATGTGTAATATGCTTTCAAGCTACATCAAGTTCTCACACTTGAAGACCCCAAGCTGCTGATCATATCATCCCGATCAAGCTGCTGAAAGCTGAATCACTTACTTGATTCAAACTTTCTTTTACAAGAAATCTGTAGAAGACAGTGAAGCATCTTTGGGTGTCAAGGACTGTTGTTTGTTGTGGAGCTGGTGAAGAGGCAATCCTACCCTTCAAGGACCAGTGGAAGACTTTGAGCAAACAATCCTACTGTTCCAAGTGTTCGGTTTGTGAAGCCATAGTTATTGGTGAAGGACAAGCAACTTAGGGATTTTTGTAATCGCTACCTCAAGAATCTCAGTGAATTACCTCCAACATCATAGGAGAAGAGTGGACTCGACAGATTACACCACCTGGAACCACTATAAAATCTGCCTACTTACTTTCTGCATTTATATTCTGCATTTAGTATATTTAGCACATTAACCTACTGAACTAGCAACTGAATCACACACATACACTACTGAGTATCCAATACTTGGTATCATATTTTAACAACAAGTAATAAGGCTTAATTTTAATATATTCACGCAACAAATTCAAGAAAGTCAATAGTCGTGAGACTATCGAGCTATCAAAGAAGGCTGAAGTTCGAGTTTGTTAACTCCAAAAGTTTGAAGTGTTAAGTTTATTCACCCCTCTCTAAACTTAACCAAAGCCTTTTCAAGGGACCAACATTTACCGCCAAGAGACTGATATATCCTTTGTTTGTAGGTGTTTACGCAAGATTTCAATCTAAACCAAAGGAAAGTCATTTATTCATGAATAAAAGGATTCTCAAGTATATAAAAGAGACTTTGGTAGTAGGGATATGGTATTCAAAAGATGGAAGCTTCAAGTTTATATCCTACTCAGATTTTGATTCTGCAGGATGCAAGATTGATAGAAAGAGCACCACAGGAACCTGTCAGTTGATGGGGAATAGACTGGTTTCTTGGTTTTGCAAGAAACATAATTCAATATCAACTTCTACTGCTAAAGCTGAATATATAGCTGCTGGAAGTTGCTGTGCACAAATACTATGGTTAAGACAAAAGTTAAGGGATTATTGAATTGAAGAAAAAGAAATTCCTATAATATGTGACAACACAAGTGCAATTGCAATCACAGAAAATCCAGTTTTGCACTCAAGAACCAAGCATATAAATGTGAGACATCACTTTATAAGGGATCATGTTGAAAAGAAAGATGTGGTGGTTCTTTACATCCATGCTGAAGATCAACTTGCTGATATATTCACAAAACCATTGGATAGTGAAAGATTTGCTAAGTTAAGGACTGAACTTGGAATTATAAAAGTTGACTGACACACCTTTGATCAGCAATGTACTGGAATTCACCAAGGGGATTAGTCTTTGCATTGTTGGGTGAACTAACTTAGCAGATTAGTCATTGGTATCAACAATTCCATGTACTTATACGTGTTTGGACAATTGAGCAAATGAAGTTGCCAATGGGATTGGTCTTTGTCCTGTTGGGTGAGCTCACTTGACAGATCAGTCATTGGTATTAAAAATTTATCTTGTATTATCAGTTAGACAAAACAAGGATACAAGAAGATTAGCAGAGTTACCGTGTCAGTAGCCTGCTGATCCAAGTCTACTAAAACTCAAGGCTACTGAGTTATACGACAGTCAAACTTAAATGAAGTCAACCGTAATTGGATATTATTCTTATCCTTTATAACCGCAGTTAAAAATATCCAACGGTTACAACTCTCATGGAATCAATTAGTCGGACACGTGGCAACATCACATTTATTCCTACTTTAATTGTGGTTAATGCTACAGTGCACATACATCACTTTATCTTATAGTTACCACCCACTACTTTCTCTATATATACAGATATATACACAGAGACATTACATACAACTTTCAGATCATTTTTCTCTACAAATACACTGTGTGAACACAGATTTGAAAGCTTTCTTCTTCATCTTTTTTGTTGGAAATAAAATTTATGTTTTGATGATGATTCATCTCTTAATCAGTTATTATTCTAAACCCCATTGATGATGTGTCATAACTAGCTGTTATAGTGCAAAGCAAAAAGATGTCTAGATATCAATGTATAGGATTTATTAGAGTCTGATATTTGTATAGGTTAAATCATACTAGAACTGTAATAGTTCTAGGTCTTGAATTAAGAAAAACTAGAAAACTGAGATAACTAGGAAACTGAGTTTACAAAGAAACTGAAGATGGTAAGTTCACTGAGGGACGCAGAATCGGTTGGCTTATCCATGAAGATCAAGAAGCGAGGGTCACGGACTCGCCATCTTGAAGATTGAAGAACTGAGGGTTCAAACTCAGTTATGAAGATTACAAGTCGAGACTGTAAAGTTAGAATTCAGGCAAGATTGTGGTGACCTGAACTGACACTATGGATCTTGTATGAAGACCTAAGAATCATAAGGACAATGAATTCTTAGATGATAATGAGTCATGGTGTACTCTGATTAAGTCAATTATAATGAGATGAAAACTGGAGTACTGATCTTTGAAGAAGAGTAAAATCTCAGTTAACGCTCCAAGTCAGTCAAGAAACTGACATGTGATAAACTCAGTATAAAACTGATAAGGAAACTCAGTTTTATATGTCAGTCATCCATTAAACTGATTGTACAGTCGAACTTTATAAAGGAAGTGATTTTATTGGATGTACTACTGACAAATCAGAACGGTCATAAAATATAGCCGTTATAAGATTCAAGCAGGATGAAAATTGAATGAACCCCTATAAATAGACTACCTCTACAACGTAAAAAAAGAGAGAGGGTGTGGGGAAAGTGCAGGAGGAATTAAATAAGAAACTATCTAGTAAAGAAAAGATTTAATTAAGGGGGAAAGCCATTTCGAAAGAATTCCTGCTAAGTGCTAAATTGCAAGATCAAGAAAATTTCTTCAAGTATCCAAGCACATTCAAGCAAAATCAAGATCTATCATTTTGAAGAAATACAGAGCCGAGCATAATTTATTTATCCAGAAGAAAAGCTCAAATCAAAATTGAATCATAGTTATTGATTCAAGTCTCAACTTTGATTTTATCAAAGGGTTAGACTGTGAAACACCAAGAAGGTGTGAAGGACAGTTGAGTGCAGTCAGGAAGACTGTGATTGTGATGAGCTGGTGAAGAGGCAATTCTACCCTCCAAGGACCAGTGTTTCAAACAGTTGGAGAGCAGCAATCCTACCTGTTCTACAAGTGTTTAGATAGTGAAGCTAGGGATTAGTCAAGGACTATCAGTTTAGGACTCTTTGTAACCGGGCCATCTCAAAGAATTTCTAGTGGAATTTTCCTCCGCATCACAGGGGAAGAGAGGACGTACAGGATTACACCACCTGGAACCTCTATAATTCTTGTTTATTTACTTTACGCATTCATTTACGTTATTATAGTTATTTGTATCTGGTTTTCACTCTAAAACTAAGTTAACTAGTTGTTAAAGGCTAAAATATCCGCTTCCAGTTAACAAGACAAAATATAAGTCAGTATTGACTTATACTCAGTTGAGTTAGCTGAACTCCACAGAAGTTAAAGGACAGTAACAAAACTGAGATGAGCATCAGTTTGAGTTTGACAAAAACTCAGTTCCTGGGGCTTTTCAAGTTCGGAAAAAGTTTTTGGTGACAAGTTTATTCACCCCCCCTATAAACTTGTGTTAGCCTTTCCAAGGGACCAACAATTGGTATCGGAGCGAGTTCTTCCTTCTGGAGGAGATCCGAGTTGTTACTGCTTAAGTTATAAACCAGTTGTTGACAACCCTTACTGTACTACATCACAATGGATACATCTAGAATTAGAAATTGGCTAAATAAAACCCTGACTGACTACTTACAGAATGTTGTCTATGATTTCCACGATCAAGTATTTGAAAGATTCAGTACTACAAGCTCTCACACAAATCCGGAACCTCATTTCAGTTATGATGAAGACATTGAGCTTAATGCGAAAGTTGATGATGAATCCAGAGGATTTCCATCCCTAAGAGATCTTTCAGAAGAAGCGGAAAGAGAGTTACTTCGAGTAGCCAATTATATAGAAGAAAAACTAACCAAGGATCCATCCAGTGCAAAAGCCAAAGATATTGATGAGACTCTACCTACAAGTCATGGAGGTGAAAGTGATGAAGAAATCATACTGCAAGGAGCTACACTGGCAAATGCTGCTGATAAAGGAAAACAAGTTCTAATTGATGATGATTCCTCGACAGAAGATCTACCTATAAAAAATTTGGAGGTAATCGCATCTACATCCAGCACTCACACTACCATAAACAATCAAAGAAATTATGATTTCAATAAAACCTTGGACATACTCATAAAGAAATTAGAGGTAACTCAAAAGAATTATGAGAATGTCAAAAAGGAGAAAAAGTTATTGAAAACTGAAATTTCAAGATTGAATGCTGAAATCAATCTAATCAAAACTAATAATGGAACCAAGGTAATCCGACCAACTGATGAACTAACAAAAGTTATGAACATCAAAGAATCATCAGTTGATCCAATTTCCAAAGTTCAATTCAAACCAGGAAAACCATTTGGAGATAGATCTGGTTTAGGGTTTGATAATCAGTATAATTCTAAGTTCAGACCAAGATCAGTTGCGATAAAATTCGTGACTACTCAACAGTCAAGAACTCAGAAAACTGATAAAATTATTAGAACTGACAAAAACTCAGCATAGCCAAACGCATAAACTGATAAAACTGAAAAATCAGCTGGTAAAATTCACCAAGCCAACAGATTTTACAGGATGACTCAGAAGGCTGAAAACAGTAAACCTGATCCGAGATCAGTAAGAAAAATCTTCAAGTCATATTCATCTAAGAATGAAGATCATTCTTGGAATAATAGACTCAGAGGGAAAGGAAGATTATTTCCAACTGATGAAGATTGGAATGAACCATCACATCAGTTTCACAAACTGAACAAAACTAAAGCTGTTAAGACAAAACAGGAAATGTTTGTGAAAACTGACTTTACTCAGTCAAAATATCAAGAGAGGTATAAAGTTAAAAATAAAGTTGTACCATCAAAAGCTAATCAGTTAGGACCCAAACAGATATGGGTACCAAAAATTTCTTACTTTGTTTTGCAGGAGAAAAACCGCTAGCTGAGAACTGAAAAGTGCAATTCAAAAAACTAAGTTGTATTTACAACTGAGTTTTTGAATTCAGCACAGGGACAAAATTGAATGTATACAGCTGTTGATACACCGTACCTACTCTATTTACTATTCTCTAGCTACAGATATCAAGAAAAGACGTGGTCCTTCTCATTCTAAAGCGTCCATAATTTCCACTCATCCACCTTTTTCGCAATCTCAAAATATTTATGACAAGACGTTTTAAGTCCCACTCAATTCTTAACTACCCTTGCTACAAATTATAAATACCCAGAATTTTCGTTTATAATTCTTTACGCTTAAATTTTGAATCCACTCTCTGAATCTCAAATTTTCAAAACTCTCATTCAAATCCAGAAAAATGACTTTCACTCTTGTTGAACCCGGAATGATCGTATCTCTTGAACAGTATATTGCAAAATATATTGATCAAACTCTAGTCAATTCAATTGCAACAAAAATCCAGAAAATTAAATGACTGGATGCTGTTTTCAACATCGGTCTGAAAAGTGTATGTTTAGAAAGCATTGGAGACTTCTATCAATTTGGGAGAACAACTGTAGAAGGAGAAGACACACAAACCTATATCACTACTGTCAATGATAAGGAGATCAAGGTCACCGAAGATCTAATTGCGTAAATCTTCGGGTATGACAAATCCGAGGGAGCAGCCACCATCAAGTCGACTAAGGAACAAAAGGAGAAACTATGGAAAGATATAGCGATTATTGGAGAATCGCATGGTATCACTGATCGGGAGCACAAGCTTACTCAAGCCGTAATTTAATTTTCTCTCAAAATGTTAGGAAATTGCATAATTGGAAATGCAGGAACTCAAAGAATCTATCTGGAGAAAAATTAGATTTGCTATATGTAATTTGGTTTGAAGAAAGTTTCAATTGGCCAAGGTATCTGTTTGATCACTTGACAGCACAATCAATTGATTTACCCAAGAAGAAAACTGATGTCAAAAAGGGTCGATTTTATCACAAGAAGACTCTTGCATTAGTAGTCCAAAGAATACTAGACCATTTTGGAGTCGCAAAGAGAAAAGAAACACCAGTTGCTGATGGGAAAATTGTCGTTAAGGAAGAAAAAGCTGGAAAAAGGAAAGCTGGGAAATCTGTGAATGAACCTAAAAAGAAGAAAAGCAGGAAATCGAAGAAACCTGCAACTAGAGATGAAGTTTTGGAACAGATTGAAGATCTAAGGAAATGAAGAAAACAGTTGGAAGATACAGAAAAAGGCATAACTGATCAAGTTACTGAGAAATCAATAGAAGTGTCGCCAACACAAGAAGCAAGAACTGAAGTTGCTGACGGATCAGCACAAGCAGTGAGAACTGGAACTATTCTCACCGAGCCTATTCCAGTTTTGGAAACTGAAGTTTACCATTTCAAGAACCAGCTACGCGGTCACAAGAAAAAGAAGTGACAATGGAAACTGAAGTTGTCAATAAAGAACAAGTTGTTGAAACTGTCATACAAAAGGAAGCTTGAAACTCAGGGGAAACAGACCCTGAGAACTGAGCATGTTGATGAAGAATCGGCGTTGATGAAAGGCGATTGATGAAACAACACTGAATATGCTCATGCTGCTTTCAAGATCCAAGTCCACTTCTCAAGAATCTGCCCCCAGATTGGAACACGAGGAAACAATAAAAGAACTTCCAGTTCCTCACCCAGAGGAAAAAGAGGCTGAAGCATAAAAAGAATCAACCAAGGTTATTCACTTGGATGAGCAAGTTAATGAAGAAGAACTTGTTGAACCAACTGAGAAAGAAGTTCCAGTTATTGAATTAGAACTTGAACCTTGTGAAAAAGAAGTTGCTGAAGAACTTGTAAGTGAGAAAGTTTTGGAAACTGAGCCGTTAATCTCAGTTTCTATTATTGAAAAAGAGACATCAGTCGTTCCAGACACTGCTGAGGAAGGAATCAGCAGAACCGATCTTATGCAGACTGATGATGTTGCAAGAACTGATGATCCCATGCAAATTGAAGATTCTATTCCAGAAGAAGGGCAAGATTCAATCACAAGAGAATCAGAAGACACTCTCACACCATTTAAGTCCACAACTGATCATAGTGAACTAATGACAGCTGACTATGAGCGATTGCGCAGATATCAAACTTGGAAATTCAGTTCCATTGCCAATCAAAGAAGTCAGCAGGCAGAAATAGAAATTACTGAAAAATGTGTATTTGATTTATACAACATCACAAATCTATCAGAGATAATCAATACCGATGAGTTCTTAAATCAAGGATATGAGCTGATCAGAAACAGTTATTGGAAGGAAGCCACAGCTGGTGGAAGTTCCAAAAAGAACGATGATGATGATGATGATTTTCAGGAAGATCCCAACTTATAAAAAGGGATTCTTGCCTCTCTACAAGTAAAGGAAACTGCAACAGAACACAACACTAAAGATGATTCTAGTAGTTCTGGTGAAAGCAGTGGAAGTTCAAGTTATGAAAGTGTATCTGAAACACAGCAAGACAAAGAACAAGAAGGAGGTTATCAATCTCCCACTGACAAGTCTACACTTGAAATAGCAAGATCTGTGGCAAACTTGCCCGAAGAAGAGTCAGATGATGAATTCAATGTACATCTGTCACCTGCGAAAGTCATTGATCCATCAAGCTTGGAAGAAGCTAAGAAACAATCTGAAGAAAGAAGAGAATCGACTGAATATAGAGAAAAACTGAAGCAAGTTTTTCTCTCACCTCGAAAGCAAGCTAAACCAACTGAGGCTGAGACAAACAAAGGAAAAGAACAACAAGCAGGAAGTTCTAAAGATTTACCCACTCAGGTTGATATCATTAAGTTTTATCATAATGAGATAATCAGAATTCAGAAAGACGATAACAACTTATTTGGAAAGGTTCTACATGCTTTAGAAGCCAGTAAAGATGAAAGAAGCAATCTTGAAAAGAAAATGGATATCATCAATGATAACTGTCAAAACACCCTGCTTGAGCTTCGGAAAACAACCATCGAGCATGATACAAGAAGAGATGAAACTCAAGATAGATGGGAAATTATTTTGAATAATCTGGTAGATAGAATGATCTTAATGGAACAGGGCATGAAGGACTCTGTTGTGGCTCAAACCATTTTGGCATAAACTCAACAAACACTGAACGCTTACATCAAGAGCCTGATCCATAAAGATGATGTCATTAAGGGGGAAAGTTTGGATATCTTAAAAGTCCATACAGCTGAGATGCCACAAGTCCTTACAAATGTTGATGATAAGTTGAAAGAACTGAAGAAAGCAAAAGGAGATTTCACTGATGAAGAAATGGAGCTGATTGTTAAATACTCATAACCGACTGACAAGAGAGTTGGTTTGGATTCTCGACTATACAGTTTATTCAGAAACTTACCAGAAAGGGAAAGAGTATCAAAAGAAGAATATCTAGAATCGTTCTTACACATGCAAAAGGTGCTCATGCACTATTGGAATAAACTGAAGAAGTGGGAAGCAGATGGTACTATAGATAGAGAATCAGAGAAAATTGAAAAGGCTGAACCTGAATTTGTTAAAAATCTACTGAGAACAGCTACCAAAGAAAGATTGAGGGCAACTGTCTTCACTTTTGCAGTCCTCTTCAAAAACAAATTTTTCAAGAAGAACAACTTATCTCAATCATGGAACATTTGGGCAAGCATCCATGGAATTGAAAGCTCAGCTACAAATGATGCTATGAGATCTGTTGCAGGAAATTATGATAATCTATCTGCCAAATAAAAGAAACAATCTTCTAGTTCCTTTTATTATGTTGTATTTTATTACTCTATCTTGTAACTCAGTTATCAAATAAACTCTCAGTTTCTCAGTTCAGTGCGTTATTTAATGTATTGTATTTTATCTTTTTGCATTGCTTTTAAGGAGGGTATTGACATCATCAAAAAGGGGGAAATTGTTGGAAATAAAATTTACGTTTTGATGATGATTCATCGCTTAATCAGTTATTATTCTAAACCCCATTGATGAAGTGTCATAACTAGCTGTTATAGTGCAAAGCAAAAAGATGTCTAGATATCAATGTACAGGATTTATTAGAGTCTGATATTTGTATAGGTTAAATCAGACTAGCACTGTAATAGTTCTAGATCTTGAACTGAGAAAAACTAGAAATCTGAGATAACTAGGAAACTGAGTTTACAAAGAAACTGAAGAAGGTAAGTTCGCTGAGGGATGCAGACTCGGTTGGCTTATCTATGAAGACTGAAGAACTGAGGGTCACAAACTTAGTTATTGAAGATTGAAGAACTGAGGGTTCAAACTCAGTTATGAAGATTACAAGTCGAGACTGTAAAGTTAGAATTCAGGCAAGATTGTGGTGACCTGAACTGACTTTATGGATCTTGTATGAAGACCTAAGAATTATAAGGACAATGAATTCTTAGATGATAATGAGTCATGGTGTACTCTGATTAAGTCAATTATAATGAGATGAAAACTGGAGTACTGATATTTGAAGAAGAGTAAAATCTCAGTTAACGCTCCAAGTCAGTCAAGAAACTGACAAGTGATAAACTCGAGATATAAAGCGATAAGGAAACTCGATTTTATATGTCGAGTCATCCATTAAAGCGATCGTCTGATCGAGCGTTATAAAGGAAGTGATTTTATTGGATGTACTACCGATAAATCAGAACGGTCATAAAATATAGCCGTTACAAGATTCAAGCAGGATGAACGTTGAATGAACCCCTATAAATAGACTACCTCTACAATGTAAAAAAAGAGAGAGATGGTGTGGTGAAAGTGCAGGAGTAATTAAATAAGAAACTATCTAGTCAAGAAAAGATTTAATTAAGGGGGAAAGCCATTTTTGAAAGAATTCCTGCTAAGTGCTAAATTGCAAGATCAAGAAAATTTCTTCAAGTATCCAAGCACATTCAAGCAAAATCAAGATCTATCATTTTGTAGAAATACAGAGCCGAGCATAATTTATTTATCCAGAAGAAAAGCTCTAATCCCAATTGAATCATAGTTATTGATTCAAGTCTCAACTTTGATTTTATCAAAGGGTTAGACTGTGAAACACCAAGAAGGTGTGAAGGACAGTTGAGTGCAGTCAGGAAGACTGTGATTGTGATGAGCTGGTGAAGAGGCAATTCTACCCCAAGGACCAGTGTTTCAAACAGTTGGAGAGCAGCAATCCTACCTGTTCTACAAGTGTTTAGATAGTGAAGCTAGGGATTAGTCAAGGACTATCAGTTTAGGACTCTTTGTAACCGGGCCATCTCAAAGAAGTTCTAGTGGAATTTTCCTCCGCATCACGAGGGAAGAGAGGACGCATGTGATTACACCACCTGGAACCTCTATAATTCTTGTTTATTTACTTTACGCATTCATTTATGTTATTATAGTTATTTGTATCTGGTTTTCACTCTAAAACTAAGTTAACTAGTTGTTAAAGGCTAAAATATCCGCTGCCAGTTAACAAGACAAAATATAAGTCAGTATTGACTTACACTCAGTTGAGGTAGCTGAACTCCGCACAAGTTAAAGGACAGGAACAAAACTGAGCTGAGCATCAGTTTGACAAAAACTCAGTTCCTGGGGCTTTTCAAGTTCGGAAAAAGTTTTTGTTGACAAGTTTATTCACCCCCCTATAAACTTGTGTTAGCCTTTCTAAGGGACCAACAATTTTCATCTCAAATGGAGGACAAGGATGATATTCACATTGGAACGAGCCTAAGTGTCAGATGGTTTGTTGTTGATGATAATAAAACTGAGTTGGCTATCAATATTGTCGAAGAATCAGAAGATATGAAGGATTTGAAGATGTCCTAAATCTCAGGTTGGAAAGCATCTCCTACACGAATGTTGCAAATTTTTGGAGAAACATTGTGATAAGAGTTAATAGAGAGGCATTTACTACCACAGTTAATGGCCAGGAGATTGAAATTTCCTCAAACTTGCTGAGGGAAGTGTTTGGTTTTGGACCTGGTAATGATGCACCAACTAGTCCTGAAGATATGGGGTTACCAAGATTAGAGTTTGTTGATAAAATAAAGACCAATAATGCTATATAATCATCATTGAGCATCAATGTGAAGCATATAAGGATGGAGTATAATCTGTTGAGTAAGATTATCCCCAAGAATATTTTGGGATTCAGTGGAAGTCTTGACACTTTGTCAGGACCCAAGATTGACTTGCTAATCATCATCTGCAAGAGTATGAAATTTGATTTGGCAGGATTCTTTGTCCAATAAATGAAGAAAGTAATAACTGAGGAAAGAGAAGGGACAAGAAAGTCCAAAACACTGCCTTTGGGTTTGATGATTCAGGCCCTGCTGACTCATCTGAGGGTTGCTGATGTTGCACCAGAAAAGATCAACAAATCCAGATATAAGAAGGAGATCAACTATCTCATCCCTGGATTGGATGATGATGAAGATGTAGATGATGAGGAAACAGAGATTGACAATGATAGAGATAATGACGCTGGTGGTGAGAAGGTTAAACAAGTTGCTAAATCTACTGCACCTAAGAAAGTTACTGAGAAGAGAAAGGCTGCTGACACTAGAAAGATACAAAAATGCTAAAGCCTAAGAAAACAAGGAAGCAATCAGTAGAGACTGCTGAGTCTACTGAGGGTCCAGTTGAAGTTGAAGTTACTGACCCCACTGATGTTGTAAAGAAGAAGTCTGCTATTGAAATCTTGAAAGAGCAACAGAAGGAAGATAAAAGAAAGAGGAAAGCTGCTGAAATTGAAGCTGAACGACCTTAAAAAAGAATGAAAAAGATTGCTAAGAAGAAAAAGCATGGAAAAGGCAAAGAGTAAAGGGTTCTGGAGGAACAAAGAGAAATAGAAGAAGAGGCTGTTGAGCCTATTGCTGATGCTGGTGTTGTTGTTGAACAACACATTGAAGAATCACAACACCATGCTGAGGAAACTGTTCCAGACCCTATTGTGGAAACTACTGAGGTTGCAACTGAACAACAGGGTGAAGCACCACACAAACCTGCTGAACTAGAACCTGCTGTGGCAGTCATTGAATTTGCATCTCTAAAGGCTGTTGAGCCTACTGAGGCTGGAGAAGTTGTTGTTGAGCAACTTATCAAGAACCGATGAGACTCATCGAATCAAGACTCTTGTGGAAATTGATACAATTGTACAAGACCCTTCCAATTCTGCAATAATTCAGGGGGAAGGGCAATATGTTGCCAACCCTACTGATGAGCATGTAAGTCAGGGAGAACCTAGTGTTGAGCAGATGGAGGTAGTAGGGACAAATTTAATATCTGAGGAGCCTACTGACCTGATGGCATCTGCTGAGGAAACACTGAATTTGCTTGTTGAGACCTTTGGAGGACAACAAGCTGAATAAACAGCTCCTAGAAAGCCATCAATGCCCTTTGGGAGGAAGGAGAAGAAAAGGAAAGAAGGGTATGTTGATCCCAAACTCAAGCTGGTTGCTGATTACTTTCAATGGAAGTTTGGCTACTATAAGAAACAAAAACCAGCTGCTGAGCCAATGAAAGATTTTGAGGAATGGGCCTTTGAAAAGTTAGAAGTGGAAAATCTACTTGATTTGGTTAATACTTCTTTGCTAGAAATGAGATTGATGGAAATTATTGAAGGAGAAAAGGGAAGTATCTTGTTTAAAGACCCTAGGGATGCACTAGATAGTGATGATTCATCATCATCTGATTCTGAAGATGATCATCCTACACATCAAGGAGAAGTTAGTGGAACTGCATTGTCCACTGAACCAAGAGTAGAAACATCTCTCATGGTCTTCGCTAAGTCTCGCATTGAGGGTCGACAAATTGACCAAATGGATGAAGATCTGGAAGATCTAACCATATATGATTTGGAGGCTCTAATCAATGATGGAATAAATTTTGGAGATAACATGATGGTTGGTACGTCTGATGCTTTATTTGTTGTAGAATATGATGAACATCCTGACAACACATAGTCTGAAAATTTGGATGAGGAGACTGTCATTGCATATAGTGAGCCTGACATCAGTTCTGAGGATTCAACTCAATATCAGGTTATGGATTGATACTCAGGACACGCTATCTAAAACTGCTGATACTCTACAGAAGATTGCTAATGCTAGAGGATTTCTAGAAGAAAATATGGCAATATTTCCTGAAATTCTTGTACAGAGAGTCTTGATCACCGAGGAACAAACTGTGATAGGACAGAGATTGGATTTGGTGATGGGGTTGGAAGGATCACCCACACATTTTGAGGAGGTTCAGGTTGCTGAGGAACAAACAACATCTGAACAAAGGTCGGAACTGGAGGTACAAGTTGCTGAGGATCAGGCAGCACCTGGACAAAGGTTGGAACTTACAATGGGATTGGAGGAATCCCCTGCAATTGTTGAAGAACAGGCTACTGTCGTACAGTCTACTGTGGCAAAAGGTACTGAAGGAAAGGATAGTCAACAGGCTGCTGTTGATGAGGATGAACAACTGCTAGATTATGATTTTAGTGATGAGGAGTTCCAAGTGCCTGAGGAAGAACTTGTTGCTGCTGAACCTCAATAGGCACATGAACCAATCTTTTGGAGGAACATGTTTTGGAACCTACACAAGATCCAATTTTGGAAGATATTTTTGGTGCTATGCTTGAAGGAGGTCCTGACCCTGATGGAAGAGATAGGAGTTGGGCCATGGTTGTCAGCAGACAGAGGGCACAATACAATGTTGAAGAACCTGCTGATGATGCTGCTGGACACATGGATGGAGGTATGGCCGGTGCAGTACCAGCACATGTTTTGGATGAGTTGAGGGCAGTCAGAAATGACATTACACAATTAAGAACTCAACTTAATAGACAAGAGCAAAGATTTGAAGATTTGATGAACTTGGTTGAAAATAGAGGGAGGACTACTGAAACAGTTGCTTCCAACATCACATCCACTCAGTTTGCTCTTGTTGATCTAACCAAAGATGTGAGAGGTATAAACAAGGCAATACACTCAAGGAACAGTTCTTGAAAGAACAGTTTGCCTCCATTCACAAGAAACTTGACAACCTTGCTGAAGCACACAAACCTGCTGTGGCTGACCCTGCTGAAACACTTCAACATGTTGCATTGGATCCTAAAGTCACTGAGAGGATCAATTTGCTGGAGCAAACACTACAAGGAAGGATCACATCAGTTGACACAAGAACATAAATTATGGAAGGTCAACTGAATAACTTAGTGATCACACAGGAGAGTGTTCATGGCTTGCTTTCTCATTTTGTTGATGATGTCAATAAGGGGGAAGAGAGCCAAACATCAGTAGCCAAAGAGGCTGCAAGAATTTTTGCTCAAAAGAGATGGGAGGCTGATACAAATGCTTTCAAAGAACCTGCACCTGGCAGACTTCAGTTGACTGATGACATCTTCAAAGAATATAAGAAGCAATACTACAATAAGTGGAGACCTTACCATGACAAGGGTTTCCATGAAGGGCTAAATTCCTTTTTGGGACTTAAGTTCTGGGAAGCTAGAGTTAAGGCTTTAAGAGCTTCACACAGAGGTTGTAGAGGTGGAAGAGGTGGAAGAAGTCTACCTACTACATCAGCAAAAGAGTAACTGGAAAAGTTCAAACATTTGTACATGCGTCTAGGATTTAGAGTACACCAAATCAATCTAACTCTACCTGAGGCATGGAAATGGTGGAAGGAAGTAAATCCTCATATTTATTTTTCTCTTGTTGAAAATCAATGGATAAGAGACATGGTCAGACAAATAAGAGAATATCAAGAACAACAAGAAAGAGAGAGACAAGAAAGAGAAATGAGGAACTAGATCAGTAGACTTTCATATTTCTTTATCTTTTGCTGAAGCTAGTTTGTAATATTGTTGAACACATATGATTATAATGAGAATTGACTGAATTTGTTCTGTTTTTGTTTTGATCCTTTTTGCTTTGCTGTAAAAAGGGTATTGTCATCATCACCAAAAAAGGGGAAATTGTTGGACATATTTTAAATTTTAGTGATGAGTACCAAACTAGCTGTTATAGAGCAAAGGCAAAAAGATGTCTAGATTAAATGTATAGGTTTATTAGAGTTTGATCTTTGTATAGTTTTAATCAAACAAGCATTGTAAAAGGTCAGCTGACTTTCATCAACAGACCTGTCTAGGTCAGTAAGGTACCTGAGTCAGTAGACTAGTTTAGGAATCTGCTGAAGACTGAAGGTTGAGGGCTCAAACTCAGTTATTGAAGGCTAAGAGATCAAACTTAGTGTTTAAAGTCAAGGATATGGAATCAGAATTTAGGGAAGTCTGTGATGACCTAAACTGATTACATATACCTTGTGTATAAGGTCTAAGTTCCACATGTCAAGTGGTGATTGGAACTTAGTTTTGTTCAAATTGGTGTAATCTAACTTCACAATTAAAAGTTAGATAAAAGACAGTCAGCTGAAGTGTTTTAAACACAACAAACTTCAGTCAGTTGACTGACAAGTATTTCAACAGACTTACATACACAGGAACCTGCTGAATGTATATTTCGATTTAATCAAAGGTTAAATTGGAAGATTACAAGGATAAGGACATATAACAAGTCTTGATTTTGTCAACAAATCAATGGTTAAAATTAAAGGGACGTTGGAAAGATTCAGAGCTTTATCTAATGGATACAAGTCAAAGGGTGGATAAATCAAAATCGTCAAAAGCCAATTGATGTTGTCGCATACTTTGTACAGGGACAGAATGCAAGTCAAGATGGGGACAAATTTGAAATGGCTATGTTTGAATTTCAAACATAAATCACAAGGATTATCACCTATAAATAGAAGATCCCTGATACAGAAACATGGGATGAAAATTGATGAAAAACAACAATCAATCCTAAGCTATCAGATTCTTATCAAGAAATCACCTTGCTGACATTACTGAGCTAAAAGCTACTGATCTAGTTAATTCTTCAAGTTTAACCTGCTATCAAGTTACATTAAGGATACACATTTGAAGATTCCAAGCGGCTGATCATTTCATCCTGATCAAGCTACGAAAGCTGAATCACTTACTTGATTCAAACTTTCTTTTACAAGAAACCTGCTGAAGACAGTGAAGCATCTTTGGGTGTCAAGGACTGTTGTTTGTGATGGAGCTGGTGAAGAAGCAATCCTACCCTTCAAGGACCAGTGGAATACTTTGGAGCAGCAATCCTACCTGTTTCAAGTGTTCAATTTGTGAAGCCATAGTTATTGGTGAAGGACAGACAACTTAGGTATTTTTTAACTGCAACCTCAAAGATCTCTAGTGAATTACCTCCAACATCACAGGAGAAGAGTGGACTGATAGGATTACACCACCTGGAACCACTATAAAAATTGCCTACTTACTTTCTGCATTTAGTATATTAAGCACATCAATCTACTGAAACTAGCAACTGAATCACACACTTACACTACTGAGTATCTAATACTTGGTATCATATTTTGACAACAAGTAATAAGGCTTAACTTGAATATATTCTGCTGCAACAAAGTCAGTAAAATCAATAGTCAACAGACTACTTATTTGTCATGAGACTCACGAAAGGTCAACAGACTATTGAGCAAACAAGAAACTCATTGAACTTGCTGAGTTTGTTACCTCCAAAATTTTTAAGTGTTAAGTTTATTCACCCCCTCTAAACTTAACCAAAGCCTTTGCAAGGGACCAACAATTGGTATCGAAGAAGCGATTTACATTCAAGTAATCCTACTTGTTGTGCTTGTGAAAATACTTTGAAAACTTTTTCAAGTTTCTGATTTTCAAAGCTTTGCATCATGGATAACAACCAGTATGCTAGAACAATGTTGATGTGTTCTTTAGATCATTTTGATGAGTATAAACGTCGTATGCAGGCTTTTCTAGCTGCAACACATGATGAGATGATGGATGTGCTGACTGATGGACCACTGGAGATCACCAAGTCGTTAAAGTTGGGAACGGAAACTCAGAATATCCCAAAACCAAAAGAGAATGGAATGCTGAAGATAGAAAAAGAGCAAACCTCAACAATATTGCTATTGATATCATATACAGAACCTTGG
Organism: Gentiana macrophylla; assembly: GCA_026214975.1. NCBI lineage: Eukaryota > Viridiplantae > Streptophyta > Magnoliopsida > Gentianales > Gentianaceae > Gentiana > Gentiana macrophylla. The sequence continues at coordinate 79,945,029 of CM047805.1, read as the reverse complement.
ATAGCAATATGTACATGAAAGTGAAAGATTGCAAGGCGCAAAGGAATTTTGGGATAAGTTACAATTAATTTGTGAAGGCAATCGATGCAATCAAGAAGAACAAAATCAGTGTGGCAAAGAAAAAGTTCCAAGATTTCAAAATGAAATCAAATGAAACCATTGAACAAATGGAATCAAGATTCAATGCCATCATGGATGAACTCACCCTACTGAGTGTAAACTACTCAAAAGAAGAAATCAACTCAAAAATCTTAGAAGCTCTACCTGCAAAAGAAGTTTAGGAAATGAAGGTGACTGCAATAGAAGAAATGAGAAGTCTACATGAAGTGGATACCTTAGAGTTATTTTCAGATCTAAAGGCTTATGAATTCAGTAAGAAACTTGTACCTGAGACTGAAAAGGAAGAGCCAAAGACCACTGCTTTGGCTGCCACACATCCAGAAGAAACATCAGGAGCTCATGATGATCTACTGGATGAGATGCAAGAGCAAATTGCCTTACTGAGCAAGAAGATCAGAATGATGAAAAACGTATGTCATAAAATCCGATTTCAGTGATCGGATTTTCTTCAAACGTATGTCATAAAATCCGTCTTTGATTGAGCCTTAATTAATTGTGCATTTAATGCTTGATCCTTTGAATCTTCTTCATTCTTCAAAATCTGATCAAGTAAAGTTTACTTGGCCGTTCCCTGAACGGTTAAGTGATCCTTCTGACTTTGCAGTTTAGATCTTCCTTCACTGCATTGTCTTTACTCAGCCGATAGTCAGTTCACTTTGCCGGTTCACTGCTTTCTTGATTTCTTTGAGTTTACAATAGTCCTTGTACTTTCACTGATCTTTAATTTGGGTGCGATCAGTGTACACCATATTTATCAATGAATTTCATCACTTAGACTTATCCAGGGTCATCACAGACTTCCCTAGGTATAATTCAGAATATATATATTCATGCTTCTCTGCTGGTACTTGGTTGGCTTCACTCTGCTGGATTTCTATTTTACTTCGCCATCCTACCAACTAGTACAATAATTGTCTGACTCAAGTTATACAACACGTCAGACTCTAAGTAAAGACTTATACAGAGATTTCTAACTTATTTCAGGCTTGCTATAACAGCTAGTATGGCCATCATCAACACATAATAAAATGTTCCTAACAATTTCCCCTTTTTTGATGATGCCAAAACCCTCATAAGATTGAACATAAGTATGCAGAGTTTCAACATAAAACCAAAATCAAACTCAATAATTTTATTCATCCATTTAAGGGTAATAAGATATTGCATCTTTTTCAAAATATATCAAAGGCATAGAATTAACTCAACAAGATTCATTAAAGGGCTACCTTTTGTTTTCTTCAAACCTGATGCCCTTGCCTTTGATGCCCTTGCCCTTGTCTGTTGGGCTTTCCTTCTTTCCACTTGAGCTTTCAGGCTTGCTACTTCCTCTCCCCTTTATGGCATCACCAAATCTTTCCTCTAGAATTTTGTTGGCTGCCTCTGATTCTGGGAGAGGACGAAACCATTCCTCCAGAATTTTGTTTGTTGCTCTAGTGACATTGAGTAGGGTGTTGAGCTGTTGTCCAGAGTATTCCATAATCTCATCCAGATGTTGGATTTGCTGAGTATGAGCATTCAAAGTATCCACCAGTGGTTTGAGATTTCCATCAATTTTGTCAGCTAGAAACTCAAGATTAGTTTGGACATGATAGGGAATTAGATGTTGTAGGTTGCAAAGTAAGTTGCCTTGTCTCTCCATCACCTCATTTTGAACCTTAATGTGACTGATGAGGGCTTCAGTTTTGTGATTTAGGGAGGTTGCATCACTCCTTAAGGCGGACTTGAGATTTTGCCTACTGATGTACTGCCTCTCCATACCCACTATCAGGGGTTGAATATCCAGATTAAAGAGTCTATCTGGATCTTCCTCTGCTGGTGTAGATGCATTAGCCTAATATTTTGCATCTTCTGCTTGGGCAAATGCATCACCCTGGTCTTCTTTCTTTTTCTCTTCCTCTTCCTCTTCTTTTTCTTCTTCAGTAATCTCATTATCAGAGAGAGATTGTTGAAAAACACTTGCATGTCCTAGTCCTTGTAAGGACTGTCTGTCCTTCTCTTGTGCTAGAGACTCAGTTGCTTCTGCTGGTGTTCCCTCTTGATCAATGCTGGGGGTGTTGACATGTTCAGTAGAGTGAGCTTTATCAGATGGCTCACTCGGCTGTTTGTCAACTTTACTAATGCTTCTGAGAATTACTTCCTGGATTGTCAGGTCATCATCACATAGGTATATCTGTTCTTGATCATCTATAGGATGATCTCCTTCTGTCTTTTCTTTCTCAGCGTCTTTATCCTCAGACATCTCTTCTTCATCATCAATCTTTTCTTCATCAGAAGATGTAAGACGGTATCCTTCTTCACCTTCTTCCAAATAAGTGACTTCCTCTTGTTTCTCCTCCTCAGTGGCTGTATCATCACTGATTACAAGAGGGGTATCCTTGTTTCTGGGTATACCTCATTGTTGGCCTTGTTGGTCTTGTGATTTTTGGGATCTGGTTCTCCTTCCAACTCTAGATTTGCTGCTTTCAAGCTCTTTCCTTTTGCGTCCAACTGATGGCTATGGTTTCTGGGAGGCCTTTACATAGGTATACATTACCTTGGCCATGTGCCATGGATGCTCATATATGAGTTTCACTTTCATTTGATTAAAGAGATGTTGGAGGGGAATCCCATACAATTTCCTTTCCCAAAATTCACCTTTCTTCTGCAAGTTCTTGCTAGGTACCGTAATTGCAAGATCTATCTCCTTTTGAATTTAAACCTTTAATCTATTGAAGATAAATTGTGCCCAGTTGAAAGAGATACCTTGATAGATGATAGCCATTAACTTGATTCTGAGTTCGGTCAAGTTTTCCATTGATCCTTTTCTTCCTAATGTTTATAATGATTACTGGTGCAAACTGAGCAAAAGGACGTTTGAGTGCTGATCGTGGGAGGTTGTACTTCTTGCTGTGCCTGCTAGGGTTCTTGGCGATTTCGGTCCAGAACACATTGATGTTGATCTGCATCTTCTTCACATCGACGGGACCAGTGTTGGATAGATTCAAGAATCTGTTGAGGAGTCTAGGAGTGATAACCACTTATTTACCAAACATTGTGCTTACAAAACAATTTGGCTCGCTTTTCTTCTTGCTGGGTACAAACTTTGCATTCTTCTTGAAAGCAATCAAGGTTTCATAGCATATACCTTTGATTGAGGGGTTTAGAAATATCATCAACCCCAGATTTGTGCAGCCATCCACTAATCTTTGAGCCTGTGCATCTCTTTCACAGAATAAGAGATAGTGTTCAGGTCTGAAAAATGATCCTGTGATGATCGATTTCTCATATTACTTTTCTATTGCAGAGAGTGTAGAAGACGATGCCATTTTTTGAAGTGTTTGAGATTTGTTGGAGAAAGTTTCGATTTTTCGAAAAAGAAATAGGATTTATGATTTGCAAGAGAGTGTAAAGAATTCTGGAAATTCTCAAAGTGTTGTGTAAATAGGAATATTTTGGTGTAGTGTGAACGAGGTTGAATATGAAAGGATTTTGTGACGTAATGGCGTGATTTTATGTATATAATCACGGTATTTGAGTGTAGTGAGGGAGTGGTTTGAGGTATGTAATAATAAATACCGGGAATCGAGGCAGTTTAAAAAATTGTTACCTCTACGATTATAATTTGATCTCCACATTTGTAATCTTCCACAGAATAATCCTCTATAACTCCTTTGATTTCCCACGTGTGTAACACTGATTTAGTTCACACTCTTGTTTGCTATTTTCTCAAAGATATATTCCGGTGGAGTAACTTGACTGGTCACTATGCCGGTGTAGTGACTTCTTCACTGAGCTGCTATACAAAACTATTCCTAACAATCAGGTAAGTGAACTCACGATTACGGTGCTTTACCAGCCAAGTGAGCGCACCCAAAGTGGCAAAGGTTCAGTCAGCTGGTGGAGTCACTTGGCTGATTACTCCAGTTAGCTGCTCCTTAGGACTTAATCAATTTCTATCATCCCCAATTTAGTTCTCAACTTGCTAAATCATTCATGACTGAGTGGTTTTGTGAAGATGTCAGCCAATTGGTCTTCAGTTGGTATATATCTTAGAATAACATCTCATTTTTCTACATGATCTCTGATAAAATGATGTCTCACATAAATATGTTTAGTTCTTGAGTGTAAAACTGGATTTTATGTGATGGATATTGCACTTGTGTTATCACATATTATTGGAATTGTCTTCTCCTCCATTCTATAGTCCATCAGTTGTTGTCTGATCCGCAACACTTGTGCACAACAGCTACCTACTGCTATATATTCTGCTTCAGCTATTGATGTGGATATAGAATTTTGCTTTTTTACTAAACCATGATACTAGTCTGCTTCCTAGCATTTAACAAGTTCCATATGTGTTTTTTCTATCTATCTTGCATCCAACATAGTCTGAATCTGAATAAGATATTAGTTTGAATCATCCATCTCTTGGATACCAGATTCCAACATTGATGGTGTTCTTTAGACATTTGATGATTCTCTTAGCTGCTAGTAAGTGAGATTCCTTTGGTTGAGCTTGGAATCTTGCACATACTATTAGGTGTAGTGCCCGAAAGACAATTATATAATTGTTTTAGGACAGAATTAATAATTCATCTTATTATATGCATGTATGCTTATAATTAGGACACTACTGAAAACCCTAAGTACCTCGTTTATGTAATCACATAACTCAGTGTATAGCTATACCAAGAGGATTGAGTTAGTGAGATGTACTTAAAATTAACTTAGTCCGTAGCGTTTATTAATTTGAGTACGGGTCCCAAAATTAATTTGCTAATAATGCGCCCATAACACTTTAGGTGTGACAGTCTTATCCGGACTGTCGGTTATAGGGTACCTAGTGGGGCATTTATATATGATGATAATCATATAGGGCTGGACCGATTTGATTTGAGTTCTCGATATAATTCCGTGATCGAGAAGTCTTATCGAATCACAAGGTGATGATATATGGATTAATCTCAATCCTGAGGTGATCACAGACGACTGCTTAGACTATGGTAGAGTTTGATGTGTTAGTAAGGATCACTTCGAAGTATGTGGTCCGACACTTCTCGTTGGCTTTATTCTTGAATGAGTGAGTAGTCTGTGCTGTCACAGATATGGAATCCATTCCTTCCCTCGGGAAGTAGACAGACAGTTCTGTTGGAAATATTATTTATGTTTTGATGATGGTTCGTCACGTAATTAGACAAATCACTTACAACCCATGATGATGAAGTCGTAACTAACTGTTATAGTGCATAATGAAAGAAGAAGCAAGAAATGGTCTAGAGATAAATGTATAATTTCTATCTAGAGTCTGAACCTTGTATAGGTTGTTTCAGACAAGCACTGTAATAGAATAGGAACTAGACGAACAATTTGGGTCAATTCAGGAAACCGAGTTATAATAAGAAAAGCGAGATATGCATCTAAAGAAGCGAGGGCTCAAACTCGGTTATGCAAGAACTAAAGATGACAAGTTATTTGAGGGACACAGACTCGGTTGGCTTATCTAGAAGGCTCAAGGCGAGGACACAGACTCGATTACAAAAGATCGAAGAAGCGAGGTGGCAAACTCGATTAGAAGTCGATTAAGTCGTGACTATAAATCAGGATTCAGACAAGTCTATGGTGACCTGAAACTGAGTTATAGATCATGTATAACTGAATAATCTTAAGGACAAAGATTATCAGTTACCAGGAAAGAAGAAACTGATTGGTGTACTCTGACATAGTCAATTAAAGTCAGATAGTAAGTATACAAGGTACTCAGTTTTGAAGAAGAGTAGAAAACTGAGTTAAGGCCTTGTTGAATTTAAACTGACAATACGACAAAAGATCGTACATGTGAACGTTGGCTAAACAACAAGTGTAACGGCTACAAGAGCTAGTGACCGTTACATCACCCCTATAAATACACATGAGAATTACTTGAAGCAGACAGAGAGGAGGATCAGAAAAAGAGCTTTACAAGCATATATTCAAATATCCAAATCCAGATCTATAAAATCAGATCATATATATCCAGAAAAAAGGGGAAGCCAACGAAATTGCCTTGAAGACTTCAAAGAAAGATCCAGTAACCCATCAAGGGGGAAAGAAGGCATTTTGGAGCTACAAGTCAGATCCAGAAGAATCAGACAGCTCACTGAATTAATCCTTGATTAATTCTAAACCTAACCTTTGTGAAAAAGGGTTGGCTGTGCATAGTTTGAGAAGGGCAATTCTACCTTTTCTCTTACGGTGTTGCTACGACAATTGAGTGCGATCAAGGGCTGTGTGTATGTGTTAGTGGTGAGCTGGTGAAGGAGAAATTCCACCTCCGAAAGATCAGTGTGCAGAGTGAAGGGAGCAATCTCACCTTTCTTCATTTTGTGTAGGCAGTGAAACCAGGTGTCGTGAAGGATTTGTCATAGTACTAGGATTTTGTAACGGTTATCTCTTTATTCTAGTGATACCTCCTACGCCACACAGAGAAGGGGCGTGACGGGATTACACCACCGGATCTTCCATAAACAAATCTTGTGTTGATTTTCTTTATGCATTTGTGTTTGTTTTATTTATCGCATTATCTCTCAGCAAACACCAGACACTGATTTCTCACAAACCGATACATAGAAGGTCTAGATTTCTGTTTACACATCTATTGCACTAAAGGCTATTACTTTATCCGCTTCCAGTTAACAAGACTGAATATAAGTCAGTTTTGACTTACAATCAGTTAAGCTAACTGAACTCCGTACAAGTTAAGGGACATGAACATAATCGAGCTGGAAGTCGGGTTTGAGTTTCGAAGAAACTCAGTTCTGAGGGCTTTACAACTTAAGATAAGTTTTTGGTGACAAGTTTATTCACCCCCCCTCTATACTTGTGTTAGCCTTTCCAAGGGACCAACAATTGGTATCGGAGCAGTTCTTTCATTTGAAAGAAGATCCAAGAATACCTTTTTAAAACCAGTTGTTGAAGACCCCTCACTGTATCAGTTCACCTAGTTTCAATGTCTACATCTAGAGTTAGAAGTTGGTTTACTCACCCCCTGACTAATTGTTTGCAAAGTATATCTGATTTTCAGGATCAAATGATCGAAAGGTTCAGTACGACAAATCCAGAACCTCAACTCTGTGATGAAGTGGATACAAACTTCAATGTTCACATTAACGAATCCAGAGGAGTTCCATCACTAAGAGACCTCTCAAAAGAAGAAGGAAAGGAATTGCTGCAAATAGTTGTTGATATAGAAGACTCATCACATCAACAAGGGAATGTGCAAACTATATCAAATCATCAAGGAAAGGTACATTCTTCTACTCAGTTATCACTTGCTGAACTCAGTCAGAGAAATTCTGATCTTGTCAAGTTAACCGAAAAACTCTCCTTGGAGTTGGAACAAAAAGACAAAGAACTTGGCAAAGCAAAAGGTTGGAATGAGTTTCTTGAAACTGAGGTGTCAAATCTAGCTGAAAGATTAATACTCAGCAAAATTGACAAAGGCAATGATAATCCCCCACCCCTACCCACTCTTAAGATCTCAAAAAGTACAAACTTTAGAAATCAAGATACTGGAGGACCAAGTAGATTACACAAAGAAATTAAAGATGTTAAATCTAAAAGAATCCTTGTGAAATCAACTAAGGTTGAGCGTAATGGTTTATCTAGAAAAGAGTTGAGAATGCTTAATTCTCTCAACCAAGGAACTGAAAAATATATTTCAGTAACTAACTCAGCCGGACCCAAGAAGATATGGGTACCGAAGAAAACTTAAAACTGTTTTGCAGGAAAAGTCAGTTTACATTGCAAAATCCTCAGAAAACTGACCTCTATACAAAACTGAGATAATAAAAAGCTGATGGAGGACAATTTGGTCAATAGCAGAAAACTTTCCAGCTACCATATGACGTTTGGGCTGACATGACAAATCACTCGAAGCCACGTGTCAATCTGGGAGAAAAAGTAGATGTATATCCCTACATAATCTCATTGATTGTGACACGACTCTCACTTTGAAAACGATTGAAAGACGAAATCTTGACGGAATCCTGCTCACCCAAAATCAAGCATTCAAGAATCCTCATTTCAAAAATCAATGGAGCAATACAACATTGTGAAGGAATCACAACAAGTGCGGGCGCGATTCATCAAAAATTCTCAAACTCCATTCTTTCAATTCAAATTGCAAAGAAGATCAAAAAGATTTGAGGCTTGGAGAATTTGATTGACACAAAGGTCTCTATCCTATGTCCAGACGGCATTAGAAATTTCTACAGGAATGCTGAAATCACCAACAATGGAAGAAGCTTCAAAACGACTGTTCAAGACAAAAGCTTCATCATTGATGAACAACTACGTACTCTCCCTGGTTTTCCGGCTAGATATAACTGGAGGCTCTCCATCTTTCACTTTTGGGAAAGAATAAAAAGACAAGCTTTGGAACATCACGGCAATCAATAAGAAGGAGAAGAATTACAGTGGCTCTATTTATCAGCAGAAAGGAGAATTTGCATTCGACCATTCTTCGACCAAAAGCGTCATTGGTCATGCTCAAAATTTCTACACTCTTTCAGCAGACAAAATGAAGATGATTTATGCCATTTGGTTGAAGAGAGATTTGATTGGAACAAATTTGTTCTCAATCAATTAATCAAGCAAATCAAGGACGAGAAAGATAAAGCCATAGAAAAGAAGACCAGTGGAGAAGAATTTTTATTAAGGAAAGGATTTCCTTATCTAGTGCAAAGGATACTAGATCATCTCTCCATCTCAAAAGTCACGAAACACAAGGAAAACTCAAATCAACATCCACCGGACTAAAGAAAAGGAAAATCCTTGAAGAAGAGGAATTGAGTGAAGTTTCGGACTCAGTCTTAGTGGGCTGTGAATTTAGATGAAAGGACCCTAAGAAGCGCGAAGAGAATGTGGAACAAATTTCAAGAAAAGAAAAGCGAAATTGAGAATGTAATCCGGATCGAGGATGATCTTGAAGATAGTGAAGAAGCGAAGAAGAAGAAGGTCTTTGGCCGAAGAAAGCAAGCATGAAGAATCACGAAGAAAGCATGTCTGAGAAAGCGAAGAGTTCGTTAATAAACTTGAAGAAAGTGAACAAGTTGGAGATGAGGAATGTGTAGATGATAAAGAAATTGGTGAAGATGTAGTTGATGAAGAAAAGTGAAGGGAATGAAGAAGAATAAGAAAGAGTTGATGAAGAATCGAAGAAAGAGAATGTGAAGAATGAAGGCAAAGTGAATTTCCCACTACTATGTTTGGGGAATACCTGAAAAACAGAGAGAGAAGGCTGTGGAAGACGCAGAATTTTGTGAAACTGAGTATGAAAAGGAACTGACAGTTCATGATACTCACTTTTACTATCCTGAAACTGGCATCTCATCTCAAGCTCATGAGGCATCCACAAGCAAATCAGCACTTGGAGAATCTATGGTTCAAGAAACTGAAGCTGAGAAACTGAAAAATCTGAAAGAATTCATTGAATGTTTAATACAAAATCTACAAGAGAAACTTTTCAACCTACATGATCTCATTGGAAGGGTACACTACTCAGGCCTATTTGAATATTCAAACATCATCACTCTACGTACGTTATTTGAAGATTGCTATCGCTTATCTTCATTCAAGGGGGAAGATAAAGCTATAAGTGATGATGCAACTAAAGAAGAAAAGGCTGAAGAGGCTTATGCCAAACAACTAATGCAAGATCGGGACAAACAAGTAGATCTTTGATCTACTAACTACCCAACTTGATGAAGAAGCAGTTGACAGTTTATTTGAAGAACTGATTGCAGAAGGAGACTTTAAAGAAACAAGAACTGAGGATGATGAGGAAGCCTCAGTTAAAGCAGTATTAAGCATCAGAAAGAAGATTGTAATCTGTGTCAAATCTCTTGAGAAATTGGCAGATAAGGAGACACAAACTAAGGGGGAAGCTGAAATAAAACTGGAAGCTAAAACTGAAGAGAAATCAGAAAGGGAAGTGGAAAAAGAAAATCTCTTTTCAGAAGAAGAAGATAAACTGATGGAAGAGGAAATCAAAGAAATCTTAGCAAAGTCTAAAGCTGGCAACAATGAAGAAGCAAATCAATTGCTAAATGATTATCTGGAGATCAAGCCTAAAGTTGGAGAAACAAAAGAAGAAGGAAAAGAAAGAAGGCTCCTAGAAACTAAAAGGAGTATCTTTGTTGGTGAAAAACTGTTGGCTTTTGAAAAACAGATGTAATTTAATTCAGTTATAACTCAGTTTGGCTCTTGTAATAAACTCAGCCGTTCTAGTTTGCTCATTTGTTTTGTTATGATTTCTTGCACTATTCTTTTATTATTGCTTTTAGGGAGGGTTATGATACATCATCAAAAAGGGGGAAATTGTTGGAAATATTATTTATGTTTTGATGATGGTTCGTCACGTAATTAGACAAATCACTTACAACCCATGATGATGAAGTCGTAACTAACTGTTAAAGTGCATAATGAAAGAAGAAGCAAGAAATGGTCTAGAGATAAATGTATAAGTTCTATCTAGAGTCTGAACCTTGTATAGGTTGTTTCAGACAAGCACTGTAATAGAATAGGAACTAGACGAACAGCTGGGTCAATTCAAGGAAACTGAGTTATAATAAGAAAATTGAGATATGCATCTAAAGGCGAGGCTCAAACTCGGTTATGCAAGAACTAAAGATGACAAGTTCGATTTGAGGACTGAGACTCGATTGGCTTATCTAGAAGATCAAGGCGAGGGACACAGACTCGATTACAAAGATCAAGAAGAAGCGAGGACAGAGACTCGATTACAAAGATCAAGAACCGAGGTGGCAAACTCGATTAGAAGTCGATTAAGTCGTGACTATAAATCGGGATTGAGACAAGTCTGGTGACTGGCGAGTTATAGATCATGTATAATCGAATAATCTTAAGGACAAAGATTATCAGTTACTAGGAAAGAAGAAACTGATTGGTGTACTCTGACTTAGTCAATTAAAGTCAGATAGTAAGTATACAAGGTACTCAGTTTTGAAGAAGAGTAGAAAACTGAGTTAAGGCCTTGTTGAATTTAAAGCGACAATACGACAAAAGATCGTACATGTGAGCGTTGGCTAAGCGACAAGTGTAACGGCTACAAGAGCTAGTGACCGTTACATCACCCCTATAAATACACAAGAGAATCACTTGAAGCAGACAGAGAGGAGGATCAGAAAAAGAGCTTTACAAGCATATATTCAAAGATCCAAATCCAGATCTATAAAATCAGATCATATATATCCAGAAAAAAGGGGAAGCCAACGAAATTTCCTTGAAGACTTCAAAGAAAGATCCAGTAACCCATCAAGGGGGAAAGAAGGCGTTTTGGAGCTACAAGTCAGATCCAGAAGAATCAGACAGCTCACTGAATTAATCCTTGATTAATTCTAAACCTAACCTTTGTGAAAAAGGGTTGGCTGTGTATAGTTTGAGAAGAGCAATTCTACCTTTTCTCTTACGGTGTTGCTACAGCAATTGGTGCAGTCTGCGGGCTGTGTGTATGTGTTAGTGGTGAGCTGGTTAAGGAGCAATTCCACCTCCGAAAGATCAGTGTGCAGAGTGAAGGGAGCAATCTCACCTTTCTTCATTTTGTGTAGACAGTGAAACCAGGGTGTCGTGAAGGACTGTCATAGTACTAGGATTTTGTAACGGTTATCTCATTATTCTAGTGATACCTCCTACGCCACAGGAGAAGGGGAAACGTACGGGATTACACCACCCGGAACTTCCATAAACAAATCTTGTGTTGATTTTCTTTATGCATTTGTGTTTGTTTTATTTATCGCATTATCTCTCAGCAAACACCAGACACTGATTTCTCACAAAACTGATACATAGAAGGTCTAGATTTCTGTTTACACATCTATTGCACTAAAGGCTATTACTTTATCATTTGCCGATTAACAAGACCGAATATAAGTCGTTTTGACTTACAATCGATTAAGCTAATCGAACTCCGCACAAGTTAAGGGACAGAACATAATCGAGGCTGGAAGTCAGTTTGAGTTTGAAGAAACTCGGTTCACGGGCTTTTTCAACTTAAGATATGTTTTTGGTGACAAGTTTATTCACCCCCCTTCTAAACTTGTGTTAGCCTTTCCAAAGGACCAACAAGTTCCCTTATTTGTTAATCCTAAGCCCGACCGATCGCGCGCAATTCATATTATATTAGTTATGAACTATTTGGTCACTAGGGGTTAATGGTAAATAAGGATAAGAGGTTTCGAGAAGGGTTTACGGAAATATCCCGAATCGTGTAACGAACGATCTATGGAGGATTTATCCGTATGTAATGATTATATCAGTGGAATGACGCTTTTAGACTCATAGTTGAGTGGAAATTATCTATATTCGAGTTTCGATTTGAGTTTTTGGTGGTGTAATCCGGAATTAATAGATTGAATATTATTGTTCGGTCCGACGGATAATATTATTTAATTTATTGTAGCTACTGAATATGGGTCTAAGGTCCCCGACGTGGCTCCTAATATAGCATATACGTTTTTTCGTCATTTCACCTCAATTATAATTAAATAGTTGGATTGGACTGTTTAATTGATATGTGGATTAATTGTTTAGTTGGACTAGATAATTAAATACACGGAAAAGACATTTTTCGTGGACTTGGCCCAATATGTCAAAAAATGCGTATGGACCTTTATTTAATTAGGGTTGGGCGCATTTTGTAAGTTATTTAATTATTGGGAAATTAGTTTTTTTGGATAATTATTTAACATGTGATTAAATTATTTATGGAAAGAAAATCTTTTATATATCCTTAATAATTTGGGAATATTCTAGATTTATCTTTTTAAGTAAAATGATTAATTTGATTGATTTTGTATTTATTAAATAAATCCTTCGAGGACAAGGATTTCTCTCCTATATAAAGAGAGTTCTCCCAAGCCTTTTCACAACACATAAATTTCGACATTTGAGAAGTATTAGGCTTAGAATTTTCGCCCTAGGTACTTGGGTTTGAGTTTTAGAAAAACTTCGGGTTTTTCTAAGGTAGCATATCGAGGAGGTCCGGCGGCTTGAAACACCATCCACCTGGTGTTGCTTGGAGACACACGTTGGAAGACTGTGGCTTCTCATCTAGCTTGGATCTTGGATTGAAGATTGTTCTTGAAGTTTATTCACCATAAACTGGTAAGCAATCTAACCCCCTCGTAGGTTAGATCTTTTATTTATGTATTTTGATTGACTCTGATCTAGATCTTGTATTTTTCGCTGCGTAATCGGGTGGATCATTGATCCATCCGGCGATATTACATCCTACAAGTGATATCGGAGTCTTTGATCTATCAATCAAAGTATGTGAATTTTAGATCTAGGATTGGAAAAAACATGTTTTAGATGTTTTTTTGTTTTTGTTTTTATTTTTATATAAATCGAAAATATTCATGATGAATGCCTTTGTGATTGTTGTGGTTGAAGAGATGGATTGAGGTTGATACTGTTTACCCTTAGATCTATTTTGTAGCTCTCTTGATTAGTATCAATTGAGCATATGAATTGTAATTTATTTTAGGCAATTCGAAATTATGTAAAAGGTAGCACCTTTTATATTTATTTTATGTTTCCAGGTTCGACACGACGAAGATCATGGTGTTGGAGATCATCAAGAAGGTAAAACAGGAGGAGGCCGATTGTTGTTGTTTTTTTTTTAGGTCACGGGACAAATGTTTTTTTTTCAATTTTTGCGGCAGCTTCAATTCTTTTAGGGTTGCCGGCAATGTCTTCTTTTTTTTATTTTATTGTTATTAACCATTTTTTTGCATGGATTGGCCGAAAAGTTTGATTAAAAAAAATAAAAATTATTAAGTTTGATTTCTGCCGTGACTATTTTATTTAATAATTTTTTTTTTCGAACTAAAGCCGAGGGCTTTAATTAAAAAAAAAAGGTTAAAGGTTGTAAATGACTGTTTTTGATCTAAAATGAGGAAAAAGGACAAGAAAAAAAGATAGTGGTTGAGAAGGACAAAACGCGTGGCGTATTATTACATGTGTTACTACATGTTGCTACAACCAAATGTAGTAACACATGTAGTAACAGGCGCATTTTTGTCCTTCTCAACCATTATTTTTTTTTTCTTGTCCTTTTTTCCCATTTTGTATCTTATTTTGTCCTTCTGGCCCCTGGCCCCTAAAAAAAATTATAAAACAATTTAATATAGATATATTTTAAATATATTGGTATATTACAGCCTCCTCTCCTCATCGTTTGTGATTCGTGTCAAGATCGAAGGTTCGAGATCCGGAAGTTTCAAGATCAAAATCGAAGATCGAGATTTGAAGAATTAGAACTAGTTATACTTTTCCTTGATTCAATCTTTCTTTTATAAGAAATCTGCTGAGGACAGTGAAGCACATCTGTGTGAAAGACTGTTGTTTGTGGTGGAGCTGGTGAAGAGGCAATCCTACCCTTCAAGGACTAGTGGAAGACTTTGGAGCAGCAATCCTACCTATTCCAAGTGTTCAGTTTGTGAAGCCATAGTTATTGGTGAAGGACAAGCAACATAGGAATCTTTGTAACTGCTATCTCAAAGATCTCTAGTGAATTACCTCCAACATCACAGGAGAAGAGTGGACTGACAAGATTACACCACCTGGAACCACTATAAAATCTGCCTACTTACTTTCTGCACTTACATTCTGCATTTAGTTTATTACACACATCAACCTACTGAATCTAGCAACTGAAATCACACACATACACTACTGAGTATCTAATACTTAGTATCATATTTTACAACAAGTAATAAGGTTTAATTTTTGATATAATTCCGCTGCACAAATTTAGTAAGTTCGATCAATGAGACTCTTTGAAGGTCAACAGACTATTGAAGTATCGTAAAGTCTTTGAAGTTCTTTGAGTTTGTTAACTCCAAAAGTTTTAAGTGTTAATTTTATTCACCCCCCTCTAAACTTAACCAAAGCCTTTTCAAGGGACCAACAATTGGTATCGGAGCGATGCTTACATCTCCTGAAGTAATCCTACTTGTTGTGCTTGTGAAAATCTTTTGAAAAGCATTTCAAATTCTTGATTATCAAAACTTTGCATCATGGATAACAACCAGTATGCTAGAACTATCTTGATGTGTTCTTTAGATGATTTGATGAGTATAAGCGTCGAATGCAGGCTTATCTAGCTGCAACACATGATGAAATGATGGATGTACTGACTGATGGGCCACTGGATATTACCAAAGCAGTAACAGTGGGAGATGAGACATAGTACATTCCAAAACCAAAAAGAGAATGGAATGCTGAAGATAGAAAGAGAGCAAATCTTAACAATATTGCTATTGATATCATATACAGAACTCTGGATAGCAATATGTACATGAAGGTGAAAGATTGCAAAACTGCAAATGAACTTTGGGACAAGATACAGTTAATCTGTGAAGGCACTTATGCTATCAAGAAGAACAAAATCAGTGTGGCCAAAAAGAGGTTTCAAAAGTTCAAAATGCTACCAAATGAAACCATTGAGCAAATGGAATCAAGATTCAATGCAATCCTAGATGAACTTACCCTACTGAGTGTAAGTTATTCAAAAGAAGAAATCAACTCAAAAATCTTGGAAGCATTACCTGACAAAGAAGTTTGGGAGATGAAAGTCACTGCCATAGAAGAAATGGGGAAGTTACATGAAGAGGATACCTTGAATTATTCTCGAGATCTTAAAGCTTATGAATTGACAAGAGATTGGTTCCTACCATCGAAAAGGAAGAACCAAAGACAAGCTGCTTTGGTGCCAAACATCAAGAAGAAACATCGGGGCTCAAGATGATCTCACTGGATGAGATGCAAGAAAGCGGATTGCCCTACTTGAGCAAGAAAATCAGGATGACGAAATCTGGAAAGGGTTCTCCAAGTAATTTCGCTAAGAGATTCAGTGAAAAGAAGAAGGATGATTCCAGAAAAGACAATGATTACTTGTGCTTTCAATGCAAGAAACCAGGACACTTCAAACCTGACAGTCTTGAGTTAAAACAAAGTAAGGAACATGATTATCTTTGCTTCAACTGCAAAAAGCCTGGACATTTCGGACCTGATTGTCCAGACCTACAGAAGACCAAGAGTCAACAAAGAAGACATGGCAAGAAGGCTATGGTTGCTGAAGATGAATCAGGTTATGAAGTGGAATCAGAAAAAGGAAATGAATCTGATGATACATCACTGGTTGCTGATATGGAAGATTATGCTTTAATGGCTAATATGGATGAAACAGAGGAGGTATACAATACTGTATCAATAAACACTCCTATTGGAAGTGACTGTCAATCAACTTGTGGTTCAAATCCTAGAAATTCTGACAATGATGAAACTTTGGATGCCATCCTTAATCAACTGAGGATAATACAATCTGGTTATGAGATTGTGAAGGCTGAAAAAGAAGCTCTTCAATTAGAAGTTGAAAGATTAAATGCTGAATTAAGAATTCGTAATGGTAAGGAAAAAGAGGTTAGACAAAATCAGCATAAGCCTACTGAACATTCAGTAGCTACTGAGTCTGCTGAACCATCTTGTTCATCCACTGCATTCAAATCTGGAAAGCCTTATGGTGATAGGACAGGGCTTGGATTTGGAACTCAACAATCCAACAAGAGTGGATCCAGTAAGGTCACTGATCCTAGTACCAGAATTGGTCCTAAGTTTGTGCCTGCACAAGATCCAACTCCCAAAAGGGTTACTGTGGCAGTGAAGCCTATTGAGAATGCTTCAAAGAGGCAAAATCAGAAGTCTAAAAAGACATCAGTACCTAACAAAAAGGGTAAATCCAAAGGTAGGACTGCTGGACCTTCTAGACCTACTGATAGCAGACCTACTACCAAGTCTGCTGGACCACAAAAAGGGAAAAACCAGAAATATTCCAAGGATAAGAATCCTAAACCCAAAAATGTTAATCATTCTAGGGATACTTATCTCTGGGGGAAAGGTAGATTGTTCCCTACTGATGATGATTGGAATATTCCTGCACCTACTACTAGAAACATCAAGTATAATCATGCTGCTAGGGTAAAACCTAAGCAATGGAATCAGCAGAGGACTCAACAGAGGACTTATACAAGGCCTCAGCAGGGACCTCAGCAGACTCCATATTACAGAGCTGTTCCTAACAGACATCAATCCAATGGTTATGCTAATGCTTCTAACAACAGAAATCACTTCCAGCAGCATTACATACCAAAAGGCATGAAAGCATATGTGAATCCTACACAACCAATTGTAAGACCTTATGGATGTGTAGAATACATGTATGAACCAAAGTATGACATTTTTAGGAGAAGACCTTATGGAAACATGCCAGGGGTCATGCTTACCACTGACCATTATGGACCCAAACAGTTTTGGGTAGCTAAAATGCATTAACTTTGTTTTGTAGGGTGTCTGGTATTTTGACAGTGGATGTTCCAAACATATGACTAAGAATAAGCACTGTTTGTCAAACTATGTGGCAAAGGATGGTCCAAGGGTGAATTTTGGC
The DNA here is from genome assembly GCA_026214975.1 of Gentiana macrophylla. Classification (NCBI taxonomy): domain Eukaryota; kingdom Viridiplantae; phylum Streptophyta; class Magnoliopsida; order Gentianales; family Gentianaceae; genus Gentiana; species Gentiana macrophylla. The sequence goes on along the minus strand of CM047805.1, from coordinate 79,927,424 downwards.
AACAAGAATACACCTGGATACACAAGAGGATATGGCACACTTGTGAGGAATGGACTAACAATCGGAAATGTTGCATATGTGGAAGGACTGGACTACAACTTGTTGAGCACTAGACAATTCTGTGACATGGGATACAAGGTCACTTTTGACAAAAACACTTGTACTGTAATGAGTGAAAGAGGTGATCAAGTTGTGTTAGCTGGAAGAAGACAACAAAACATGTACATTGTGGATTGGTCTACTGCAATTCCAGAAACCTGTCTGATTGTGCATACCAAATCAGAACTTAATTGGCTAAGGCATAAGAAGTTGAATCATCTAAATTTTGATGATATCAATCAGTTGGTGAAGAAGAAACTGGTGATTGGTTTACCTGAGATCACATTCAAAAAGGATACTATATATGATGCATGTCAGCAAGATAAACAAACAAAGTCAAGCTTCAAATCAAAGACTAAGCAATCAACTAATAGAGTCCTGGAGCTGATGCATATGGATCTATTTGGACCAGTTACACCAACAAGTGTTACAGGAAAGAGGTACACCTTGGTGGTTGTGGATGATTATTCAAGGTACACTTGGGTGATATTTATGAACAAGAAAAGTGAGACACTTCAAAAGTTGCCTGAACTTTTGAAGAGATTACAAAATGAGAAGAGTTTGACAGTATTAAAAATAAGATCAGACGAGGGTACTGAATTTCTCAATAAAGTTATAAGAGAATCTTTGTGAGAAGAATGGTGTACTACATCAACTTGTCTTGCTTCTTTGGTACACCTCAACAAAAAATGGGGTTCTTTGAAAGAAGAAATAGAACTCTAAAAGAAGCGAGGAAGAAATATGATTTGTGAAGCATTGCTACTGAAAGATATTGGGTCAAGCGATTAATCTGAAGATGCTATACACAAAATAGAACCTCGATTGAATAAGAAGATCTTTGAGGACACACCTTATGAGATTTGGAATGGAAGAAAACCTAACATATCCTACTTCCATCCATTTGGAAGCAAGCGTTTTATCTTGAATCATAAGGTACATTTGAAGACATTCCAACCTAAATCAGATGAAGGAATTTTCTTGGGATATTCTTCAGTCAGCAAGGCATTCAAGGTACTGAACAAAAGGTCATTAAAACATGAAGAAACAATCCATGTTGTGTTTGATGAACCTAAGTTCACTGGTATGGAAGATCAAGCTTGTGACCCTACTGAGAATCTACAAGTCACTGATGCAGATTGTGTTGAAGTGCTGGAAAGGTTCAATGACTTAAAGGTTTCTGATTCTGCCCCTGCTGAACACCCTGCTGGTAATACTACTAATGCAACAACTGAAGCAATTCAAGGATCTGCTGAACCCCCTGTTGAAGAAACAGCAGACCCTACTGAAGATGAGGTTCCTGAGAATCAATCTAACCAGAATCTACAATGGTTAAGAGATCACCCTGCTGAACAAGTCATTGGCAATATACAGCAAGGTGTGAGGACTAGAAGCCAATTAGAAGCAATGTTTACTTGTTTTCTATCTCAAGTTGAACCTAAAGTTTTTGAAGAAGCAATTTCAGATGCAGATGGGATAATTGCTATGCAAGAAGAATTAAATGAATTTGAAAGAAATCAAGTTTGGACACTAGTGGATAGGCCTAATCATGCAAATATAATTGGCACTAAATGGGTATACAGAAACAAACACTATGAATCTGGTACCATTGTAAGGAATAAGGCCAGACTAGTTGCAAAAGGCTATTCTCAAGCAGAAGGGATAGAATTTGATAAGACATATGACCCTGTTGCAAGATTGGAAGCTATCAGATTATTCTTGGCACATGCTGCTTATAAAAACTTCAAAGTATATCAAATGGATGTCAAAAGTGCATTCTTGAATGGCATTCTAGAGGAGGAAGTGTATGTTCAGCAACCTCCTGGATTTGAAGTTAAAGATCAAGAAGATAAAGTGTATAGACTCAATAAAGCACTTTATGGTTTGAAACAAGCACCAAGAGCATGGTATGAGACTCTATCCCAATTCTTGGTGGACAATGATTTTACAAAAGGCACCATTGACAAGACTCTTTTCAGAATCAATGAAGGGGACAACACTCTGCTGGTACAGATTTATGTTGATGACATAATCTTTGGTTCTGAAAATGAATTGCTATGTGAAAAGTTTGCAAATATAATGAAGAGTAAATTCCAAATGAGTATGATAGGAGAAATGAACTATTTTTTGGGGTTGCAAGTCAAACAGATGAAAGATGGAATCTTCATGCATCAAACCAAGTATACCAAGGAGTTACTGAAGAAATTTGGTATGGAAAACAGCACCAAGATATCAACTCCTATGAGTACAAATATCAGATTGGATGAAGACAAAGAAGGCACATATGTTGATCAGACCTTATACAGAAGGATGATAGGCGATCATTGTACCTCCTCCCATATGGACTGATATATCCTTTCTTTGTAGGTGTTTGTGCAAGATTTCAATCTAAACCTAAAGAAAGTCATTTAGGTGCAGTCAAAAGAGTTCTCAAATATCTAAAGGAGACTTTGGGAGTAGGGATATGGTATTCCAAGGATGGAAGCTTCATAGTTATATCCTACTCAGATTCTGATTATGCTGGATGCAAGATTGATAGAAAAAGCACCACAGGAACCTGTTAGTTAATGGGAAATAGACTGGTTTCCTGGTTTAGCAAGAAACAGAATTCTATATCAACTTCCCTTTGTTGAAGTGAATACATTCTTTCTTTGGAAGCTCTTGTGCACAAATACTGTCGTTAAGACAACAATTAAGGGATTATGGAATTGAAGAAAGAGAAATTCCAATCATGTGTGACAACACAAGTGCAATTGCAATCACAGAAAATCCTGTTTTACACTCAAGAACCAAACATATTGATGTAAGACATCATTTTATAAGAGATCATGTTGAAAAGAAAGATGTGGTGGTTCTTTATATCCCTCCGAAAATCAACTTGCGATATTTTCACTAAACCTTTGGATAGTGAAAGATTTGCTAAACTAAGGATTGAACTTGGAGTTATTAAAGTTGAGTGATAATCAGCAATGTACTGGAATTCACCAAGGGGATTAGTCTTTGCTTTGTTGGGTGAGCTCACTTAGCAGATTAGTCATTGGTATCAACAATTCCATGTACTTATTTTTGAACAATTGAGCAAATGAAGTTTCCAAGGGGATTGGTCTTTGTCATGTTGGGTGAGCTCACTTGACAAATCAGTCATTGGTATTAAACTTCATCTTGTATTATCAATTGAACAAAACAAGAAGGAATCAAAGATCGTGAGTTACAACTTTGTTAGCGAGGTCTTGAGCCAACCTAGCGATGACAAATTTGCTTTGAATGAAAGCGTTACTCAGTCAAACTTATAAAAGTCAAAAAGTAAATGGCGGGATATTTATTCAATCCTTTATAACCATAGTTAACACGATCTAACGGTTACAAACGTTATGGAGAAAGTAATGGATCACGTGTCAAGACCACATTCACTCAGATTTAATCGTGGTTAATAGCATCAGATATGTGTTACGGCGATTACAAGCGCATCGTCTATATATACATAGTCTATTACACAGAAGATACTTCTACTCTCAATCTGCTATCTCTCTGCATTTACACTGTGTGAACACGGATTTGAGAAGTTATTTTCTTCATCTTTTTCTTATAACAATGGCCGAAAAGGATGATGTTCAAATTGGAACTAGTCAAAGTGTAAGAGTTTTTGTTGTTGATGCTAATCAAACATAACTAGCTATCAATATTGGTCGAAGAATAAAGAGATATGAAGGTTTGGAAAATGTGCTTAACATAAGACTGGAAACAATCTCATACACAAATGTTGTTAGCTTCTGGAGAAATATTGTAACAAGACAAGGAAGAGAAGCATTCACCACCACAATAAATGCTCAGGAGATTGAAGTTTCCTCAAATCTACTGAGGGAAGTTTTTGGCTTTGCAGAAGTAATAGATTCTCCAACAAATCCTGAGGAAATAGGATTGTCAAAGATGGATTTTGTTGACAAAATCAAGACCAATAATGCCATCAAATCAATTCCAGGCATTAATGTGAAACACATTGGATTTGAGTACAACCTGCTTAGCAAGATTATTGCAAAGAACATCCTAGGACTCATTGGAAGCATGGACACACTATCAGGACCCAAAATCGAACTGATGATGATTATTTGCAGAAGTATGAAGTTTGATTGGGCTGGATACTTTATCCATTATATGAAGAAGGTTGCAAAAGAAGAAAAAGAAGGGACAAGGAAATCCAAGGCCTTACCCTTAAGATTAATGGTTCAGGCCCTGCTGAATCATTTGGAAATTGTTGATGTTGCACTAGAAAAGATAAATAAATCCAGATACAAGAAAGAGTTTGACTATCCTATCCCTGGTCTGGATGATGATGAAGAAGGTGTTGATGAGGCTGCTAATAGTGATAATGGTGGAGATGATGGTGATGCTGGTGGTGAGCAGGTTAAGCAAACCGTCAAACCTGCTGCATCAAAGAAAGTTACTGAGAAAAGAAAGGCTGCAAATACTAGAAAAATAACAGAGTTATTAAAGCCTAGAAAGACAAGAAAGCAAACATCACAGACTGCTGAGTCTGCTGAGGGCCCAGTAGAGATTGAGGTTACTGACCCTCCTGTAGTTGCTAAGAAATAGACTGTTGCTGAAGTTTTGAAGGAGCAACAGAAAGAAGCTAGTAGAAAAAGGAAAGTCATTGATCTTGAAGATGATCCACTTTCCAAAAGGATGAAAGAGATTGCCAAAAAGAAGAAACATGGCAAAGGGAAGCAGTTAAGAGTCTTGGAGGCTCAAAGGGAACAAGAAGAAGAAGTAGAAGTAGTAGGAGAGGCTATTGATGCTGAGCCATTAACTATTATCAAGCCTACTGAGGATGTAGAGGTTGTTTCTGAGCAACCTGCTGGAGAATCACAGCAGACTACTGACCCTGAGCTTGGTGTAGAAACTACTGAATCCTCCCCTGCAAAGGCTGTTGAGCCTACTGAAACTGCACAACTTGTTGTTGAGCAACTTGTAGAAGAACCACAACAAACAACTGAGTCTGCACCTGCTGTGGTAACTGAAACATTGGTTCAAGACCCTGCAATTCCTGCAATAGTTCAGGGGAAGAGCAGTCTGCTGCTAACCCTGCTGATGAGCATATAAGTCAGGGGGAACCAAGTGTGGTACAGATGGAGGTAGTAGGAACAAATGTACAACCTGAGCAACCTACTGACCTAAATGCATCTGTTGAAGACACTCTGACTCTACTAATTGCGACCTTTGGAGGTCAGCAGAGTGAACAAACAGCTCCCTAGAAACCAACTATGCCATTTGAGAGGCTTGAGAAGAAGAAGAAAGAGGAGTTTGTTGATCCTAAACTCCAACAAGTGGCTGACTATTTCCAATGGAAATTTGGATATTACAAGAGGCAAAAGCCTGCTGCACAACCAATGACAGATTTTGATGAATGGGCTTTTGATAAGTTGGGAGTTGAAAATTTATTGGATCTAGGTGATACCTCTCTGCTGCAATCATGATTGATGGATATTTTTTATGAACAACAAAAAGAAGAGGGTATCAAGTTTAGGGACCCCAGAGATGACAGTGATGACTCATCATCATCATCTGATTCTGGTGGTGATCATCCATCAGGTCCAGGAGAAACCAGTGGGACTGCAATGATTAATGAACCAAGAGTGGTGCAGCCCACTGATGCTGATCAGTCTACTGAGAGAAAGCAAACTGGACAAATGGATGAGGATTTGGAAAATCTCAGCATAGATGAACTGAAGGCACAAATCAACGAAGGAATAGATATTGGTGCAAACAGATTGGTTGGTGAGGTAGATGATTTGTTTGTTGTTGAACCTGTTTAACAACCTGAGGATCAACAGAATGTAGATTTGGATGATGAGAGGGCTACTGATCATAGTGAACCTAGTGCCAGTTCAGAGAATTCAATTCAATATCAAGACTGCATTGACACTGAGGACACTTTATCCAAGGCTGGAAATTTTATAAGAAGGATTCCTGATATGGGGGAGTTTCAAAAAGAAATTATGGATGTGTTCCCTGATTAGGTTATTGTGGCACAGGTGGTTCATGCTGCTGAGGTTCAAACAGCACCTGAGCAAAGGTTGGAATAGGAGGTACAGGTTGCCGAGTCTCAAACAGCACCTGGACAAAGGCTGGAACAATCTTTGGGTTTGGAGGAAACCCCTGCTGTTGTTGTAGAACAGGCTGCTGTAGTGGAGCCTACTGGAGACAAGACTACTGTAGGGAAAGATAGTCAGCAGACTGCTGTTATTGATGAGGAGGAGCAACTGTTGGATTATGACTACAGTGATGATGAGTTTCAAGTGCCTGAGGAAGACCATATTGATGAAGAACCTCAATAGGCATTTGTACCAGTTTTTGAAGAGCCTGCTCTTGATCCCATTCTGGAAGAATTCCAAGGACCTAACCTTGCTGAAAGGGATATGAGCTATGCTTTAGTTGTCAGTAGACAGAGGCAACAATACAATGTAGAAGAGCCTGCTGAAGGAGCTGCTGGAGGAATGGCTGGTGGGGTACCAACACATGTTGTGGAAGAGTTGAGGGCTGTCAAGAATGACATAACAAACTTAAGAACTCAAGCTGGACAGTAATGAGCAGAGATTTGAAGATTTAATGAACTTAGTGGAGAATAGAGGAAGAACCATGGCTGTTGTTTCTAATATTACCTCCACTCAATATGCTCTTCTTGACCTTACTCAAGATGTAAGAGGGATTAGGCAAGGTAATACCTTTGAAAGACAAGTTTTGAAAGACCAATTTGCATCTATTCATCAAAAACTTGATAAGCTTCTTTGAGACACCTAAGCTCTTGAGGTTCTGGAACACTTCAACTCTTTGAATTGGATCCTAAGATCACTGAAAGGATAAATCTACTGGAGCAAACATTGCAAGGAAGGATCACAGCTGTGGACACTAGGAATGAAATAATGGAAGGTCAACTGAACAACCTAGTGCTCACACAGGAAAGTGTACATGGCCTGCTATCCCGTTTTGTTGATGATGTCAATAAGGGGGAAGAGCAAACAACAGAAGCAAAAGAGGCTGCTAGGATTTGTGCAAAGAAAAGATGGGAAGCTGATACAAATGCATTTATAGAACCTGCACCTAGCAGACTTCCACTTACTGATGATCTTCTCAAACAATACAAGAATGTATACAACAATTGAAGAAGACCTTATCATGACAAGGGCTTTCATGAAGGTCTTAACTCATTCTTGAGCTTGAAATTTTGGGAGGCAAGAGTTAAAGCCATGGGGGCTTCAAAGAAAGGTGGAAGAGGTGGTAGAGGTGAAAGGAGTTTGCCTACCACAAATACAAAGGAGTCACTCAATGAATTCAAGGAAGTATACATGCGGTTGGGCTTTAGAGTACATCAGATAAATCTTACACTACCTGAAGCATGGCATTGGTGGAAAGAAGTGAATCCTCACATCAACTTTTCTCTGATTGAAAATGAATGGATGAGAGAGATGATCATGAAAATAAGAGCTTACCAGGAACAAGCAGAAAAAGCAATAGAAGAAAGGGAAAGAAGACAGTAGATCATCATACTTTACACTGTTTTATATTTGCTGATTCTAGACTGTAATACTTTGAACAAATGATTATAATGAGAAATGACCAAGTTTGTTCTGTTTTTGTTTCCATCTTTTGCTTTCTTTGTTAGAGAGAGGGTATTGGCATCATCACCAAAAAAGGGAAATTGTTGGACTTATTTTTAAGTTTTAGTGATGAGTGTCGGACTATTCATTATAGTGCAAAGGCAAAAGATGTCTAGATCAAATGTATAGGTTTATTAGAGTTTGATCTTTGTATAGGTTTGATCAAACAAAGCATTGTAATGGTTAGGTGATTTATATCGCCAGATGGTCTAGATCAGTAGGGTAGCTAGGTCAGTAGACTAGTCAGGAACCTGCTGAAGACTGAAGGCTGAGGGCTCAAACTCAGTTAATGAAGACTAAGGGATCAAACTTAGTGATTAAAGTCAAGGATATGGAATGAGAATTTAGGGAAGTCTGTGATGACCTAAACTGATTACATATACCTTGTGTACAAGGTCTAAGTTCCACAAGTTGGATGGTGATTGGAACTTAGTTATATGCAAAAAGGTGTAATCTAACTTCATAAATAAAAGTTAGACAAAAGAAGTAAGATGCATTGTGTTTTAAACACAGCAAACTATAGTTCAGCTTACTGATATGTACTCCAGCAGACTCATGAACCTGCTGATACATATATCTCGATTTATTCAATATTATATTGGAAGAAAACAAGGATAAGGACAGCTAACAACCTCTGATTTATCAAACAAATCAATGGTTGAGATTAAAAGGACGTTGGGATGATTGAACTTTATCCAATGGTTACAAGTCAAGGGTGGATGATGCAGCGCATTACATCAAAAAGTAGTCATTGTGTCGATACTATGAATAGTGATGAAAGCAAGTCAAATGTGACAAAATCTGGAGCGGCTATATTTGAATTTCAAATACAAGTCACAAGGACTCCTACCTATAAATAGAGGACTTCCAACTCGAGAAAAGATGATGAAAATTAAGAAAATACAAGAGATAATTCGAAATTTGCATTTTCTTATCAAGAAAAACACCTCTTTGAACCTCACGAGCTTAAAGCTCTTGATCAGAGAAAATCTTCAATTTTAATGCATTCAAGCTACATCAAGTTTACACACTTGAAGGCGCAAGTGCTTGATCATATAATCTGATCAAGTTGCTGCAACTGAATCATTTACTTGATTCAATCTTTCTTTTACAAGAAATATGCTGAGGACAGTGAAGCACATCTGTGTGAAAGACTGTTGTTTGTGGTGGAGTGGTGAAGAGGCAATCCTACCCTTCAAGGACCAGTGGAAGACTTTGGAGCAAGCAATCCTACATTCCAAGTGTTCGGTTTAGAAGCCATAGTTATTGGTGAAGGACAAGCAACATAGGAATCTTTGTAAGCTTGCTATCTCAAAGATCTCTAGTGTATTACCTCCAACATCACAGGAGAAGAGCGGGTGACATGATTACACCACCTAGAACCACTATAAAATCTGCCTACTTACTTTCTCGCACTTACATTCTCGCATTTAGTTTATTACACACATCAACCTCTTTGAATCTAGCAATCGAAATCACACACATACACTCACTTGAGTATCTAATACTTAGTATCATATTTTACAACAAGTAATAAGGCTTAATTTTTGATATAATTCCGCTACACAAATTCAGTAAGTTCAATAGTCACAGACTCATGAAGGGTGAGACTATGAAGTATCGGCGAGAGTTCTTGAAGTTCTTTGAGTTTGTTAACTCCAAAAGTTTTAAGTGTTAAGTTTACTCACCCCCCCCCCTCTAAACTTAACCAAAGCCTTTTCAAGGGACCAACATTAACATATGCTCCATTTCTCTTCTGGTTCTCACTCATGTGTGAATGTCTCCAATAACTTGTTCTTCAGGATGATCTCTTATACAATTTAGGTCAGGTTGAAGTTGTTCTTCACTTGGTGCTTCTGTAATTTCATGCTGTACATGAGCTTCAAGTTCTGGTGCTTCTTCTGTTGTATTGACTTGTGGGCCATCTTGATTTCCAAAATTGTGATGCAGAATAGTTGCTGGTACTGTTGTATTCATATACACTTGCCTTTGTGCTGCTTCTTCTTCTTGTTCTTGAAGACTTTCACCATTTGTATTTGGTTCATCAAAGACTACATGTATTGATTCTTCAATCACCAATTTTCTTTTGTTGAGTACTCTGAATGCTTTGCTGGTGTCTGAGTATCCCATAAAGATTGCTTCATCAGCCTTTTCATCAAAGGCATGCAGCTGATTCCTGTTCAAAACAAAGCATTTTGATCCAAACATATGCAAATATGAGATATTAGGTTTTCTACCATTCCATATTTCATATGGAGTCTTTCCATGATGTTTGCTGATGATTGATCTATTTTGTGTATGGCATGCTGTGTTTGCTTCTTCAGCCCAAAATCTCTTTGGCATGCATGCTTCTGCAATCATTGTTCTGACTGCTTCTTTGAGAGTTCTGTTTCTTCTTTCTGCCACACCATTTTGCTGTGGGGTTCCTGCTGCTGATAATTGATGCAGTACTCCATTTTCTTCACAATAGGTTCAGATAATTTCATTAAGAAATTCAGTGCCTCTATCTGATCTGATCTTGATGATTTTTAGTTCTTTCTCATTTTGGAGTCTTCTTAACAAATCTGGTAGCTTTTTGAGTGTCTCTTTATTCTTGTTCATGAAGATGGTCCAGGTGTATTTTGAGTAGTCATCCATCACTACTATGGTATATTTCTTACCACTTACACTTACTTGTGTGACTGGTCCAAATAGGTCCATATGCAACATATGTAGAATTCTTGTTGTTGATTGATAGGGTTTTGACTTGAAGGAACTTTTGATTTGTTTCCCTTTCTGACATGCATCACATAGACTTTCTTTCTTGAATGTGATCTCTGGCAGGCCTTCAACTAAGTTGTTCTTTGATAATTTGTTGATGGTTTTGAAATTTAGGTGATTTAGTCTTCTATGCCATAACCAGCTAGTTGACTGTTTGTTTTTGACAAACAAACATGTTTCTGCTTTGGCTATTTTCCAATCCACCACATACATGTTATATTTTCTTCTTCCTGCGAGCACTACTGTGTTGGTTTGGCTGTGAATGACTTTGCATCCTTTCTTGTTGAAGTGCACATTGTAGACTTTGTCATAAAATTGACTAATGCTCATCAGATTGAAATTAAGTCCCTTGACATATGCCACATTTTGAATCTTCAGATTCTTCTTGAGCATTGTGCCTTCCCCCTTAATCTTGCCAGGATTTTCTTTGCCTTCAAATGTGACTTTGAGTCCATCAAAAGCTTTAAAGTCAGTGAGCCATCTCTTGTTTCCTGTCATGTGTCTGGAACATCCACTGTCTATGTACCAGACATCCTACAAAAAAAATAAATTAAGTTTAGGCACCCAACACTGTTTGGGTCCATACCCGTTAGCAGTCATGCCTCCTACTCCAAGTGTATATCCAAATGATCTTCTTTTTGGATAGTTAAAGTCATCAACTTCATATATATAAGGCATGGAAGAATAGCTTCTAGTATTTTTACTGAAGGTATTCTGATACTTTTCTCTACTTTTTGGTGCATTTGCATCCTTCTTCACTTTCCAATATGCAGTGGGAAACCTAACTTGCTTCATGTGTCTAGGAACATACCAAGATTGATTTTTCTTAAACACATGATGCATATTATGGAATGGTTTCTTCTTGTATTTTGGAGGTGCAACATTCCAATCATCCTCTGAAGGATAAAGTCTTCCTTTACCTTTCAGAAAGTCCTTGCTTTTGGTTGACTTGAGTGATGATTTAGTCTGGCCATTTTTATCAGACCGGGTTTTGACTTCACGATGCAGGATGAATGGTTGAAACTATGGTGCGTCCCTTTCGAATTTTGGTTCATTGATAATCCTGAATTATTGTGTTGACCATTGTTTCTACTCTCATCCTGGCTGTTGTAGCCAAGACCAGATCTGGATCCAAACCTTTTTGAGGGTTTGTAAGCTGGTTCATTTGTGGTCTTAAGCGATAGAGGAATCTTCTCAATCGATACATCCTTGCGGATGTATGAACATCTGCTGTTTGTTGGTCATTTGAGTAGGTCTCCTTACTAGTTAGTTCAGCTTTTGCTTTATCCAGTTCTTTCTTTAATCTTTTATTTTCCTTTCTTAGATCCTTGCATTCCTTTTCCATAATTTCATGATTCATCTCAATTTCATCAAATTTAGTCATGAGATTTTGGACTAGGTCTGCTGGATCTAAAGGGAGAATAGAAGATTGTGCAAATGTTATATGTGGATGCATTTGATGAAGAGTAAGAGCTAGATGTTACCTCGTTTCATCTCGATTCTTTGGCCATTAGACATAGGCTTCTTTTCTCAATGTCTGAGCTATCACCTTCATCTTTATCTAATTCTTTGGTCATAAGGCATAGACATGCTTTTTCATTGTCATTTGTCTTCTTCATCATCATTATACGAGTTATTATCGGATGATTTATCATTCTTTTCAACGCTAGATTCACCTTGAGTGCTTTCTTGCCTTTCCTTTTTTCAGATGCTTTGTATTTCTTCTTTTCATCATCTTCATCATTTTCTTCAGGACAATCAGCCTTGAAGTGACCTGTTGAAGCACCTGTATTCATCATCTTTCTTCTTCATGTCTTTGGTTGAGCTTGACCTCTTGTTTGATGATGAGTTTCCTTTGAATGGCTTCTTTCTGCTAAACCTGTCAAAACGTTTAACTAATAAAGCTACATGTTCTTTAAGTTCATGAGTCTCCTTACTGATGCAGTCGGCAAAGTTACTTTGCTGGGGTGCTACCAGTGCAGTGGCTTTTTGTGTCTCTGTCGGAGCACCATCTTCACCGTTTAGTTCGAATTCATGAGCTTTAAGTTGGGACATCAGTGTCAGAGTGTCAGTGTTTGCAAGGTTTGTGGTTCCGACGATTCGATGTTATGATCTTCCATCTTTCAGGTAAGCCTCTCAAGATCTTTAAGCATACTTCTTTCTCGGGATATGTGTGACCAAGCACATTGCAATTCATCGATGATGCTTGAGAATGTTGTCCATTTGATCAATGGATTCACCTGGCCTTCATTTTGAAATTTTCAAAGTTACATTTTGCAAATGAGATAATTTGTTTTCTTTAATCGCTTGAGATCCTTCATTTATCAATGCTAGCTTGTCCCACATCTCCTTTCTTTGTTTTGCAATATTTGATTCTCATGAACATGTTGCTATCTAGAGTCTTGAAAATCATATCTTTTGCAACAAAGTGTAGATTTGCTCTTCTCTGTCATCCTTGGTCCAATCTTTCTTGGGTTTGTCTACTTCCTTCCTTGATCTCGCACTGTTGATACTACGGTCATGATTGTGATTGGGCCATCATTAATTACGTCCAAAGATCTCCTCATGAGTTCTTTGCAAGATGAGACAACATTCTTATTTTATATTCATCAAAATTGTTAACATTGAAAACAGGTACTTTTGACATAAAGTTTGAGTAATCCGTAAGTACAAATAAGAGATCTATATGTGAATGAATAGAAAACTCAGATTTGAAAACTACTTTGAAAATATGTGATCTCCTTGTTACGTAAATTAGATCTCGAACATGTTCGATATCAGAACAACGCTCCGATACCAATTGTTGGTCCCAGAGAAGGGTAAAACTATAGTCGTGGGGGTGAATGACTATAGTGGAGTTTCAAAAACTTTTCTTGTGTTTAAAAGCTTTTGGGCAGTGCATAAGTCCTTTCTTACTATGTTATTTCAAAGCAGTTTAGACAATCACGGATATTGATTATAATCTAGGCAATTTACATGAATGCAATAAAGTAAATTGCAGAAAGTAAATTGACACAAGGCTTATAGTGGTTCAGGGTGGCGTAATCCCTTAATCCACTCTTCTCCTGTGATGATTGGAGGAATTCACTATTGTTTTCACATATACAATAGTAAGATTGTCCTTGACTTCCCAAGCTTCCCAATCTACAAGACTATCACTCCTTGGCTGCAACAGCTTCAGTGATTCAGTCTCTTTCACTGCTCCTTGAGATCAAATCCTTCAGCAGCTATCACAAACACAACTCCTTCTCAGATGACTTCTGATTCAGTTGCTTCAGTTTATTGTGAATGAGATTCACAAGCTTGATTGATCAATCTCAGTGCTAAATATAAAATTGTAGTTCTGATGTCTAAGTTGATCTCTAGATGAATCCTTGTAAGTTCAGAGAGAAGGCTTTTCAAATTGACAGAGTTTCTGCTTGGTTTTCTTATTCTTGATCGTTGTTTTTATCTCTCTGTCAATGCCTTCTATTTATAGCCTTGAGTATCCTTGATTTGAAATTCTGTCCGTTGGCTATATTAATGAGGGGAATAATCCTTGATTTTATTCTTGATTCCCTCTTAATTACATTCTCCTTGATTTCGTTGATCTCGATTTTTTTCAAATGTATAGCGAGAAAATCCGTCCTTGATTGATCCTCTATTGATTGTGCATTAAATGCATAATCCTCTGAATCTTCATCATATTTCAATTTTGTTACGATAAGGATTACTTCACCGTTCTCGAGCGGTCGAGTGATCCATCGACTTTGCCGTTTAGATCTTCCTTCAATGTTTTTGCCTTCACTTAGGCGAAAGTCGGTTTACTCGCGATTCACTGTTTCCTTCATTACTTGGATTTAAGGAGAATCTTTGTACTTCCCTGATCATTGGTTTGGGTGAGATCAGTGTACACCATATTTGAACATTAAGTTTTATCACTTGAACCATAACTTAGACTTATCCAAGGTCATCATAGACTTCCTTGGTTATAAGTCATACCATTAAGTCTTCATTGCTTCTCTGCATGTACTTGGCTGACTTCACTTTGCCAAATGTCTGTTTTACTTTGCCGTCTTACCAAATAGTACAATACTTGTCGGACTTGACTTATACAATATGTCGAGTCTCTAAGTAAAGACTTATCTGAGAGAATTCTAACTTATTTCAGGCTTGCTATAATAAAGCTAGTATGGCCATCATCAAAACATAATAAAATGTTCCTAACAAGAGCGTTTATTAATCTGAGCACGGGTCTCAAGATTAATTTGCTAATAATGCGCTTGAACACTTTAGGTGCGGCGAGTCTTATCCGATTTATCGGTAATAGGAAGTACCTAGTGGGGCATTTATATATGATGATAATCATATAGGGTTGGACCGATTTGATTTGAGTTCTCGATATAATTCCGTGATCGAGAAGTCTTATCGAATCACAAGATGATCATATATGGATTAATCTCAATCTGAGGTGATCACAGGCATTTAACGCTAGACTAGGGTAGAGTTTGATGTGTTAGTAAGGATCACTTCGAAGTATATGGTCCGACACTTCTCGTTGGCTCTATTCTGGAATGAGTGAGTAGTCTGTGCTATCACATATATGGAATCCATTCCTTCCCTCGGGAAGTAGACAGACAGTTCCCTTATTTGTTAATCCTAGAAACTGACCGATGCGCGTAATTCATATTATATTAGGTATGAACTATTTGGTCACTAGGGGGTTAATGGTAAATAAGGATAAGAGGTTTCGAGAAGGGTTTACGGAAATATCCCGAATCGTAACGAACAGTCTATGGAGGATTTATCCGTATGTAATGATTATATCAGTGGACGCTTTTCGACTCATAGTTGAGTGTAAATTATCTATATGCAGCAGAGTTCATTTTCAGGTTTTTGGTGGTGTAATCCCGGAATTAATAGATTGAATATTATTGTTCGGTCTGACGGATAATATTATTTAATTTATTGTAGCTACTGAATATGGGTCCATGGTTCCCGACGTGGCTCCTAATATAGCATATACGTTTTTTCATCATTTCACCTCAATTATAATAAAATAGTTGGATTGGACTGTTTAATTGATATGTGGATTAATTGTTTAGTTGGACTAGTTAATTAAATACACGGAAAAGATATTTTTCGTGGACTTGGCCCAATATGTCAAAAAATGCGTATGGACCTTTATTTAATTAGGGTTGGGCGCATTTTGTAAGTTATTTAATTATTGGGGAATTAGTTTTCTTCGATAATCATTTAACATGTGATTAAATTATTTATTTGTTAAATAATTTAAAGAAAAGAAAATCTTTTATATATCCTTATTAATTTGGGAATATTCTAGATTTATCTTTTTAAGGAAAATGATTAATTTGATTGATTTTGTATTAATTAAATAAATCCTTGGAGGACAAGGATTTCTCTCCTATATAAAGAGAGTTCTCCCAAGCCTTTTCACAACACATAATTTTCAACATTTGAGAAGTATTAGGCTTAGAATTTTCGGCCTAGGTACTTGGGTTTGAGTTTTAGAAAAACTTCGGGTTTTTCTAAGGTGGCATATCGAGGAGGTCCGGCGGCTTGAAACACCATCCACCTGGTGTTGGTTGGAGACACACGTTGGAAGACTGAGGCTTCTCATCTAGCTTGGATCTTGGATTGAAGATTGTTTTTGAAGTTTATTCACCATAAACTGGTAAGCAATCTAACCCCCTCGTAGGTTAGATTTATTATTCATGTATTTTGTTTGTTTAGATCTGGATCTTGTACTTTCCACTGTGTAATCGGGTGGATCTTTGATCCATCCGGTGATATTACATCCTACACATACTCTTACTGCAAATGCTATATCAGGTCTGCTTGCAGTTAGATATAGTAGAGACCCAATGATCCCTCTATAAAGCATCTGATCAACATCCTTTCCACTTTCATATTTCCAAGAATGACTCTTGCACACATTGGTGTATCTGATGTGCCACTTGTATCCATACCGTATTTGTGTATCAGGTCTTTTGTATACTTAGCTTGATTGATGAAGATACCATCCTTCATTTGCTTCACTTGTAGACCAAGAAAGTAGTTTAGTTCTCCCGTCATGCTCATCTGAAATTTGCTTTTCATCAGGTTTGCAAATTTCTCACACAGCTTCTCATCTTCTGATCCAAAGATGATTTCATCAACCTAGATTTGAACTAACAAGGTGCTTGTTCCTTCCTCTAACTTGAAGAGAGTCTTGTCAATAGTCCCTTTGTTGAATCCATTGTTGATCAAGAATTGTGATAGTGTCTCATACCAGGCTCTAGGTGCCCGTTTGAGTCCATAAAGTGCCTTTTCAAGTTTGTACATTTTGTCTTTCTTTCCTTTTAGTTGAAAAATAGGAGGTTGTTCACCATATACTTCTTCTTCCAAAAGTCCATTCAGAAATGCACTTTTGATATCCATTTGATAAAATTTGAAGTCTTTATGAGCTGCAAAGGCCAAAAAAAGTCTGATTGCTTCCAATCTTACTACTGGTGCAAATGTTTCATTATAATCTATTCCTTCTACTTGAGAATAGCCTTTTGCAACAAGCCTGGCTTTATTTCTGACAATTGTTCCTTGTTCATCCATCTTGTTTCTGAACACCCATTTTGTTCCAATGATGTTTGCCATGTCTGGTCTGTCAACAAGTTCCCAGACTTCATTTCTCTCAAATTCTTTGAGCTCCTCTTGCATGGTTTTAATCCATTCAACATCTTGAATTTCATCATCTATTGTCTTTGGTTCCACCTATGATAGAAAACAAGTTAGCATGTTCTCCAGTTGTCTTCTGGTTCTGACTCCTGTATGAATATCTCCAATGACTTGTTCTTCAGGATGATCTCTCAGCCAGTTCAAATCAGGTTGAAGTTGTTCTTGATTTGGTTCTTCAATAGCTTCAGCTTGTGCCTCAACTTCATGCTCGTGTGTTGGTGCTTCTTGTGTTGTGTTGGCTTGTGCATCATCTTGATTGCCAAAGGTGTGGTCCAGAATAGTGGCTGGTACTGTTGTGTTCATGTAGACTTGTCTTAGTTCAGTTTCTTCTTGATGATCTTGCAAGCTTTCACCATTTATGTTTGATTCATCAAAAACTACATGAATTGTTTCTTCAATCACCAAGGTTGTCTTGTTGAGGACTCTAAAAGCTTTACTTGTGTCTGAATATCACATGAAGATTGCTTCATCAGCTTTTTCATCAAGTTGATTCCTGTTTAAAACAAAGCATTTAGAACCAAACGTATGTAAATATGAAATGTTAGGTTTTCTTCCATTCCATATCTCATATAGTGTTTTTCCATGATGTTTGTTGATGATTGATCTGTTTTGAGTATAACATGTTGTGTTTCCTACTTCAGCCCAAAATCTTTTTGGTAGGCATGCTTCTGTAATCATTGTTCTCACAGCTTCTTTGAGTGTCCTGTTTCTTCTTTCTGCTACACCATTTTGTTGTGGAGTGCCAGCTGCTGATAGTTGATGTAATCACTTTAATAAGTTTGATACTTAAATGTCTCTAGGCTGATGTACTATTAAACAGGGCATTGATAGTATGAATAGGCCAGCACGTATTAGGTGTCTTCTGTCTTTAAGGGCATGGATAGATCTCGTCTATCAAAATGTAGAGACACTTGGACTGTACATGGACGTGTATTGGAGAATGCGTACGTTAGACTGACTCCCTTACACTGTTAAGTGTCACACTATGTGGTGGTTGTGTAATTATCCTTAGGATCGGCGTCTACATGGCATCATGGTGTGGATTGTCATGCTTTGACGCTATTGAGGTTTCCCCTAGCCATGGGGCGATCATGCGGTAGTGATTAGGTGTGATACTAAATGTTGGTCCCTTGGAAAGGCTAACACAAGTTTAGAGGGGGGGTGAATAAACTTGTCACCAAAAATTAATCTCGAAGTGTAAAAGCTCCGAGGCTGAAGTTTCTCTGAAACTCAAAGCGATCTTCGATTCGCTTTTGTTCTCATCCCTTGACTTGTGCGGAGTTCGATTAGCTCAATCGAATATAAGTCAATCTTGACTTATATTTAGTCTTGTTAACTGGCAGCGGATAAAACTAGCCTTTAGTGCAATAGATGTGTCAGTTAAGTTCTAAGACTCTCTATGTATCAGAACTGTGATAACTCAGTGTTTAATGTTTGCAGAGTGATAATGCAATAAGTAAAACAAACACAAATGCATAAAGTAAATCAACACAAGATTTGTTTATGGAAGTTCCGGGTGGTGTAATCCCGTACGTCTCCCCTTCTCCTGTGGCGTAGGAGGTATCACTAGAATAATGAGATAACCGTTACAAAATCCTAGCACTATGACAGTCCTTCACGACACCCTAGTTTCACTGTCTACACAAAATGAAGAAAGGTGAGATTGCTCCTTTCATCCTACACACTGATCTTTCGGAGGTGGAATTGCTCCTTCACCAGCTCACCACTAATACCAACACACGTCCTCTCGATCGCACCAATATTTGTGGCAACTAAGTTGAAGCTGTATGAAGAAAGGTAGAATTGCTCTCTTCAAACTATGCACAGCCAACCCTTTTTCACAAAGGTTAGGTTTAGAATTAATCAAGGATTAATTCAGTGAGCTGTCTGATTCATCTGGATCTGAATTTGTAGCTCCAAGATGCCATATGTCCCCTTAATGGGTTACTGGATCTTTCTTTGAAGTATTCAAGGTAATTAAGTTGGCTTCCCCTTTTTCTAGATATATCTGATCTGATTTTATGGATCTGGATTTGGATCTTTGAATATATGCTTGTAAAGCTCTTTTTCTGATCCTCCTCTCTCTCTCTCCAAGTGATTCTTTTGTGTATTTATATGGGTGATGTAGCGGT
The DNA here is from genome assembly GCA_026214975.1 of Gentiana macrophylla. Classification (NCBI taxonomy): domain Eukaryota; kingdom Viridiplantae; phylum Streptophyta; class Magnoliopsida; order Gentianales; family Gentianaceae; genus Gentiana; species Gentiana macrophylla. The sequence continues at coordinate 79,908,073 of CM047805.1, read as the reverse complement.
CACTAGCTCTTGTAGCCGTTACACTTGTCGTTTAGCCAACGTTCACATTTACGAACTTTTGTCAAATACTCAGTTTAAGTTTGACAAGGCCTTAACTCAGTTTTCTACTCTTCTTCAAAACTGAGTACCTTGTATACTTAATATCTGACTCCAATTTACTAAGTCAGAGTACACCAATCAGTTTCTTCTTATCCAGGTAACTGATAATCTTTGTCCTTAAGATTACTCAGTTTTACATGATCTATAACATAGTTTCAGGTCACCACAGACTTGCCTGAATCCTGACTTATAGTCACGACTTAGTCAGCTTCTAACTGAGTTTGCCACCTCAGTTCTTCAATCTTCTGTAACTGAGTCTGTGTCCCTCAGTTCTTCAGTCTTCTAGATAAGCCAACTGAGTCTGTGTCCCTCCGCGAACTTATCTTCTTCAGTTCTTGCATAACTGAGTTTGAACCCTCAGTTCTTTATATGCATATTCAGTTTTCTTGCTATAACTCAGTTTTCTTGTTGTGACTCAGTTGTTCGCCTAGTTCCTATTCTATTACAATGCTTGTCTGAAACAACCTATACAAAGTTCAGACTCTAGACATAACTTATACATTTATCTCTAGACCATTTCTTGCTTCTTCTTTCATTATGCACTATAACAGTTAGTTACGACTTCATCATCATGGGTTGTAAGTGATTTGTCTAATTACGTGACGAATCATCATCAAAACATAAATAATATTTCCAACAATTTCCCCCTTTTTGATGATGTATCATAACCCTCCCTAAAAGCAGTAATAAAAGAATAATGTAAGAAATCATAACAATTCAAATAAAGAAAACAAACTAGAACAGCTGAGTTCATTATGTCACAATAAGCTGAGTTACATAAAAGAATTACAGATTATCTTTTTCTAAATTCATCAGCTTTTCTAAACAAAGATACTCCTTTTGGTCTTCAGGAGTCTTCTTGCTTTTCCTTTTTCCTCTGTTTCTCCAACTTTAGGCTTGATCTCTAAATAATCATTTAGCAAATGATTTGCCTCTTCATTGTTGCCAGCTTTAGATTTTGCCAAAATTTCTTTGATTTCTTCATACATCACCATCTCTTCTTCCACTGAAATAAAACTAGATTCCTTCCCTTTAGTCTTTTCAGCTTTTCTTTCTTGTTCCAATTCAGCTTCCCCCTTAGTCATTGTCTCTCCTGCCTTTAGTCGTTCTTTCATTTTGATACAGACCACAAGTTTCTTCCTTATATTCAGCACAACTCTGACTGCGGTTTCTTCATCTTCTTCAGTCCTTGTATCTTTGAAGGTCACTTCTTCAGTCAATTCCTCAATCAGACTGTCAGCTTTTTCCTCATTGAGTTGAGTGGTTAACAGATCAGCACTTATCTGTTTGTCTTGTTCTTCCATCAACTGATTGGCAAGGATCTCATCAGCTGTTTCTGCTTTAGCATCACTTCCACTAGTGCCAGCTTGACCCTTAACTTCATCACCAGCTTTATCTTCCCCCTTATTTGAAGATAAGTGATAACAATCTTCAAATATCCTACGGAGGGTGATGAGGTTAGAGTATATGTTCAAACCTGAATAATGAGATCTTCCAATGAAGTCATGTAGATCGAAAAGCTTTTGTTCTAGGGTCTTCATTACGCCTTCAATGATTTCTTCCACATTCTTTCTTCTTTCAGCTTCAGTTTCTTGATGCTGAGAATCGTCAGTTGCCAATCTGCTTGTGGATGCCTCATGAACTTGCGATGAGGAGCCAGTTTCAGGATAATAAAAGTGAGTATCATGAACTGTCAGTTCCTTTTCATACTACTTCACAAAAAGTGCATCTTCCACAGCTTCTCTCTGGTTTTCAGTGTATTCTCCATACAACTTAGTTGAAGAATTACTATCTTCAGTTTCATCATCATCATCTTCTTTAATTTCTTCATTTTCTTCATCTTAAATTTGATCACTTTCTTCAGATTCCTTAGACTCGCTCCCTTCGCTTTCTTCAGTTTCATCCTCAATTTCAATTACGTCCACAGTTTTAGTTTTCTTTGCTTGAAACTTGTTCAACATCCTTTTCTGTCTTCTCAGGGTTCTGTCATCCAAACTCACAGTCTCACTTGAACTGAAGTCTGCAACTTCACTCAATTCTTCTTCTTCAGTGATTTTTCTTTTGTTTGTCCCAGTGGACACTGATTTCTGTTTAACTTCTGTTGGAGTGGATTTTGAAATGGAGAAATGATCTAGTATCTTTTGCACTAGATATGTGAATCCTTTTTTTAGTAGAAACATTTCTCCGGTGACTTCCTTCCTTTCTTTAATTCTCTTCTTTTCGTCTGAGATTTGCTTTATCAACTGATTGAGAATAAACTCGTTCCAATCCAATCTCTCTCCAAACCAAATGGCGTAGATCAGCTTCAGTTTATCAGTCGAGAGAGTATAAAAGTTCCTAGCATGACCAATGACATTTTTGGTCAGAAGGATCGTCAAAAATGCAAATTCACGTTTCTGCTGATAGATAGATCCACTAAAATTCTTCTCTTTCTTGTTGATTGCAGTGACGTCCCAAAGTTTGTTCTTTTCTTTATTTCCAAAGGTGAAGGATGTTGATCCTCTAATTATGTCTAGACCAAACACCAGGGAAAGCAATTGTTCATCAACGGTGAAGCTCTTATCTTGAACAGCTGTCCTGAAGCTTTTTCCTTCGTTGGTGATTACTGCGTTCTTGTAGAAGTCTCTCGATGGTTTACGGGCATAAAGTATCCACATTTGTGTCGAGCAGTTTTCGAGTCCCGAATCTTTTTGATTTTGCTAACAATCTGGGTTGATAGCTTGGAGTTTGAAAATCTTTGACAAAAATTATCCAGGCTGGTGGTGATTCCATCGTCAATATTGTATTGCTCCATTGATTTTTGAGTTAGGGATTCTTTGAAAGAACTTGACTGCTTTGAAATTGATTGAACAGGATTTTGTCAAGAATGCGCCTTTCAATCGTTTTCAAAATGATAGTCGTGTCACAATCAATTAGATTATGTAGGGATGTACATCTACTTTTTCTCCCAGATTGACACGTGGCTTCAAATGATTTGTCATGTCAGCCCAAACATCAGAAGGTAGCTGGAAAGTTTACTTCTTTTGACCAATTTGTCCTTCATCAGCCTTTGCCTTCTCAGTTTTGTACAGAAGTTAGTTTTCTGAGGATTTTGCAATGTGAAATGACTTTTCCTGCAAAACAGTTTAAGTTTTCTTCGATACCCATACCTTTTTGGGTCCGGCTGAGTTAGTTACTAAAGTATTACTTTCAGTTTCTTTGTTAAGAGAATTAAACCTTCTCAACTCTTTTCTGGATAAACCATTTCGCTCAATCTTAGTTGATTTCACAAGGATTCTCTTAGATTTAACATTTTTAGTTTCCTTGTGCAATCCACTAGATCTTCCGGTATCTTGATTTATGAAGTTTATACTTTTTGAAGTCTCAAGACTGGGTGGGGGTGGGGGATTATCATTGCTTTTGTCAAATTTACTAGACATTAATCTTTCAGCTAGATTTGACACCTCAGTTTCAAGAAACTTATTCCAATCTTTTCCTTTGTCAAGCTCCCTGTCTTTTAATTTTAGTTCTATCGTAAGTTTTTCAGTTAACTTGACAAGATCAGAGTTTCTCAGACTGAGTTCAGCAAATGATAACTGATTTGAAGAATGTACCTTTTCTTGATGATTTGATGCTGTTTTAGGATTTGAATGTACACTCTTTTGTTGCTGTGATGAATCTTCTAAATCAACAGTCACTTGCAACAACTCCATTCCTTCTTCCTTTGAGAGGTCTCTTAGTGATGGAACTCCTCTGGATTCGCTAATGTGAACATTGAAGTTTGTATCCACTTCATCATTGAGTTGAGGTTCTGGATTTGTATATAAATTTGTCGCACTGAACCTTTCGATCATTTGATCCTGAAAATCAGATATATTTTGCAAGAAATTAGTCAGGGGTGAGTAAGCCAACCTCTAGATGTAGACATTGAAACTAAGTGAACTGATACAGAGAGGGGTTTTCAACAATTGGTTGCTCCTGAGCAAATAATGGATGGACAGATACTTCAAATAGACAAACTGATACTGGATCAGTAATGGATCTCTTCAAAACAGAAGCACTTCTCCGATACCAATTGTTGGTCCCTTGGAAAGGCTAACACAAGTTTAGAGGGGGTGAATAAACTTGTCACCAAAAATTAATCCTTAGCTGTAAAAGCTCCAGGAGGCGAGTTTCTCGAAACTCAAGCGATCTTCGATTCGATTTTGTTCTGTCCCTTGACTTGTGCGGAGTTTAGTTAGCTCAATGAATATAAGTCAATCTTGACTTATATTTAGTCTTGTTAATGGCAAATGGATAAAACTAGCCTTTAGTGCAATATATGTATCGATTAAGTTCTAAGACTCTCGTGTATCGTAAGCTGTGCTAACTCGAGTGTTTAATGTTTTTGCAGTGATAATGCAATAAGTAAAACAAACACAAATGCATAAAGTAAATCAACACAAGATTTGTTTATGGAAGTTCCGGGTGGTGAAATCCCGCACGTCTCCCTTCTTCTCTGTGGCGTAGGAGGTATCACTAGAATAATGAGATAACCATTACAATATCCTAGCACTATGACGATCCTTCACGACACCCTAGTTTCACTTTGTCACACAAAATGAAGAAAGGTGAGATTGCTCCTTCATCCTCGCACAATCGATCTTTCGGAGGTGGAATTGCTCCTTCACCGATTCACCACTAATACCAACACACAGTCCTCAGACTGCACCAACTGCTGTGGCAACTAAGTTGCAACTGTATGATGAAAGGTAGAATTGCTCTCTTCAAACTATGCATAGCCAACCCTTTTTCACAAAGGTTAGGTTTAGAATTAATCAAGGATTAATTCAGTGAGCTGTCTGATTCTTCTGGATCTGACTTTGTATCTCCAAGATGCCTTCTGTCCCCTAAATGGGTTACTGGATCTTTCTTTGAAGTCTTCAAGGTAATTCAGTTGGCTTCCCCTTTTTCTAGATATATCTGATCTGATTTTATGGATCTGGATCTGGATCTTTGAATATATGCTTGTAAAGCTCTTTTTCTGATCCTCCTCTCTCTCTCTCCAAGTGATTCTTTTGTGTATTTATAGGGGTGATGTAGCGGTCACTAGCTCTTGTAGCCGTTACACTTGTCGTTTAGCCAACGTTCACATGTACGATCTTTTGTCGTATACTCAGTTTAAGTTTGACAAGGCCTTAACTCAGTTTTCTACTCTTCTTCAAAAGTGAGTACCTTGTATACTTAATATCGACTTCAATTTACTAAGTCGAGTACACCAATCGTTTCTTCTTATCCAGTAAGCGATAATCTTTGTCCTTAAGATTACTCGAGTTTTACATGATCTATAACTTCGCCAGTCACCACAGACTTGCTCGAATCGACTTATAGTCACGACTTAGTCGACTTCTAAGCGAGTTTGCCACCTCAGTTCTTCAATCTTTCATGAATCGAGTCTGTGTCCTCGGTTCTTGATCTTCTAGATAAGCCAAGCGATCTGTGTCCTCGGCGAACTTATCTTCTTGATTCTTGCATAAGTGAGTTTGAACCCTCAGTTCTTTATATGCATATTCTGTTTTCTTGCTATAACTCAGTTTTCTTGTTGTGACTCAGCTGTTCGCCTAGTTCCTATTCTATTACAATGCTTGTCTGAAACAACCTATACAATGTTCAGACTCTAGACAGAACTTATACATTTATCTCTAGACCATTTCTTGCTTCTTCTTTCATTATGCACTATAACAGTTAGTTACGACTTCATCATCATGGGTTGTAAGTGATTTGTCTAATTACGTGACGAATCATCATCAAAACATAAATAATATTTCCAACACTAAAGCATGTGGATTCTACATGTTTGGTCGTCCGGAAATCACGTACCCTATCAGTACGGGTGAGTATCCGAAAGGGCCTTCTTATAAGGAATGTATTACTCTCGTGAATCTTTGTAAAGTGGAAGTAAATGATTTGCTTTGAGTAAGCATGATATCCAGATTATAAGATACGGTCGTTGATGTTTGACACTCGACAAACTACCGTATGGATATTATTACAACGATAGGATTCTATTTACACGGTAACTGTTTCACATGAAAGGTAATTGTCATTGCATTTGACTCTTCCGATGATTGGGGGTCACAGTGTGTTGCTAGACGCTATCCCGTGATCGTTAGGCATGAAGGGCATTTTCGTAATTTGCATTTTCTGTCTTCAGCCAACATATTCGGAAGCCTATCGGGTCACACACATATGAACATCTAGCCAGATTAAAATGTGCTTATAGTTGATGACCAAATAAGGAAGGAATTTATCTCACGACTATAAAGGTTATAGTGGTAAATTAATATGGTGGTATTTATTTATTATAAATAAATTAAATACAAGATATTAATTATGTTGATTAATGAAATATGTGTATTGATACATATATATATTTTTCGAAAATTATGTATATATGATATACATGTATTTTGCAAATTAATTAATCATATTATATTAATTAAAGAATATTCCGGAAGCCAATTTTTGGCTAAAGGTGGCGCAACTTATTGTGTATTAGGATACATTTGAATTGTGCAAATTAATTAATAAGATTACCATAATATTACTATTAGATATTAAATGATTTTGGAAAAATATATTTATGGTAATAAGATAAAGATAGTCATTATTAGATATTGATAATATCTTGGAAATATTGAATGTAGGATATTAAATTAAATGAGATAAATCAATCTAAGGGATTTTCCTTATTTTATTAGAAAAGGGTTTTCTGTCTCATCAATCTACTAAAAGCTATTCCCAATCAGTTTGGGAATAAGATGGGGTGCCCAATGCTCTATATATTGGATGCTTGGCTAGCTCTATTGTATAACACAATTCCAAGAGTTAATAGTTCTTGTGAAAAATAGAGAGCTTCTAGAGATGGATTTGTGAGAGAGAAAAAGTCGATCTAGCAGCCGAGTTTTTCTGGTAGCAATCCATGATGGGATTCCGGCGAGGTATTCGTGTGGATCACCGGTAGTGGCCGAACGCTTGGGCGGCTTCGTGCTGAAACTACAACCGTAGACAAAGCGTCAATCCAATTGGATCAACCAAGTTATTCTTTTGTCTACTTCTTTTATGCTTGTTTCTTAAACGAAGTCGATCTTGGGAAAAGGAAATCAAAATTTTTTAATTCCGCTGCGTTCCCTCGTTGATTTCCTAACAGTGGTATCAGAGCGAGCTTCGAATTTAAGCAATAAGCATGTTATTTTGCGTACTTAATTTTATCGTTTAAATCACGTAATTAAAAGATGAAAGATTTTTTATTCGCAAATCAATGCACGAAAAGAAAAAGAAAAAAAAACGAGATCGGGTGGTGCTCGGCCATTGGCGATGGTTGGGCGACTCTTTGCCAAGCGTCGGTTGACCGTCAATCTTTGGCATATCTACCAATTTTTGTTTTGTGTATTTTTTGATTCAATATGGTTCAGAGTTGTGATTAATATCTCCTTTGTTAAGTTGTGTCATGCGGCCAACTAATGATTCAAATAGTTTGGGCCATTGGGATGCCACATGGTATTAAAATAATAATGATATTTCCAAACTTTGTTTGGAATAGGCCTAGGCCCTTTCCAAATATTTGATTTGGAAAAGGCCTAGGCCACATTCATAATTTTGATTTTGGAAAGTGACCAGGCATATCAACCAAAATATTGGTCTTTCCAAATTTTGTTTGGAACACGCCTAGGCCTTTTTCAAAATTTTGATTTTGGAAAGGGCCAAGGGAGATCCTTTTGGTTTAGGAAACCAAAGACATCCCTTTTGATTAGGAATCAAAAGGATAGAAACAAAAGAGACTTAATTTTAATTTTGATTTATTTTTAAAATAGTTCTAATTAATTAAAATTAAAATCGTTTAAATTTAATCGTTAATTTTATTTCGATTAGAATCATTAATTAATTAAATGTTAATTAGTTAATTGATTGGGTAAAATTAATTAATTGATTAAATGTTAATCGATTAATAAAGACGCAAGTAGTAAAATTTTCATTTTATCTTTTTCATAAGATGTTATTATATGGATTAGATATAGTATATATAATATGATTATATGGACCCCGAGTGATCATGGACACGACCGATAGAATAGATGTGAATGATTTAATTTTTCTGTTTGTTTAAAAATTGTCCTAGGCCGTTATGAAGAACGTGACCTTGTTTATTTTCTGCATTTATCCCCATTATCTCTCCCCCGTATGCTGCGGGCTTATTTATTTTATTAGAGAGAATTAAATGTAACTAGAATGGAGTGGAAGATAAAGACCAAAGAAAGAAGAAAATAAAGATCCCATTGGAGAATGGAGCATTAAAGATCTTATTGGCGGTTGCAGCTACCTTTAGATTGTGACATGCGGTTTCGTCAGTTTGTATTCGAAACCGCACCTAGGAAAAGTCAATGATCATACCGGTTACTTTACGCATTTATTTATTTTGTGCTTGTATTTATTTTATATGATACGATAGATACATAACTAGGCACGATCTAGGTGAATGTGTGGATGTATGTCTATACAGATAGATATACATAACGAGACCATAATTAAACTAATTAAGAGAATTAATTCAAAATTAATTATGTGATTTAATTTAAAAATACTCCCACAACAAAAATCGAGTTATAATATGTCTCTCAATATTATAGTGACGGTGAAGAGCCCTTGTTCAGATCCAACTAAACGGCCCACGTCGGGAGTTGACCTACCTCGGGTATATCGTCATTATCGAGAAATGATCGTTATGAGATCTCATGAATACTTGGGTTTCGACTCGACTAAGAATCATGCGGTGATTGGCCCACGTCAGGACCGTCTGATTTTAGAGACATAAGGTTGACTATCACATAGACGATGTCAATTGTTAAAGAGTTGACTTGTCAAACCACTGGAAGTCGCGTTCGACACGATTGGTAAGAAGTACCTACCCGTCGAAATTGACACGGTCGATCGGCCCATATCGGGGATCGAGTCAACTACATAGGATTCCAGCCACTAAAGAATTTTAGAAAATTCTTGAAAGTCAATTGGCAGTAGTTGACTAGTGGGAGCAAAATCATAATACCAAAGACCATCTTTGATTTTGCATGTATAAACAACAACACTATTTTATCATTATTTTATGTTGTAATTTTAGCAAACTTTTATATTTATGTTTTATTCTCGATTAGTAAAACCAAATCATGACTGTTACCTTTTTAGAAACGTTCTCAAATATGGTTACGTAATTTTAATCCTTTAAATAAGTAATGACACGAGAAACCCCGTTGTAGTAGTTAGAGACAAGGAGACTAAATATTTGATGCAGTGCTCCAAGACTTAATTATTAATGAATAGTGGAAACTCATATATTGGATAAGATCCAATATGATCATTCTGTCATACGATGACAATTCATTCGAGTGTTGAATAAGAATGACCACATTGAATTTTAGAAAGGTTATTTTCAAAATTATAAGATTTAAGTATTGACTTAATCATTGCTTAAAGGTTAATTAAATAGTTAATATTTTGAATACGATTCAAAAGGTTGAGTAAACTATTTAATAAACTTTAGATTTTCTTAATGAAAGGAAATTACAGACATAGCTCTTGTGATCTTTCTTAAGTCTTATGAAGACTACACTAAGAAATATTTACAAGTGCTTAAAGGATTAAAAGGGAAGGTTAGGGCAAGTGCTTAAATAGAGAACTTATCAAAGCCTCTATTCTAGGCAAGTAAGTTGAGATAAATCTATCTGAATTCAAGTCAACTCTTACGAGTATTATTGAATTAGAAAGATTAAATACAGAGTGCATTAAGATTCGAAATGTGAAGCAAATGTTGTGACATTTTTGGCATTACATTCTGAATCTAGTAGACTGATAAGCAAACTAAATAAACGTTATTTTGTTCCGGTTCTTATAAAGAACATGATTTTCAGTTACTTGTTAGGATTTAGTTGACATATTCAATTGTAAGGAATAAATGTTATTCCGATAAAGTTGAAAGGTCACTGAATCTAGCATACTAGATTGATATCACTATATAGTTGATATAGGTGATAAAATCTCAACCAAGTATTTGTATGGTTGTTATCCTTAATATTTGGTGGTCGTTCTAGACATAGTCTCTATGGAGGGGAATCGTGTGATCAGATGTCATTTTGATGGCGTCTGAACCATGTGGTTATGAATCATGTGGGTAATACGTATCTTATCTAAATATGACTAAAATACCTTTTTATGAATATGTTATTAAAATCTAGAAAGTTGTCAAAAGCCTAAACATACCGATGTTTGTTGGCTCATGACAATTAATGCCACAAATAATTGTTTAATAATCTCTATGACTATTTTTAGAAATTGTCAAGTGTACTAAGTGAAGTACAACAATTCGGAAAGCCCGAAAATTTGAGCTAGTACGAATATGAGATTGATGAGCTATTTAGGAATTAATCTTCAATTGAATTGGAGTAATGAATACCTGAAGGGTGTTTCAGAAGTTGTCTGAAACAGAATCTGATTCTCCCTTGAAGGATACCATCTTTGGGATACGCAATTAGATTGTGTTCCTAAAATGAAAACAACACTTTATATGATAAAGGTGTGACGCAAGCCATGAGGAGTATCCCTTACCCGTTTCGGGATAGTGCCCTTATACTTAACCGAGTTCCAAAGAATAAATGTTGAATAAATTCCATATTACATATGGAAGAGGATAATGTCGAATCTATCTTAACCGATGATTTGAAGTTAACTGATGATTTAAAGTTGTCATAGGCAAAGTCAGAAAGGCTTGGAGCCTAGTACGGCATATGCAACTTTGTGGAATATCTTAGCAAGTACGCTAGATATTATTTACTTGTCTGCGGAACAAAATGTTTGTCTCCAAACTTGCCGTCTTCTAGAGGAAGTGTTTCTTCCAAAAGAAACAGTGGGAGTAAATTTAGATCTCAAAGGTAGTTTGAGAACCACAATGAGATATTCAACAATAGGAATATGAGAAGACGCCACATGGTGATGAGGTGTAGAACACTGCTCAGTGCACACAAAAGTTCTGTAAGTCTATGGATAACCTTAAGCCTCAAAAGGTTGCTGGTATGTTCATCTTGAAGAATGAATATCTCACGACTTATGAATGTTTGAAAGGCAAGATTGAGAGATGTGGCCATGAGCCATAATATCTGAATTAGATTCCATCAGCGACGACTAGGTTGTGAACCTAGTCTGTCTTGCCTAGAGGGAATGTCCTTAAAAGGCTGACATGGATAGTAATATGATTACCATAAGGCTATAGTGACGGCTGAAGGGTACGGGGTATAAACCTTTGTAATTGTCTTTATGCCGCCAGCTAAGCCCAGTTCTATTCAGACTATGCTTGTTATAACTTCGTATCATGTCTATATGATAGTGTTGAAGACGTTGGGTAGACAACTCGATGTTCATAGACGATAACATGGTATGAGAGCCTACGAGATCCATTTATGGACTCAAACAAGTTTCTCTAAATGATTTCTTTGTTTGATAATCAAAGGAGTTTGATTTACTCAAAGGAAGGGATATGCCCAATGTGCAAGATGGATAGTAGGAGTGTGTTACAATTTTTGAGTAAGGTATTGGATATCTCTCTAGGGAATTGTCACCCCTTGTCACAGTCAATTAATGTTTGGTAGTCCAAGGTCATTATGAAAGCACTTGGATTAGCAGTTCTTATTTCAGAAATAAGAATCTATAGTGATAGATTTAACTGTTGTTGGTTTATAGGTTACCTATATAGATGTGATGCTAAAAGAGTTTAGCATAGATCGCGACAAGGATACTGCTAGCCGGTGTTCTCAAGATCTATCTATTTTAGGACGTTAGTCCTAAAGATAAGGTGAAAGATGATGCTTATGAAAGGTTTACTTTGTTACAGCAATAGAAACCATCATAAAAGAAATGTCGGATGTTCATAGTCCCTGAATAGTCATGAGCAAGTATGAAAGTAAATCTGGTGGATGTCGAGAACATCCTTAAACAAGTTAAGGATGGTTTCCTAGTTTATCGAGACTTGGAATCAGATAAATATAGATATACAGACATGTATCCTATGTCTTATGAAGGCGAGTGAGAGCTACATTCTGGGTTTGCAGTCACCTTGATTAAATGATACAGTGAGCTGGAAATGTTCTTGGCTATGGGTCACTGTAAATTCTACAACTAGTTCAAAACACAGTAGTGCCTTGGAGGCACAGCGAGAGCAGTACATGGATCTAGAAGGTTCATTCCTGAACCTTATATGGTTCTTCCACCTTTTCTATATAGATGATATCGTAAGTGGATTCATTGTTTGAAGCAAGGACCAGGGTCTCATCTTGTGTGTGTTGAGGCGGTTCCTTTTGACTTGGTCACTTGGAGCATGGTATGAAGATAGTCTGAGTCCCCACGGATAGTGATCCATTCACGGCTAGGGCCGGTTGTGAGTATTTCATGAGATTTTTGTGTTTCAACTTGGTCTTGTGTGTGCGAGTGATTGGTTTTAGGCCAAGTGGGAGATTGTTGAAATAGTGCCCTAAACCCAATCGGGTTGGACCGGATCCGACCCGGTCGGATCATTTCTACTATTTCTTTATTTTGTACATATATTAAATGGCTTTTCTGTTGTCATATATATGTTCTTTTAAAGAACCAATTCTGAATTGTTATATGATAACGTCCTTAGTATTAAACTGTGACAGAGAAACCTTGATAGGCGACAATGGTTGATGAGATCTCTAATAACTTTAATAAGTTTGATACTTAAATGTCTCTAGTCTGATGTACTATTAAATAGGGCATTGATAGTATGAACAGGCTAGCACTTATTAGATGTCTTATGTCTTTAAGGGCAGGATAGATCTCGTCTATCGAAGTGTAGAGACACTTGGGTATGACGTGGGCGTGTATTAGAGAATGCGACGTTAGGGATCGACCCACTTACACTGTTAAGTGTCACACTATGTGACGGTTGTGTAATTATCCTTAGGACTGGAGTCTACATGGCATCATGGTGTGGATTGTCATTCTTGATGCTATTGAGGTTTCCCCTAGCCATGGGGCGATCATGCGGTAGTGATTGGGTGATATCCAAATTATAAGATACGGGTGATGGGTTTCCCCTAGCTTTGACGCTATTGAGGTTTCCTCTAGCCATCGAGAGGGCATGATATCCAGATTATAAGATAGGGTCGTTGATGTTTGACACTCGACAAACGACCGTATAGATATTATTACATCGATAGGATTCTATTTACACGGTAACTGTTTCACATGAAAGGTAGTAGTCATTGCATTTGACTCTTCCGATGATTGGGGGTCACGGTGTGTTGCTAGACGCTATCCCGTGATCATTAGGCATGAAGGGTATTTTCATAATTTGCACTTTGTGTCTACGGCCAACATATTCAGAAGCCTATTGGGTCACACACATATGAACATCTAGCCGGATTAAAATGTCGTTATAGTAGATGACCAAATAAGAAAGGAATTTGTCTCACGACTATAAAGGTTATAGTGGTAAATTAATATGGTGGTATTTATTTATTATGAATAAATTAAATACAATATATTAATTATGTTGATTAATTAAATATATGTATTGACACACACACACACACACACACACACACACACACACACACACACACACACATATATATATATATATATATATATATATATATATATATATTTCAAAATTTATGTATATATGATATACATGTATGTTGCAAATTAATTAATCATATTATATTAATTAAAAAATATTCCGGAAGCCAATTTATGGCTAAAGGTGGCGCAACTTATTGTGTATTAGGATACATTTGAATTGTGCAATTTAATTAATAAGATTATCATAATATTAATATTATATATTAATTGATTTTGGAAAAGTAGATTTATGGTAATAAGATAACGTTAGTCAATATTAGATATTGACAATATCTTGGAAATATTTAATATAGGATATTGAATTAAATGAGATAAATCAATCTAAGGGTGTTGGACATATTTTAAGTTTTAGTGATGAGTGACAGACTAGCTGTTATAGAGCAAAGACAAAAAGGTGTCTAGATCAAATGTATAGGCTTATTAGAGTTTGATCTTTGTGTAGGTTTGTTCAAACAAGATCGTAATTGGTGGTGGTGACTTTCATGTGTGAGACTGTCTAAGTCGATATGGTACACGAGTCAGTAGACTAGTTTAGGAACCTGCTGAAAACTAAAGGTTGAGGGTTCACACTCAGTTATTGAAGGCTAAGGGATCAAACTTAGTATCTAAATTCAAGGTTATGGAATCAGAATTTAGGGAAGTCTGTGATGACCTAAACTGATTACATATACCTTGTGTACAAGGTCTAAGTTCCATAAGTTAAGTGGTGATTGGAACTTAGTTATGCTCAAATTGGTGTAATCTAACTTCACAATTAAAAATTAGATATAAAATAGTCAGCTGCAGTGTTTTATAAACACAACAACCTTGGAATGGTGATCGATGTATATCTCAAAGACTTATACACACACAGGAACTCTTTGGATATATATTTCGAATTAATCAAAGATTACATTGGAAGATTACAAGGAAAAGGACAGATAATAACTTTTGATTTTGTCAAACAAATCAACGGTCAAGATTAAAAGAACGTTGGAAAGAAACAGAGGTTTATCCAATGGATATAAGTCAAATGGCGAACAGTCTGAAAACTGTCAAAAAGTAAACTGACAGTGTCAATACTATGTACATGGACAGAATGCAAGTCATGAAAGGGACAAATCTGAAACGGCTATGTTTGAATTTCAAACCTAAATTACAAGGATTCTCACCTATAAATAGAAGACCCCTGATACAGAAATAGAGAGGATGATTTTTGGGAGAAAAACAACAATCAATCTTGAGCTTCAGATTCCAATCAAGAAGTCACCCTGCTGGCCCTACTGAACTTAACGCTACCGATCCAGTAAATTCTTCAAGTGTAATCTGTCATCAAGCTACATCAAGTTTACACACATGAAGACATCAAGCTGCTGATCATTTCATCCTGATCAAGCTGCTGAAAGCTGAATCACTTACTTGATTCAAACTTTCTTTTACAAGAAACCTGCTGAAGATAGTGAAGCATCTTAGGGTGTCAAGGACTGTTGTTTGTGGTGGAGCTGGTGAAGAGGCAATCCTACCCTTCAAGGACCATTGGAAGACTATGGAGCAGCAATCCTACTTGTTCCAAGTGTTCAGTTTGTGAAGCCATAATTATTGGTGAAGGACAAAAACTTAGGGATTTTTGTAACTGCAACCTCAAGGATCTCTAGTGATTTACCTCCAACATTACAGGAGAAGAGTGGACTGACAGGATTACACCACCTGGAACCACTATAAAATTGCCTACTCACTTTCTGCATTTAAATTTTGTATTTAGTATATTAAGCACATCAACCTACTGAAACTAGCAACTGAATCACACACTTACACTAATGAGTATCTAATACTTGGTATCATATTTTAACAACAAGTAATAAGGCTTAACTTGAATATATTCCGCTGCAACAAATTCAAGTAAAATCAACGATCGGCCAGACTCATCGAAATTTGTCGGCCAGACTCTTGAGCAATCTGCAGGGTACTGAACTTTCTGAGTTTGTTAACTCCAAAAGTTTTAAGTGTTAAGTTTATTCACCCACCCCTCCCCTCTCTAAACTTAACCAAAACCTTTTCAAGGGACCAACAATTGGTATCAGAGCAGTGCTTCTGTTCTGAAGTAATCCTACTTGTTGTGCTTGTGAAAATACTTTTTAAACTTTTTCAAGTTTCTGATTTTCAAAGCTTTGCATCATGGATAACAAACAGTATACTAGAACAATGTTGATGTGTTCTCTAGATCATTTTGATGAGTGTAAATGTCGTATGCAGGCATTTCTAGCTGCAACACATGATGAGATGATGGATGTGCTGACAGATGGACCACTGGAAATCACAAAAGCTATAACTGTGGATAATCAAACTCAGTACATTCCAAAGCCAAAAAGAGAATGGAATGTTAAAGATAGAAAAAGAGCAAACCTCAAAAATATTGCTATTGATATCATATACAGAACATTGGATAGCAATATGTACATGAAAGTAAAAGATTGCAAGACTACAAAAGAACTTTGGGATAAGTTACAATTAATCTGTGAAGGCACTGATACAATTAAGAAGAACAAAATCAGTGTGGCAAAGAAGAAGTTTTAAGATTTCAAAATGAAACCCAATGAAACCATTGAACAAGTGGAATCAAGATTCAATTCCATCATGGATGAACTCACCCTACTGAGTGTAAAGTACTCAAAAGAAGAAATTAATTCAAAGATCTTGGAAGCATTACCTGCAAAAGAAGTTTGGGAAATGAAGGTGACTGCAATAGAAGAAATGAGAAGTCTACATGATGAGGACACCTTCAAATTGTTTTTAGATCTCAAGGTTTATGAATTCAGTAAGAAAGTTGTACCTGAGACTGAAAAAGAAGAACCGAAGACCACTGCATTGGCTGCTACACAAATCAGGAGCTCAAGATGATCTACTGGATGAGAAGCAAGAACAAATTGCCCTACTGAGCAAGAAAATTAGAATGATGTAAAATGGAAGGGCTTCTCCAAGGAATTTCACAAAAAAATTCAGTGAAAAAAAGAAGGAAGAATCCAAGAAAGACAATGATTACTTGTGATATCAATGCAAGAAACCAGGACACTTCAAACCTGACTGTCCTGAACTAAAAAAGAAAAAGAACCTGATTATCTTTGCTTCAACTGCAAGAATCCTGGACATTTCAGACCTGATTGTCTAGACCTACTGAAGAGAAAAAGTCAACAAAGAAGATCTTGCAAGAAATCTATGGTTGTTGAAGATGAATCAGGATATGAAGTAGAATCAGAAAAAGGAAATGAATCTGATGATACTGCACTTGTTGCTGATATGGATTATTATTCAGTGAAAAAAAGAAGAAAGAATCCAAGAAAGACAATGATTACTTGTGATATCAATGCAAGAAACCAGGACACTTCAAACCTGACTGTCCTGAACTAAAACAGAAAAAGAACCTGATTATCTTTGCTTCAACTGCAAGAATCCTGGACATTTCAGACCTGATTGTCTAGACCTACTGAAGAGAAAAAGTCAACAAAGAAGATCTTGCAAGAAATCTATGGTTGTTGAAGATGAATCAGGATATGAAGTAGAATCAGAAAAAGGAAATGAATCTGATGATACTGCACTTGTTGCTGATATGGATTATTATGCTTTAATGGCAAATATGGATGAAACAGAGGAGGTATACAATTCTGTATCTATAAACACTCCTGCTGAAAGTGATTGTGAATCAACTTGTGGTTCAAATCCTAAAAATTCAGACAATGAAGAAACTTTGGATGCCATCCTTAATCAACTGAGGATAATACAATCTGGTTATGAGATTGTGAAGGCTGAAAAAGAAGCTCTTCAAACAGAAGTTGAAAGGTTAAAAGTTGAATTAAGAAATCTCAAGGGTAAGGAAAAAGAGATTGGTCAGAATCAGCATAAGCTCATTGTACATTGATGAGAGCTGCTTGAATCTGGCTGAACAATCTTGTTTCTCCACTGCATTGAAAGATGGAAGGCCTTATGGTGATAGAACAGGCCTTGGATTTGGAACTCAACAATCCAATAAGAGTGGATCTAGTAAGGTTACTGAACCTAGTACCAGAATTGGACCTAAGTTTGTGCCTGCACAAGATCCAACTGCCAAAAAGGTTGCTGAGGTAGTGAAGCCTACAGAGAAGACTTCAAGGAAGCAAAATCAGAAGTCAAAAAGGTCAACAGCACCTAAGAAAAAGAATAAATCTAAGAGTAGGACTGCTGTACCTTCTAGACCTACTGATAGCAGACCTGCTACCAAGTCTGCTGGACCACATAAGGGCAAAAATCAGAAATATTCCAAGGATAAGAATCCTAAACCTAAAAATGTCAATCCTTCAAGGGATACTTATCTCAGGGGGAAAGGTAGACTGTTCCCTACTGATGATGATTGGAATATTCATGCCCCTACTGCTAGAAACAACAGGCATAACCATAATGCTAGGGTAAAACCTCAGCAATGGACTCAGCAAAGGACACAGCAGAGGACTTATACAAGACCTTCGCAGGGACCTCAGCAGGGACCTCAGCAGACTCCATATTACAGGGTTGTTCCTAACAGACAGCAAACCAATGGTTATACTAATGCTTCTAACAATATAAATCACTCCAAACAACATTACATACCAAAAGGCCAAAAAGCATATGTGAATGCTACACAACCAAATGTTAGACCTTATGGATGTGTAGATTACATGTATGAACAAAAGTATAATACTTTTCAAAGAAGACCATATGGAAACTTGCCAAGAGTCATGCTTACCACTGACCACTATGGACCCAAACAGTGTTGGGTACCTAAAATACATTAACTTTGTTTTGTAAGGTGTCTGGTACTTTGACAGTGGATGTTCCAGACATATGACAAAGAATAAGCACTGTTTGTCAAATTTTGTGGCAAAGGATGGTCCTAGAGTGAATTTTGGCAATAAGAACACACCAGGATATAAAAGAGGATATGGCACACTTGTGAGAAATGGATTAACAATCAGAAATATTGCATTTGTGGAAGGACTGGACTATAACCTACTGAGCACTGGACAGTTTTGTGACAGAGGTTACAAGGTCACTTTTGACAAGAGCACCTGTATTGTAATTAGTGAAAGAGGTGATCAAGTTGTGTTGGCTGAAAGAAGACAACAAAACATGTATGTTGTGGATTGGTCTACTGCTATTCCAGAGACATGCCTGATTGTGCATACCAAGTCAGAACTTAATTGGTTATGGCATAAGAAGTTGAATCATCTAAACTTTGATGATATCAATCAGTTGGTGAAGAAGAAACGGGTGATTGTTTTACCTGAGATCACATTCAAGAAGGATGCTATATGTGATGCCTGTCAGCAAGGTAAACAAACAAAATCAAGCTTCAAGTCAAAGACTAAGCAATCAACAAAAAGTGTTTTGGAGCTGATGCACATGGATCTTTTTGGACCAGTAACACCAACAAGTGTAACAGGAAAGAAGTACACTTTAGTAGTTGTGGATGATTATTTAAGATACACTTGGGTAGTATTCATGAACAAGAAAAGTGAAACACTTCAAAAGATGCTTGAACTTTTGAAGAGATTGCAAAATGAGAAAAGTTTGACAGTAGTGAAGATTAGATCAGACAAAGGTACTAAATTTCTCAATAAAGTTATAAGAGAATACTGTGAGCAAAATGGTGTGCTACATCAACTAGCTGCTGCTGGTACACCTCAGCAAAATGGGGTTGCTGAGAGAAGAAATAGGACTTTAAAAGAAGCAGGAAGAACTATGATTTGTGAAGCATTATTACCTGAAAGATATTGGGTGAAGCGATTAATACAAAGAGCTATACACAAAACAGAACCTCAGTGAACAAGAAGCTGCTGAAGACACCTTATGAGATTTGGAATGGAAGGAAACCTAATAAATCCTATTTCCATACATTTGGAAGCAAATGTTTTATCTTAAATCATAAGGAGCAATTGATGACATTCCAACAAAAATCAGATGAAGGAATTTTCTTGGGATATTCTTACATCGATAAGGCATTGAGTCTTGAATAAAAGGACACTGAAACATGAAGAAACAATACATGTTGTATTTGATGAACCTAAGTTCACTGGAATGGAAGATGAAGAAGTCACTGATCCAGAATGTGTTGATGTTTTGGAAAGGATAAATGAGTTAAAAATCTCTGACTCTGCTCCTGCTGAACACCCTGCCGGTAACACTACTAATGAAACAACTGAGTCAATTCAAGGATCTGCTGAACCTCTTGCTGAAGCAACAGCAGACCCTACTGAAGATGATGTTCCTGAGAATCAATCTAACCAAAATCCACAATGGTTAAGGGATCACCCTGCTGAGCAAGTTATTGGTTATGTACAGCAAGGTGTGAGGACTAGAAGACAATTAGAAGCAATGTTTACTTGTTTTCTATCTCAAGTGGAACCTAAAGTAGTTGAAGAAGCAATATCAGATCCAGATTGGATAATTTCTATGCAAGAAGAATTGAATGAATTTGAGAGAAATCAAATTTGGACACTAGTGGAAAGGCCTAATCATGAAAACATAATTGGTACAAAATGGGTATACAGAAACAAATTGGTTGAATCTGGTACCATTGTGAGGAATAAGGCCAGACTAGTAGCAAAAGGCTATTCTCAAGCAGAAGGAATAGATTTTGATGAGACATATGCCCCTGTTGCAAGATTGGAAGCTATAATATTATTCTTGGCATATGCTGCTTATAAAAACTTCGAAGTATACCAGATGGATGTCAAGAGTGCATTTTTGAATGGCATTCTGGAAGAGGAGGTCTATGTTCAGCAACCTCCTGGTTTTGAAGTTAAAGATCAAGAAGATAAAGTGTACAGACTCAATAAAGCACTTTATGGTTCGAAACAGGCACCATGAGCATGGTATGAGACCCTATCTCAATGCTTGGTGGACAATGGTTTTACCAAAGGTACCATTGACAAGACTCTTTTTAGAATCAATGAAGGAGACAGCACCCTGCTGGTGTAGATTTATGTTGATGACATAATATTTGGTTTTGAAAATGAATTACTATGTGAAAAATTTGCTAATCTGATGAAAAGTAAATTTCAAATGAGTATGATGGGAGAAATGAACTATTTCTTGGGATTACAAGTCAAAAAGATGAAAGATGGAATTTTCATTCATCAAACCAAGTATACCAATGAGCTACTGAAGAAATTTGGTATGGGAAACAACACCAAGGTATCAACTCCTATGAGTACAAACATTAGATTGTATGAAGACAAGGAAGGTAAAGATGTTGATCAGACCTTATACAGAAGGATGATAGGCAGTCTGCTGTACCTTACTGCCAGCAGACCTGATATATCCTTTGCTGTAGGTGTTTGTGCAAGATTTCAATCTAAACCAAAGGAAAGTCATTTAACTGCAGTCAAAAGGATTCTCAAATATCTAAAAGAGACCTTGGATGTAGGAATATGTTATTCAAAAGATGGAAGCTTCAAGATTATATCCTACTCAGATTCTGATTATGCTGGTTGCAAGATTGATAGAAAAAGCACCACAGGAACCTATCAGTTGATGGGAAATAGACTGGTTTCCTAGTTCAGTAAGAAACAAAATTCTATATCAACTTCCACTGCTGAGGCTGAATACATTGCTGTTGGAAGTTGCTATGCACAGATACTTTGGTTAAGAAAACAGTTAAGGGATTATGAAATTGAAGAAAGAGAAATTCCTATAATGTGTGAGAACACAAGTGCAATTGCAATCACAGAAAATCATGTTTTGCACTCAAGAACCAAGCATATTAATGTGAGACATCATTTTATAAGAGATCATGTTGAAAAGAAAGATGTGGTGGTCCTTTACATCCCTACTGAAGATCAACTTGCTGACATTTTCACCAAACCATTGGATAGTGAAAGATTTGCTAAGTTAAAGACTGAACTTGGAATTATAAAAGTTGATTGATACATCATTGATCAGCAGTGTACTGGAATTCACCAAGGGGATTAGTCTTTGCTTTGTTGGGTGAGCTCACATAGCAGATTAGTCATTGGTATCAACAATTCCATGTACTTAGTTATGTTTGGACAATTGAGCAATTGAAGTTGCCCAGGGGATTGGTCTTTGTCCTGTTGGGTGAGCTCACTTGACAGATCAGTCATTGGTATTAAACTTCATCTTGTATTATCAGTTGGACAAAACAAGAAGAATAGAAGATCAGCAGAGTAACATTGTTAGCAGGCTGCTGTGCCAAGTCTCCTGATGGCAGAAGCTGCTGAGACATACGTTACACAGTCGAACTTTAACAAAAGTCAAAAAGCAAAAGACCGGGATATTTATCTTATCTTTATAACCACAGTTACACGATCTGACGGTTACAACTCTTTATGGATCAGTTATGGGACACATGGCAAGATCTCATTAATTCAAAATTTAATCGTGGTTAATGCTACAGTATGTGTACAGTGCATAATCTGACAGTTTCAACCACCTCTCTCTATATAAACGGACACATACACAGAGAAGATACTTACAACATTCAGATTGATATTTCTCTGAAAATACATCATGTGAACATAGATTTGAAAGCTCTATCTTCATCTTTCTCATTTATAATGGCGGATAAAGCTGATGTTCATATTGGAACTAGTCAAAGTGTGAGAGGATATGTTACTGACTGTCACACTACTGACTTGGCTATTAACATTGGAAGAAGAATCAGAAAGGTTGTTGGCTTAGAAAATGTTATTAATAGAAGATTGGAAAGAATTTCATACGTCAATGTTTTGGAATTCTGGACGAACATAGTCATACATGAAGGTAGAGAGGCCTTCACTACAACGGTTAATGGCAGAGAGATTGAAATTACTTCAGATCTACTGAGAGAAGTATCTCACTTTGGACCTGGAAATGCTACTCTTACCAATCCAGAAATGATGAATCTGCCAAGAATGAATTTTGTTGATGTTATAAAGACAAATGAGACCATACCTTCATCTCTATGCATTAATGTGAGGCACATTGGATATGAATATAATCTGCTGAGCAAGATTGTTGCCAAGACCATTCTGGGATTTAGTGGGAGTCTAGATACACTTTCTGGACCTAAAATAGACCTACTGATCATCATCTGCAGAAGTATGAAATTTGATTGGGCTGGATTCTTTATACATTATATAAAGAAGGAGTATACTGAAGATAGAGATGGCATAAGGAAGTCCAAAGCCAATCCCCTAGGTCTACTGATTCAGACCTTGCTGAATCATTTTCAGATACCTGATGTTGCATCTCAGAAAATCAATAAATCCAGATACAAGCCAGAAATTGCTACCCCTATTCCTGGGTTAGATGATGATGAAGATGTGGATGGTGAAGCAACTGAGAGTGACAATGATGGAGATGATGATTCTGGTGGTGAGCAGGTTAAGCAAGTTGTTAAATCTGCTGCAACTAAGAAAGTTGATGTGAAGAGGAAGGCTGCTGACACCGGAAAAATCACAGAGATGCTAAAGCCTAGGAAAACAAGAAAGCAAACAGAAGAGACTGCTGAGTCTGCAGAGGGTCCAGTTGAAGTTGAAGCTACTGACCCTGCTGTAGTTACAAAGAAGAAATCTGCTGTTGAAATGTTGAGAGAGAAACAGAAAGAAGATAGTAGAAAGAGGAAAGCTACTGAGGTTGAAGCTGAACAACCTTCCAAGAGGATGAAAGAAATTGTACAGAAAAAGAAACATGGAAAAGGGAAACAGTTGAGGATTCTTGAGGCTCAAAGGGAAGAAGAAGAAGAGACTGTTGAGCCTACTACTGCTACTAGTGTTGTTGTTGAGCAAAACATTGAAGAACCTCAGCAGACTGCTGTACTTGAGCCTACCGTAGAAGTTATTGAATCCACATCTGTAAAGGCTGCTGAGCCTTCTAAAGCTGCAGAAGTTGTTGTTGAGCAACTTATCTTGAAGAACCACAAAGAGACTCATCGAATCTCACACTCTGTGGAAATTGATACAACAGTACAAGACCCTACCATTTATGCAATAGCTCAGGGGGAAGAGCAATCTGTTGCTAACCCTGTTGATGAGCATGTAAGTCAGGGGGAACCTAGTGAGGAATAGATGGAGGTCGTGGGTACTAATTTACAACCAGAACAACCTACTGACCTAGATGCATTTGTTGAGGAAACTTTGAATCTGCTTGTTGAGACATTTGGAGGACAACAAGTTGAACAACCTGCTGTAAGAAAGCCTTCAATGCCATTTGAGAGGAAGGAAAAGGAAAGAAAAGAAGGATATGTTGATCCTAAACTTAAGCTGGTGGCTGATTACTTTCAGTGGAAGTTTCGTTATTATAAGAAACAAAAATCAGCTGCTGAGCCAATGACAGACTTTGAAGAATAGGCCTTTGAAAAGTTAGATGTGGAAAACCTACTTGATCTGGTCAATACCTCTTTGCTGGAAATGAGGTTGATTGTAATCATGGATAGAGAAAAGGGAGAAGGAAGTATCATGTTTAAGGATCCTAGGAATGAACTAGATAGTGATGATTCATCATCATCTGATTCTGATGATGATCATCCCCCACATCAAGGAGAATCCAGTGGAACTGCACTGTTAAAAGAACCTAAAAATGAACAGCCTACTGGTGCTGGCAAGTCTACTGAGGGCCAACAAACTATACAAATGGATGAAGATCTGGAAGATCTCACTATAGATGATTTGGAGGCTCTAATCAATGCTAGTATAAACATTGGAGGTGACAGGTTGGTTGGCACATCTGATACATACAAGGTTGTGGAATCTGATGTGAATCCTGATGATCAGCAGACTGAAAATCTGGATGAAAAGAAGATTATTGAACATAGTGAGCCTGATATCAGTTCTGAATATTCAGTTCAATATCAAGAATGGATTGATACTCGCTGGAGGTTTTCTAGAGGAAAACATGGCTATTTTTCCTTTTATTTTCATGGAAGAGAGGGTCCTACTCACTGAGGAACAAACAGTGATTGGACAGATATTGGACATGGTGATGGGTTTTGAAGGATCACCATTACTATTTAAGGAGGTTCAGGCTGCTGAGGAACATAAAGCACCTGAACAAAGGTTGGAACTGGTGGTACAGGTTGCTGAGGATCAAACAACACCTGGACAAAGGTTGGAACTCACAATGGGTTTGGAGTAAACCCCTGCTATTGTTGAAGAACGGGCTACTGTAGTAGAGCCTACTGAAGTAAAGTCTACTGAAGAGAAGGATAGTCAGCAGAATGTTGTTATTGATGAGGATGAACAGCTGCTGGACTATGACTTCAGTGATGAGGAGTTTCAAGTGCCTGAGGAAGAACCTATTGCTGCAGAACCACAACAGGCATTTGTACCAAACTTTGAGGAACCTGCTCAAGATCCAATCTTGGTGGAAATTTTTGAAAATATAGGTGAGGAAGGTCATAACCCTGCTGTAAGAGATATGAGTTGGGCCATGGTTGTCAGCAGACAGAGGGCACAATACAATTTTGAAGAGCCTCTTGATGAAGCCGCTGGACATATGGCTGGAAGAATGGCTGGTGGGGTACCAGCACGGTGTTGGATGAGTTGAGGGCAGTCAAAAATGACATTACAAGATTAAGAACTCAACTTGACAGACAAGAGCAAAGATTTGAAGATTTGATGAACCTGGTGGAAAATAGAGGAAGAACTACTGAAACAGTTGCTTCCAACATTATTCCACTCAATATGCTCTTGTTGACCTTGCCCAAGATGTGAGGGGAATAAAACAAGGCAATAAACTAAAGGAGAAGTTCTTAAAAGAACAGTTTACCTCCATTCACTAGAAACTTGACAAGCTTGCTGAGGCACCCAAGCCTGTTGTGACTGAATCTACTGGAACACCTCATCCTGTTGTATTGGATCCTAAGATTACTGAGAGGATCAATATACTGGAGCAGACAATGGAAGGAAGGATCACTGCAGTTGACACTAGAAATGAAATCATGGAGAGTCAACTGAACAACTTGGTGATCACACAGGAGAGTGTTCATGGCCTGCTTTCCCATTTTGTTGATGATGTCAATAAGGGGGAAGAGAGCCAAACAGCTATAGCAAAAGAGGCCGGAAGAATTTTTGAACAAAAGAAATGGGAGGCTGACACCAATGAATTCAGAGAGGCTGCACCTGGCAGACTTCCACTAACTGATGATCTCTTCAAAGAATACAAGAAGCTATATTACAATAAGAGGAGACCTTACCATGACAAGGGCTTTCATGAAGGGCTAAACTCCTTTTTGGGACTGAAATTCTGGGAAGCTAGAGTCAAAGTCTTAAGATCTTCACACAGAGGTGGAAGAAGTCTACCCACTACATCAACAAAAGATTCTTTGGATGAGTTCAAGCAGTTATACATGCGTTTAGGTTTTAGAGTACACCAAATTAATCTTACTCTACCTGAGGCATGGAAGTGGTGGAAGGAATTGAACCCCTATATTGATTTTTCCCTTATTGAAAATCAATGGATGAGAGAAATGGCCAGAGATATAAGGGAATATCAAGAACAGCAAGAGAAAGAAAGGAAAGAAAGAGAAAGAAGGAACTAGATCAGCATACTTACACCTGCTCTTTATTTTTGCTGAATCTAGATTGTAATAACTTTTGAACAAACATGATTATAATGAGAAATGACTGAGTTTGTTCTATTTTCTGTTTTTATCCTTTATGCTTTGTTGTAAGGAGGGTATTGGCATCATCACCAAAAAGGGGGAAATTGTTGGACATATTTTAAGTTTTAGTGATGAGTGCCAGACTAGTTGTTATAGAGCAAAGGCAAAAAGATGTATAGATCAAATTTTTAGGCTTATTAGATTTTGATCCTTGTATAGGTTTGATCAAACAAGCCTTTGTAATTGGTCGGTGACTTTCATCAAAGATGCTTGTCTGAAGTCGATAAGGTATATCGAGTCGATGAGACTAGTTTAGGAACCTTCTGAAGACTGAAGGCTGAGGGTTCAAACTCAGTTATTGAAGGCTAAGGGATCAAACTTAGTATCTAAAGTCAAGGATATGGAATCAGAATTTAGGGAAGTCTGTGATGACCTAAACTGATTACATATACCTTGTGTACAAGGTCTAAGTTCCATAAGTTAAGTGGTGATTGGAACTTAGTTATGCTCAAATTGGTGTAATCTAACTTCACAATTAAAAGTTTGATATAAAATACTCAGCTGCAGTGTTTTATAAACACAGCAACCTTGGAACAGCTGACTGTTGTATATCTCAGCAGACTTATACACACAGGAACCTGCTGGATATACATTTCGAATTAATCAAAGATTACATTGAAAGATTACAAGGAAAAGGACAAATAACAACTTTTGATTTTGTCAAACAAATCAATGGTCAAGATTAAAAGAACGTTGGAAAGAAACAGAGGTTTATCCAATGGATATAAGTCAAAGGGTGAACAGTCTGAAAACAGTCAAAAAGTAAACTGACAGTGTCAGTACTATGTATAGGGATAGAATGCAAGTCATGAAAGGGACAAATCTGAAACGGCTATGTTTGAATTTCAAACATAAATTACAAGGATTCTCACCTATAGATAGAAGACCCCTGATACAGAAACAGAGAGGAAGATTTTTGGGAGAAAAACAACAATCAATAGTGTGCTTCAGATTCTTATCAAGAAGTCACCCTGCTGACCCTACTGAACTTAGAGCTACTGATCCAGTAAATTCTTCAAGTGTAATCTGTCATCAAGCTACATCAAGTTTAAACACTTGAAGACATCAAGCTGCTGATCATTTCATCCTGATCAAGCTGCTGAAAGCTGAATCACTTACTTGATTCAAACTTTCTTTTACAAGAAACCTGCTGAAGATAGTGAAGCATCTTAGGGTGTCAAGGACTGTTGTTTATGGTGGAGCTGGTGAAGAGGTAATCCTACCCTTCAAGGACCAGTGGAAGACTTTAGAGCAACAATCCTACATGTTACAAGTGTTCAGTTTGTGAAGCCATAATTATTGGTGAAGGACAAACAACTTAGGGATTTTTATAACTACAATCTCATGGATCTCTAGTGATTTACCTCCAACATCACAGGAGAAGAGTGGACTGACAGGATTACACCACCTGGAACCACTATAAAATTTCCTACTTACTTTCTGCATTTAAATTTTGCATTTGGTATATTGTTAAGGGTGAAATTCTATGGTTTTTAAGAGTATATTTTATGATATTTTCCCTCTGAATTGTATAATTTGCATAATAAATAGGTCTTATATTGAAATATTGAGCAAACAATGTTTTTAAAGACTTAATCGCAATATTGATATAATCATGTGGTTTTATGGTGAAATTATGATTATATGGACTTTATTACAGTTTGCGACAATTTCCATGTGTTATAGGTGCAATTATAAGGCTCAAATGATGATTTAAAGAAATTAAAATTCGAGCTAAGTGATTGAAGAAAGAGATAATGATCAAGTGGAGTGAAGAAAAAGAGATAAATATGAAGAAATCACCTTCAAGTCACCCTGAACGAGCGTCTATACTCAGTCCATACTCCGTCCAGACCAAACGGGCGTCTGAAATGTTGAAGCAGCGCCCAAGGTGCCAAAAGAGATCGAGATAGTTTGAAGCGAGGGCGGACGGCGTCTGAAGAGAGTTCAAAGAAAGTGAGCAGGCCCACAGGCATCGGCGCCTTCGTCCGTCCACCGACTCGCCAGAACCGACTTTAACCTCTATAAATACCTGCCTAGTTTCGCACATATGAATAACAATTCGACAATATACAAACCCTAAACCCTAGGGGCGGCTAAGGCTGCGGTTTTACTTCTTTTCCTTTCACTTTTCTGCAATTTTAAATTAGATTAGTTTAGAAGCGGTTTTATGTTCTTTTCTCAAGCAAAATCGAGTTCTTTGAGGATGCTCGGGAGCTAAAGCTTCTTTCAAAGCGAGAATTGTGAAGCCATCAACTTGGATTGATTTACGTGTTTTGATTATCTTTGTGAGTGATTTATTAAGGTTGTTTCTTATTTATGTTTATCCATGTTTAATTGCGTTTATATCGGAAGATTTCCATGTATGATTATGTTTATGATTGATGGAAGTCATGATTAACCTTTAGATCACCGTAGATAAGAATAGTCCTTAGATTTATAATAACGGAAGTTAATAAGTCTAATCACTAGATTCAAACGTAAAAGTTGACACCTCCGATCTTAAAACGCGTTAATCTAGCATTGGAAGATACTAGGTTAAAAGATGAATTACCTAAGGAATTAGGGTTCATGTTTAGGTGAATCACAACCTAGATAAATACCACACATAATCGAGATAGGAGATCAATACACGTTGATAGGTGGATCAATCCTCGTTTGCCTTTTATAATTTGATTTTAAATCCTTGCAACTTGAGTTTTGTTTAGCTTTAATTTAGTTTACTTTTTGCACGTAGTTTAGTTTAGTTAATAAGTTCGTTACCCGTATCTTTCCTAGCATTGGTGTTCAGCCTCTGTCTAGTTTAGTTTTCTGCATATTTGTTTAGTATAATTCCCTGTTTACTTTTCGTGACATAGTTAGTTAAAACAAAAGCTAGGATTAACAACAGTCTAGTTCCCCGTAAGATCGACCCGGCATTAACCACTATTACTACGATCCTTATACTTGAGGTTAACCGGATTATTACTTGTTTATTTTGTGTTAATAAAATCCGTGACATATATTTAGCACATCAACCTACTGAAACTAGCAACTGAATCACACACTTACACTACCGAGTATCTAATACTTGGTATCATATTTTAACAACAAGTAATAAGGCTTAACTTGAATATATTCCTTTGCAACAAATTTAGTAAAATCAATAATCGGAGACTATCGAGCCGTCGGCAGACATCGATCGATCGCTGACCCTCTTGAACTTTTTGAGTTTGTTAACTCCAAAAGTTTGAAGTGTTAAGTTTATTCAACTTCCCCCCTCTAAACTTAACCAAAGCCTTTTCAAGGGTTTAACAAAGGGATTTTCCTTATTTTATTAGGAAAGGGTTTTCTCTCTCATCAATCTACTAGAAGCTAATCCTAAATCAGTTTAGGAATAAGATGGGGCGCCCCAATGCTCTATATATTGGAGGCTTGGCTAGCTCTATTGTATAACACAATTTCAAGAGCTAATAGTTCTTGTGAAAAATAGAGAGCTTCTAGAGAGAGATTTGTGAGAGAGAAAAAGTCGGTCTAGCAGCCGAGTTTTCCTGATAGCAATCCATGATGGGATTCCGGTGAGGTGTTCGTGTGGATCACTGATAGAGGCCGAACTCTTGGGCGGCTTCATGCAGAAACTTCAACCGTAGACAAAGCGTCGATCCAATTGGATCAACCAAGGTATTCTTTTGTCTACTTCTTTTATGCTTGTTGCTTAAACGAAGTCTAAGTTGGGAAAAGGAAATCAAAATTTTTGAATTCCGCTGTGTTCCCGCATTGATTTCCCAACACATAGTTTATAACTGCAAGAAAAGTCTAGCATAGCATAGTAAACGTGATCATATGTCATCCTCAAAGTCCTCATCAAACTCCTGCTCAACCTGTTCATCTTCTCAACCCCAAACACAAACAAACATGCATATGAGGTAAGTACAAAGGTACTTAGCAAGAAACAGAAGCTATTGCATTAATTAATTTTCATAAAGAGGTTTAATTAATTATTAAGTTATATATATGATTCCGTCTCAATTATACAGTTCACTTCATGCTCCTCAACATGTTGTGACTAACTTCTTCTAACTTAACTCAAGTTTATTACACCGGCATTCAAGGGCACTACACATGGTGTTACCCACCACGAGTTATCGTTTGCAACCTATTAGTGGATCACACCAATAGCCACGGGTTAGACCCGATTGTGTACACGTTCGGTGAAGTCCCCTACCATTTAGACGTTTATAGGCCAGTAGAGTTATTCACTTTATCTGGTCATCCACACATTGCGATATAAACATGTGCCTTACCAATAATGTTACGATGTTTAGTCTTTTATACACACTTATGTAAATCATAGATCGTTAACTAGCCATCTAAGTATTTTCAAGACAACTACTCTAAACAGTCCTACTCCATCACTTAGATTTCTAGACACCACGCCCTAACACATACATAAAAATTGATGAATACTAATTCATTAAAGCACAAGCCTATCATGCTCTTCCAACAGTCCCGAACTTCAACTCTTAGGAATTGTCCATTTGGTGCCGGAACTAAACGCATCGGAACGTCAATCAAGGATTGTTCTTTTTCATTTAATGTTATTAGATCAAGAAAAAACATTTCGAACTCATCTCATAGCTTAAAACACAAATTTTCCCAAAACAGGGGTCAATACGTGCGCATTCTTTAAAATGCGTGCACATTGAACGAGCAGAAACATTCAAGATGTCTTTGTCTGGCCAAACCATGTGCATTATCCTCAATGCATGCGCATTGAGCCTGCTGAAAATAAATTTGACCATCTTGTATCGGCAATACGCGTGCATTGCTAGTCAATGCGTGCGCATTGAGCATCCTGTTCTAAAACCAGATTTTCGTTTCATCAATGCGTGCGCATTCAACGCAGAAAGGCCTTAAATCGATTTTTTTGCACTTCTATGATTCCTACCCAATTCCAAACATGAATAACATCCATCTAAGCATTATAACAGCACAAACACATAACTTTTAACTATACATAGCATCATATACTTGCATAACACAATTAGCCATGATTTCAAGCATCAAACTACTTCTACAACTGAAACCATAACTTCATCAAACCAATTAGGCAATAGAGAAGATTTTATTACTTGATCAAAAGCACAACTTCAAAGCAAAATTCCAACAATTGCAGCACTTCCTCAAACTTCAACAAAACATATTTGATCCATAACCAATTCGAGGACTAATTCCGATCAAGGCTTATAATTGTTCAGAACTACAAATTACACGCCTTTCTTTAACCAAATGTGATCAAACATGATGAAAACCAGAAATAGGGCTACCTTTCATACCTTTCAAAATCCGGAAATCTTAGTATCAACACGATCCTTTCCTTCTCACAATTCCGTTGCCCTACTTGAATCTGAAAATGATTGAGTATCTTGTGAGAATTATGAAGGAATAGCTTTGCCTTCTTTCTCAAACTTTAGATCACTTGTTCAAAATATGTTTGTGAAATCCAATATTCTGACAAGTAACGTGCGTAGTGGGAGGTTTATTTTTCCCAAAATAAAACCTCTCCTTTTAATTACCATTATTCCTTAATTACTCATTAATTGAAATTAGGTCCAAGCTTTTCCGTCATATATATATATATATATATATATATATATATATATATATATATATATATATATATATATATATATATAATTTTATTTTTTTTGAAATATATATATATATATATATATATATATATATATATATGTGTGTGTATGTGTGTGTCTGTGTGTGTTTTATAGAATCTTTAATCCAAAATAAGATGAATCTAGTATTACGTTTTACGCAAAATGACCAGCGTCTGCCATTTTCCAAAAATCAGAATATTACATAACTATTATTTGTAACTAATTTGCATTCTTCTGTTCATTTTGGTTTTTTGTCTTAAAAGTCAATGCTTCTTCTGTGTACTTTCAATGAGGAAACATTTGTTTTGGCTTTTAACCTGGGTGACACATTGGCTAGTATTTCGGAGAGACTTTGTTGTAAATGGTCATGTTTGTCACCTACAGGATTGAGGCTAATAAACTACCAAATTGTCGTAGGTGTTTGTTAGTGAGTGACAAGGACGTGTGTAATATGTTTGTTGCTATTGACTCTTTCAATGTTAATCATCTACACATTGATGTATTACCGTATTCCAATAGAAGCATGAACCACAATAGAAGAGCTTGCCCCACCTATGAGCTTCCCGGATTCATCTCCTGACTTTCGTAGCAACTGTCGATTCCACGACCCAGAAGGCCGTGTAGGAATTAACTTTAAACCATGAATAAGTGGCTTATAGAAGCGCGCTAGAGCGCGTACTCTTCCTCTATGAGCGAGCCTTTATCCAGTCACGATCTGCCACTCCTTGGGCGACGCTACGGACTTAATTGGATTGATCCTTGGTATGGAAACCTACTAAGTGATAATTTTCAAATTCAGAGAAACCCTGGAATTAATAAAAAGGGCAATCCTGAGCCAAATCCTTTTTTTTAAAAACTCTTTAAACCCGACTAGCTTTCACCAAGAGGATTGAAGGTTAGAACGAATGTATAACAAGAATTCTTGGCATTCCTTGGGGATTATTGGTTGGTGCTGATCTAACCCCCTAAAAAACCAACGAGTCACACACTAAGCATAGCAATTTTATCAAAAGGTCAGTCGAATTTTTATTTAACCTATAGAATTAAAAGAATTAATTGATGGTTTTGAAAAAAATAAAAAGAATGGAGGGGTTTAATTTTAAAAAGTAAGATTTCAGAATACCTTGTCGATAAATATCCAAAATGGCGATGAAGAAGAAGAACGACCGTACGCTGGATTTGCTGCAAGAATGCTTCAATGAGGGACTGATCACCATTAATCAGTTGACGAAAGGATTCAGAAGGCAAACCCCCTACGTACCACACCACTGGACGGCTCACCTGAATGCCGAGTCTTCTTATTAGTCAAGCGCTCATTGAGTTCTAGTACTTCTGTTACTTTGGAATAATTGGAGGAATTGCCTTATTTTGTTGATGATACTGATGAGCATTGCGTTAGATCAGTGTGCTCATGGAATGACAGATCATCTATGAAATTAGGGTAGGATAAGATTGGTTTGGTTGCTGAAAGTGTCTTTGAGGGTGGTGCTCCCCAATTTAGGTTATGTTTGCAGAAGTAGAGTTTGCATAGTGGTTTTCACTGTGTAGCTAAAGAATGACCGTAACGGGATTAAAGCATTATGTGCGATGAAAGACCACAATAGATGTGGGTGGATGGTCTATGCAACTAAGGAAATTGGGAATGGGTTTTTTTATGTTAGGCAATTATGTAACGTTCATACATGTAGGTCTGCTGGACGTTCATTTGGCGGCAGAAGAATGAGTTCTAACCTTGTTTGTGATATGATTCGGGACAATGTCCATGACAAACCATCGATGACGCCATCAGAAGTTAAGCATTTTTTTCTCAATTTGGTTATCATGTTTCATATGACATTGCTAGAGCTGGTGTAGAGAAAGAAAGAGGTGCTATCTTTGGTGATATCAAACACTCGTTCAATAGTTTGCCTGCTTACGTTGAATGTGTGAAGGAGTCAAATCCTTGTTCTTGTATTTTTTTGGATGTTGATCTTGTATCAAGAAGATTTCAACTACTCTTTGTAGCGTTCAATAGTTGCATACGTGGGTTTAGTTCTTGCCGGCCATTGCTTTTTCTGGACAGGGCTCATTTGAAGTCTCAGTATAAGGGTCTTTTGCTTTCAGCCGCCGGAAAGGATGGAAATCAAGGTGATTATTGAAATTCGTACTACAGTTTTACCCTTTTTTTAGTTAATCAGTGCATATTTATGAAACTTATTGAATATGCCTATTTTTTGATAAACCCATTCTTTTATCAATGTGTATAGGTGAATTGTTTTCACTGTATTGTAGTACGATACAATTTACTTTTGTAATTTGCTTGTTATTATGCAATTACAATTTTTTGTGGCAGGTATTTATCCATTGTGTTTTGCCGTCGTTGACTCTGAAAGCTATGAGAATCGGCACTTGTTCCTGTCTCATATGAGGGAAATTCTTAATCCAGGCCGTAATCTGACATTCATTACTGATCGTAATAGTAGTTTGATTGATTATATTTCAATTGTTTTCCCATCTTCATTTCATGCATTTTGTTTGTATCATCTTAAACTGAACTTGGGGGCAAAGTGCACTTTTCGAGATGTAGGGAAATTCCTTAGGAATCGGCCGGTTCGTTACTCTCTGAGTGTGCATATGCTTCTACTCCTGATTGTGTTCCACCAGAAAATGGATGACATGCTTCGTCATGATGGCAAGCATGTACATGAGTTTTTTGAAAACCTTCGGTCTGAAAGCTGGACTAATGCATATTTCAAGGGTGATCGATATGGTCATATGTCTTCCACTGCAGCTGAGTCTTTTAACGCTTGGGTTCTTAACGATTGTTATCTTCCTGTGGCAAAAAAATGGTTTATTCCATTCGTGTCAAGATGATGAAACTTCATTCAGGTTTCTATCATTGTGTGTGTGTTATTTTTACATTTCCTTCGGTTATTTTTTATTTCCGTGAATGATCACTTTATTTCTCCAAGAGGGCAAAAAATTTACACAAGCCTGTTTGGTTCTATTTTCTCCGGTTTTTTGTGTTATTCTGTTTGTTGACTTTTTCAAACCTTGGTTGTTCTTGAACATGATTGCAGATAGGAGGCAAGTTTCTTCATCATGGATGACGATGCCGGAACTCGTCTATATTTAAATCTAGGCCTAATTTCCTCTTATGACGATTAATCCAAGAACAACCAATAAAAAAATGGGTGGTGTTTATGGTGGTTTTTAGACTGAGTCTGAGAGTTTTTTCTCAAGTTGCCTAATAGTGCTTGATCGGCCTTTCTAGGTTTCCAATCTAACCGGCAGTGTACTGGTTCAATTTTAGTCTAGTTAGGTGAGTCAAGGTCGTATCCACAGGGAGAAATATCAATTGAGTACCAAAGTGGCCCAGACAATTAGTCCAGGTGTATTCATTAATCAAGAAGCAAGTATGAACCAACTACAAATTAACCAATGAAAAGCGAACTAAAAATGCAATTAACTAAGGATAAAATGACTCGGGTGAAGGGGAAATGATATGAAACGAGGTGGGTAGGGTGATGTTCCAATGAACTAGATATGAGGCCTTGTAACTACTCGGAATCAAGCTTCACTAATGAGTTCTCAACACATTTAAGGTGCAATTCACTATGTTAACGTCAATCGATCTCTCGCATCAACGAACTATAACCAAACATCTATCTATCGGCTTGGACTTGACTGAATTAATGGCTATGCATTAAAGCACTACGAATCGCCAAATCTAAGATTAGGTATAACACACTCAAGAAATCAATTCTATCTCTAGATGATTTTACTAAATGCTCATGATGACTAGTGTCCATGCCAATTCTTACAATTACGCCTCGAATTAACACTTGGATGATGCAATTAGTCATTAATTAATCACACCCATGAAGATCAATCACCATGACATGAACAAATCAAGAACATACAAGACAATTCAACTTGAATACAAGCAATCACAAGATTTCTAGCTCATTTTCACATCACCCAAGCCACATTTAACTTAGCTACTCATGATTAATGCAATAGACAAGCAATTTATACTATGTAAAGCCATGAAAATAGAAAATCACACCAAAAAGAGAAGAGATACCTCAATTCGAAGATGAAAACATGAAATTAGTCCATTTCCCATGAAGATTCAACCAAAGATTGATGTATCCACCATAGACGAACAAAGCCCATGCTCCAATTACAAGAAATTGCAGGAAATTATAGCTAAGAATGAGTATTTTTGGGTTTTTGCATAAGAAACTCAAAGGAAGAAAAATCCAAGAAAATGGAAGAAGTTTACATAAATTGATTTGGATTTGATCTTCTTTTGTTGCTAAATCTACCCTAGAACTAAGAAATTTAAGGTGAGAAGAAGGTGCTCTCCAAGCCCTATAAATCACCCCCAAGAGCTTCTCAATTCGTTCCCTTTTTGAAATGGGGAGGATCGATTAAAAAAGCTTCAAAACAGACTTCGGTGGGCACTGCAGCTTTCTTGGTAAGTACCCAGATTATGGACCATTCTTCCCAATTCTCGGTAGTCACCAAGGCTTGTCTGGTGGCTACCGAGTTTTCTGAGTATCCTGTCCAGATTCTTTCAAGTTCTGGTGACTACCAAGATGACTTGTAAGTACCAAGAATGCATATTTCCAAAATTTAAACTTCTTTCTCTCCAATGCTTGTTCAAAATCACCAACCATCCCGATATACGAGTTTGAGACATTTTCAGGGCCCGGTAAATCCCTATACCTGCAAAATACAATACAAACCTATCCCGTAAAATCATGGGGTACGACGTACCTATGTGTGCGATAAAAGGTCACATTTCAATGATAAAAATGAGATTTCTGACTAAGTGTGATGTGGAACCTTGAGTGATAAAATAAGCGTGATTAGGCATCTAATTGATTGAAATAAGGCTCGAAGTGCTACAATATAGGGGTAAAACACGTGTGAAATGCATGAAAGGATTGACTCCATCAACTACCTATCCAATAGGTGTATTGGAATAAAGTCTCCTGTAGTTTCTTAGGGATTCCTTAGAGATTGTATATATATAGGGGACATCTCGTCTAGTTCCTTGTCCATCAAGGATTCTAATTCTTAATCCTTAAGAATTATTGTGTGTGTATCCCTATTATGTAGGAGATAATCATGAACATACTTTAATGTCAAATCAAAAATCATTAAACCACGGGATTCTTTCCATATTTACCCAACTTATTATTAGCACATGGGCTAGAAGTTGGGGACACTATGGCCGACCTGTGTTGAACCCCTGAGGCCCTTATTGTAACGCCCCGCTCCTGGATACCGAGCCCATATCCGGAAGAGAAACGTTCAGCGCGTATAGCATTAAATAAATCTAATATTATACGCAAGCCTCTATGTCGTCGTATCAAATAAAAGCAAACGGAAGCTAAAAAGACTCGGGTAAAAACATAAAAGCTACTATGAACAGAAATTTACCATACTAAAGATGGAAATGTAACCTTATTACATTAAAAGGAAAATACGAAATCCAAAATAAACGTACGACAAGTCTCGAAAGACCAAAAGCCTATTCCAAAGGTACTAAAAAGTCTATTAAATGAATAACAGAGTAATAAAAGATAAATCTTCAAAGAGGCGTCGTCATCGAAATCCTCCTCGTAAACATGCTCAACCTGTTCGTCTTCTCACCCCACAATGCATACAAAATAAAATGCAAAGGAGGTAAGTACAAAGTACTTAGTAAAAGTGAGAAGCTATGACAACAATTAAGGTTTATAAAGAAAATATATTTAATCGTTTAGTTATTTATGTGTGACCGACTCAATCTGGGTTCATTTCATGTCCATCAACATGAGCCGACTAAACGTTTCTACTTAACTTATCTATGTTACAACCGCACTCAAGGGCACTACGCTGATGTATATCCACCGGGAGATATCGATTGCGACATATTAGTGGATCACACCAATATCCATGGAGGCTAGAATAGGTAGGCTCGATAGATGCACGCACACCTCAAATGGAGTCCCCGAACTTGTGGTTTTTTGACCTCACGGGTTACTCCACCTTCGAGAGGTAGCACACACATTGCGATATAGACTGGTGCCTATCCAAGAGAGACATGTTGTTTAATATTTTACTAGTCAATTACGCATTTATTAGGATGATTAACTAGCCACCTAAGTGTTTTCAATTAATCTCCCTCACATTAACTACTCTCTTCCTAGACCACTAGACATTAACAAGACCTAGCAATTACACAGACAGTGATGAGTGCTAATTCATCAAAGCACAAGCCTATCATGCTCTTCCGACGGATCCGAACTTCAACTCCCTTTAAGAGTACATTCGGTGTTTTAACTGAACGAATCAGAAGCTCAATTCAGGCTTGTTTATGTTAACCAATGATATCATATCATCACTAAGGATTTAAAACAATAATAGTATGATTATAAAACCCGAAACCAAACTAGAATGATAAAACCGTAAAAACAAGGCAAAAGCAGGCCGACGCCCGTTTGACCTCCTATGGGACGCTTCATTCAAATCGTAAGCCCGCCTGCTAAAACCCAAGCGCCCGCCTCGCCAAAAGCGGCTACATCTCGAATCAAAAATCTAACCTCAGACGCCCGTCTGCCTATTGCAAACGCCCGTCTGGGCTACTAGGGTCTCGGACGCCCGTCTGCCTAATGCAGACGCCCGTCCGCCTGGGTTTTTCCCAAAATGCTAAAATCATCAAGACACGAATTCCCATTCGTTTCTAACCTAATTGGCATCAGAAATAACACAGTAAAACATATGAAATTATATCTAAACATACCAAATAATCTATGATCCTTTGATCAACAAAAGACACATCTTTCTATCATCTAAACACCTTAAAACTTGATCCAAACCTTAGAAATGATAATTGGAATCATAGGAAGAGTCTCTTACCTTATTTGCTTGCAAAACCGACAGCAAAACACCAAGCAACTGCAACAACTGTTGATCCTCAACCCCAAAACCTATGTCATCAACAAGAAACCCTAAAATCCTATTTCTTTGCAGAAAAACGAAACTGAAAAAGCCTGTAAAACTGAAGATTACCTGGGTTTACTGCTGTGAAACTATTTTTAGATTACTCTATGCTTCAAGACGATCGTTTCGAATACTCATGGCTGCGAAACAGAGTTACGGATTAAAAGATACGAATTTTTTCAAGAATCGAACTCTACGAATACCGAAAACTAGGGCTAAACTGAAAACTTACGAAATTGAGATATGTTATTTTCCAAAGTTACGTCTCCTCGCGCTGATCACTTTTCTCTCATGCGGCGTCTTGAACAGATGAACGGATTGATCACACGGTTCTCCCTTTTATTTCGCTTTCTTCTCCGCGTTGCTTCCACTATGCCGCCGTTCCATCTCCAATTTTTTTTTTCAGAATTTGCGTGTGAACTAATGAATTAGTTTGGGGATTAATTCATTTTTATAGCCAATAATTAAATCCTTTATAATTAATAGCTAAATCCTTTAATTAATTCCTTTTCACTTAAATAAATAGGACAAATAATAATTAGGTCGTAGTAAATACACCCAATGACTATTTTACCCTTTTACGAAAAGTCGGGATGTTACATTCCTTCCCCCTTAAGGGGAGTTTCGTCCTCGAAACTCAAATGTAACCGAGAGGTACTTGAAGTCTGGGCTTTGCGAAGCGTTTCGTCTCCTAACTCGTATAGTCTTCTTCTTCTTCCATCTTCCCAACTCTTCCAACTGTCTTGAGCTATCTCGAGGTGGCGACGATCTACTTCGATCTTTCTGTTGGCTTGCTATATCAACTCTGGTCTCGTATTCTGTTGTCGCTCCACTTCATCCCAGAAACTCGTGTTCTTCTATCTCTATCTTCATGATAAATCGCTAGCAGTACTGTTCCAATTCTTGTACTTCTTGGACACTCCGAAAGGAACTGCAATTGTCATCTCGAGGTTTTCCATTCTTCATTGTCCTTCCCGATCTTCCGCATTCAGAACCCAAAGCTGATTCCAATGCCAACTGTTGCCATCTTCATCTAACTCGTGACCAAAGGCTGGTCGGTTCTGACCACTCACTTGTAATCAAAACCATTGGATCTTCATCTTGTTTCTTCACGAACTCATCGACTGCCTCGAATCTTGCAATCATCGGTTCAACACTCTTTGATTGCTCCTGCTGACCTATACCCGGAAAGCTGAATCTTCCCAGCCGAAACTGCACTTCTGGCACACTTGACTTCTTCCGATCTCAACTTCCCTCATGGCACCACAATCTTCCTGAAGAACTGTAAGGATCCCAGCTGAAAGACTTCTGAGACTTCTTGGGAATGGGGAACATGCATTTACCATACTTTCTCTCTGACGGTCTGATCCACTCCTCGTGCCAATTAAGGTTATCTTGGAAAATAAAAGAAGTTGAAAAGTGACAAGTTGGGTACCAGGGTGGTATGTCAACTAGGTAAGCCAAGGAAGGGTACAATGCACTTGAAATAAGGAAGGTTGCTTGGGTTATAAGCAAAACAAGATGATTCCATGTTGAGGAAAGTTCAAGTTGGTTCCAGGATGAAGAATGAGGCATTGTATCATAATACAACAGATGGCCACCAGAAGGACAACAAAAGAACACCTTGCAGATGGAATTCTTTTGAGAGAGTGGAATTCTGCAAGATACGGTGGTCTACAAGGACTTCAGAGGCAACTTGGAAGGATGGTAATAGGCTTTCATATAAGCCTTTAGAAAGTGGAGACGTTAGAACATCACCAGATGGACTTGAAGATATTCTCAATGTATGAAAAGAGAACACCGAACTTGAGAACATTAAGAAAGTGACCTTGATTGTTAGTCATTTGATTAACAAAGATGGATGTTGGCGAACTAGAAAAATCTTCAGTTCACATGAGTTTCGTAAGGGAAACATCACACAACAGAAAATCAAGGTAAAGGTGCATGGTCGAGCGCCAGAAGGACTAAAAGAATTTTAGAAATCAAAAGAGAGAAAGAATCTCAACATAAAGTAGCTATGGAGGGAAAACGAGCACATCAAAAGGTCTCAGAATGAAATTAAACACTTGTCAGGAAGTGTCCGAGTTTACAATGGTCGAAGGGAGGTTATTTCATGATTTAAAAGAAATAGAAATTTTTCCCAAAGAAAGTGTAAGGGAATATCAAAAGTTTGAATAATTAAGCATCAAACACGATTTTGAATGAAGAGGAAACGATACTTAAAAATTGTCGAATAAGGTTTGATTTCAAAGAATTAATTCAAACTTTCAAAAGAAGTTTAAATGATCATTGACGATCCAAATCAAAGGTTCAAGGTCACACTACTCGAGAGGAATAGTACACTGCCAAGGAATAAATGTTCGAGGTTATTCCCCGTGTGGAAATGAAACGGTTAAAATAAAATAGACTTTCAACCGGTGTAACAAAATTGTAGTATAAACGCCAAAACAGAAGGTGGAAAGTCTAAAGTGTATGTGATGGTTCATGGCTCTAAATGGCCCGAAAGAGATTTAACACTGAAGGGTACAAGGTACAATAATCTGAAATAGAGAGCAAAAGTTGGTTGGCTAGATCGGTTCAGAAGGCACCTTGGCAAAGACTACCGTCTGCTTGAAACTGGTGTAGCATAAATTGCTAAAAGGTTAAAGATAGGTAACTGAAGATGGACGTCAAGGTAGGATTAAAGACCCTACTGGTAAGAAGATGAGATGCATACCTTGAAAGAACAAGTAGCATTAGATGGAAAGATTACAAAATCAACACTACCCTTAGGAGGGGAGCAGAGAATAAACACAAGTAAAAAGAATGTTCTGACATTAGAAGGTTCAGCAGACTTT
Source organism: Gentiana macrophylla (assembly GCA_026214975.1). Taxonomy (NCBI): domain Eukaryota; kingdom Viridiplantae; phylum Streptophyta; class Magnoliopsida; order Gentianales; family Gentianaceae; genus Gentiana; species Gentiana macrophylla. The sequence continues at coordinate 79,866,194 of CM047805.1, read as the reverse complement.
GAATTTGCCTAAATGATGGGAGTGCAACACTGTAGAGAGGATTTGAAGAGAATTTGTTTCTTGATTTGAAAAGTAAGAAGGTAAGAACTTGTTCAAAAGAAAGGCTTATAGAGAAATATTTCTGAGGTAATTCATGACAACATGTGAAAATGATTTGTTGAGTTTAAAGATCTCAAATGAGGGATTACATGAGAAACAAATTACCTGAAAATGTATAATTATAAAAGGGCACGAAAAGGGTCTTAACATCAAACATGGCATGCTGGAGGATAGCATCTTGGTTCTCGTTTAACACTGCAAAAGAAACTATAACGTTAGCTTTACAAGCATCGTACTAAAAGGTTTAACTCAGGAAGAGATCAAACTTCAGGGAACTCCTAAACATAACAGTCGTAACTTACTACCCTCTTAGCCCAAACTCTAAGTCAAGGAGGTGAATATTCCTTTTAGGTTGTTGTGTAGGATTTTTACTCTGGATCTGACATCATCAATTTGTACAGAACAAAATAAGAAGAATTTGAGCATGATCCAAAGATAAAAGATCTAGATACCGGATTTTTCCAGGTGATATAAAAATATTAGAATTTTTGAATGAAGATAAGTTGGTCAAAAACAGTTATTTCGGACGATTGCACAAGCTGTCAAAATTTCCAGATTAATAAACACTGTGTTGAAATGCAAATCGAGATCAACCGAAAAAGGATCTGAACTTAATTCTAAAATAAAAGCTGTAGATAAAATTGTTGTCTGCAACATATAAAAAATTCAGGTCATTTAAAGATGTTTAACTTGTTCAAAACAGAAGAAGAAATGAAGGTGCTGCTGCAGATTTTCTGGACAGAGTGTCCGGTATAAACATGAATTTTCTGAATAATCCATAATGATTATCCAGTTGATGTAAAAAGAGAAATTGTAGATAAGACAGTAATTTACTTTTCTGAAAATTTACAGAATTTTTGGAGTATAGAGAGACAGTCTTATGTTAAAGGGAAAACATGGAAACAAAAGCATTCACTCATGTTGGGTAAATCCAAACACGAGGATGATGAAAAGTATGTGCCAAGGTAAGAGACCTTTAACACTATGAGTTGAAACGACTGAAGAGTACTTGGAAATAATAGATTTACACACGGAGTTCGTGTAGAACCATCTCAAGCAAAGCAAAGGTTAAAGAATGTTGATGAACTCAAAACCAAGTGTTAGTGAAAAGAGAAAGTGGAGGACTTGTAGAGCTGAATCAAATATCATTCTCTACAAAGTTAGGTCAAGATAAAATTAAACATAAATATTCATGTGTAGAGAAGGTGAAGAGATTTCAATAGGGAAAGTAAGGAAAAGGAAATCAACCAAGAGGACCTCGACTTTAAGGTGTAGGCATAAGACTCCGATCCCAAAGCTTTACTTAAGGGGTTTCACTTAACCCTATGTGACAAGCTACGGTTTGGAACTTCAAAAGAAGAAAGAGTTTCTACTAAGGATACTAGGAGAAACAAAACTGAGGTGATCACATAAAAGATGTGAACAGAGAACTCAACCTGACCTTCGTCTAAGACGACTCTTCACTTAGCCCTAGTGGAACTTAACCACGGTTTAAGGATTCTTAGTCATATGAGGATTACCACCAAGCTCAAGTTCTAAAAGTTCTAAAGGAATCTTATCTTAAAGGAAGAGAAGCTTAGGACGAAGGGCGCTTCTCTCGATACCAAGCAGTACGCATCGCTGCTCCCGGATACCGAGCCCTTATCCGGAAGAGAAGCGTTAAGCGCGTATAGCATTAAATAAATCTAATATTATACGCAAGCCTCTACGTCGTCGTATCAAATAAAAGCAAACGGAAGCTAAAAAGACTCGGGTAAAAACATAAAAGCTACTATGAACAGAAATTTACCATACTATAGATGGAAATGTAACCTTATTACATTAAAAGGAAAATACGAAATCCAAAATAAACGTACGACAAGTCTCGAAAGACCAAAAGCCTATTCCAAAGGTACTAAAAAGTCTACTAAATGAATAACAGAGTAAATAAAAGATAAATCTTCAAAGAGGCGTCGTCATCGAAATCATCCTCGTAAACATGCTCAACCTGTTCGTCTTCTCACCCCACAATGCATACAAAAGAAAATGCAAAGGAGGTAAGTACAAAGTACTTACTAAAAGTGAGAAGCTATGACAACAATTAAGGTTTATAAAGAAAAGATATTTAATCGTTTAGTTATTTATGTGTGACCGACTCAATCTGGGGTTCATTTCATGTCCATCAACATGAACTCACTAAACGTTTCTACTTAACTTATCTATGTTACAACCGCACTCAAGGGCACTATGCCTGATGTATATCCACCAGGAGATATCGATTGCAACATATTAGTGGATCACACCAATATCCACGGAGGCTAGAATAGGTAGGCTCCGATAGTACGCACACCTCAGCGGAGTCCCCCGAACTTGTGGTTTTTTTGACCTACGGGTTCCTCCACCTTCAGAGGTAGCACACACATTGCGATATAGAGTGGTGCCTATCCAAGAGAGACATGTTGTTTAATATTTTACTAGTCAATTACATATTTATTAGGATGATTAACTAGCCACCTAAGTGTTTTCAATTAATCTCCCTCACATTAACTACTCTCTTCCTAGACCACTAGACATTAACAAGACCTAGCAATTACACATACAGTGATGAATGCTAATTCATCAAAGCACAAGCCTATCATGCTCTTCCGACGGATCCGAACTTCAACTCCCTTTAAGAGTATATTCGGTGTTTTAACTGAACGAATCAGAAGCTCAATTCAGGCTTGTTTATGTTAACCAATGATATCATATCATAACTAAGGGTTTAAAACAATAATAGTATGATTATAAAACCCGAAACCAAACTAGAATGATAAAACCGTAAAAACAAGGCAAAACAGGCCAGACGCCCGTTTGACCTCCTATGGACGCCCGTCCGAAATCAGACGCCCGTCTGCTAAACCCCAAACGCCCGTCTGCCAAAAACAGCTACATCCTGAATAAAAAATCTAACCTAAGACGCCCGTCTGCCTATTGCATACGCCCGTGCAGGCATTAGGTCTCGGGACGCCGTCGCTGTCTAATGCAGACGCCCGTCCGCTTGGTTTTTCCCAAAACGCTAAAATCATCAAGACACGAATTCCCATCGTTTCTAACCTAATTGGCATCAGAAATAACACAGTAAAACATATGAAATTATATCTAAACATACCAAATCATCTATGATCCTTTGATCAACAAAAGACACATCTTTCTGTTATCTAAACACCTTAAAACTTGATCTAAACCTTAGAAATGATAATTGGAATCATAGGAAGATCCTCTTACCTTATTTTCTTGCAAAACCGACAGCAAAACACCAAGCAACTGCAACAACTGTTGATCCTCAACCCCAAAACCTATGTGATCAACAAGAAACCCTAAAATCCTATTTCTTTGCAGAAAATTGAAACTGAAAAAGCCTGTAGAACTGAAGATTACCTGGGTTTACTGCTATGAAACTATTTTTAGATTACTCTACGCTTCAAGAAGATCGTTTCGACTACTCATGGCTGCGAAACAGAGCTACGGATTAAAAGATACGAATTTTTTCAAGAATCGAACTCTACGAATACCGAAAACTAGGGCTAAACTGAAAAATTACGAAATTGAGATATGTTATTTTCCAAAGTTGTGTCTCCTCGCGCTCATCACTTTTCTCTGCTGCGGCGTCTTGAACAGATGAACGGATTGATCACACAGTTCTCCCTTTTATTTCGCTTTCTTCTTCGCGTTGCTTCCACTATGCCGCCGTTCCATCTCCAATTTTTTTTCAGAATTTGCATGTGAACTAATGAATTAGTTTGGGGATTAATTCCTTTTTATAGACAATAATTAAATCATTTATAATTAATAGCTAAATCCTTTAATTAATTCCTTTTCACTTAAATAAATGGGACAAATAATAATTAGGTCGTAGTAAATACACCCAATGACTCTTTTACCCTTTTACGAAAAGTCGGGATGTTACACTTATGGCCGAGTTGTGGTGGCTCCCCTCTACCATACCCTGACCGACCTGCGGTGGGCTAGAGGAAGTATGCAAGCCGATCTCCTTCCTGGGGTCCAGACCTACCCTTGGGCACGTCTTCAGGGCTCCTGGCCATTAAGGTTTACATTTTGCCTGCTGTTTATTTATTGTATGATCAACAAAAGGATGACAAGTGGCAAGGCTTGGTTCAGACCTCATCAGAAGCCCCCCAAATCTTGCCAGGATTAAGAGCCGAGCATATCTGCGCCATGTTTATTCGGCCACAGCCATCCGACCTCGCGTTTTGAGTCAGCCAACTGCCAGGTGGCAGCCTGTCTGTCAGACGTTATTGCATTCCCGAAAGTCAAGGCATCGTTTCACACATCTCTAAAAACGACGTCAGTCTTTAACATCTACGGGGGTTATAACCCCCGTCGTATTAGTTGTCTTTCCACACGCTTCCATCCACTGGTATTAAATTGAAGACCGAAGTCACCGTATCAGATTCTCATCTTCTCCTTTCAATTCAAGTATGCATTTGCTCCTTCCTTATTTATTACGTTTTCTATTTTGTGTTGTTGATAAGGGTGGGTCCTGTCACCAGTAGTTCTATTGAAAGAGAGTTCGAATCTGAGCCTGAATCCGAAGTAAGTACGCAGGATATTGACTTACCGGAGGCTTGCCCTGCACCCTGTCCTTTTGCTAACCGTAGAGGATTAGAGCATCTCATATTAGACCCTCGTTTCACCGCTTTACATGTTTCCCGTTTTCCTGGGCTTTCCCCTTTTTTCCAGAGCTTAAAACGTCATATGGCCACCAAGGCAGCCGTAGGTAGTCACGGAGTAGAGTGTACAATCACCTCGGATGAGATTAATCGTGTTTGCACTAAGTATGGGGTCTGTAACGCCCCAATTTTCATTATTTTTATATAAGGTATTTTTTTTCCACAATTAGATTTAGTGATATATGTCATTTCTATATTATTAATTAATCTACGAAAAGTTAAGTGCATTTTTCTGTCGTGATATTTTTATTTTGTACTAAAAGTGATATTATTTTAAATTGAAAACGAAACTTGCCTTAGTGATACTTTTAAAAAAGTTGAAAACAATAGTTAGCCTAGTCAAAGAGATACATACTAAACCTTATTTTATCTAAACATGTCAACTACTTTAAAAGTTGTATTGTATGTGCATTTTAATATTAATTTCTATATTGCTTAGAGTATGACATTTCACAGATTAAAAAAATATATATGTTATGAATATTATTATCTTTATATATTTATTGCTAACTCATTTTATTCAAAAGCTATCCATATTTTTAATAGAAATAATCTTAATTATTGAAAACATTTCATAACTTAGTGTAATATTCCGATTTTCGGGAAATGGCAGACGTGTCATTTTGCGAAAACGAAATATTAGTATTTATTTTCTTTTATTGGAGGTAAGCATTTAATTGATTATATATATATAATTTTCGAATTCATGTATATAATTAAAGGGATTATTCTAATTTTTTGGTAATTAAGGGTGTTTATGAAAAAAAGGGATTAATTGAGAGTTGGTATTTAAGGAAATTAACACAACTTAATCCCCATAACCTAATTAATCAGAAATCAGTCTTTACGTTCTTCTCCTGTGCGCAATTCTTGAGAAGAGAAAAGGGCTAGGAGAGTTTTCTTAAATTCTAAAGGGAAGCTTAACCGTTTTCAGATCAGACGAGAGAATTGGAACGGTCGTGAAGAGGACTCTGTTTGGACATCAGCTCTGTTGGAAGGGCTGCAGATTTCCGAGGCTGTTTAGATCGGTTTTTTGCTGCAAATAGGTAAGAGACTCTTTCTATTATTTCGGTTATGATTCATAAAGTTTAGATCATGTTTTTAAGATGTTTAAACGCTAGAAAGATGTGTTTTTCGTTGATCAAAGGATTGTAGATGTTGTACCATGATTAGATAAGAATTTATGTGTTTTACTATACTTAATTTGATGTGTTAATTGGGTTAGAAACGGATTAGAAACCGTTAGGGATCGAAATCAGAATTTATGGCAGCAGGCAGAATGCGTACGCATTGGCTAGCAATGTGCGCACATTCTTGTTACAGGATAGCAGGTTTGGTTTCTGGATGCTGAATACGTACGCAATCCTAAGAATGCGCACGCATTGTTCAAACAGAGAGTTTTAACTTAGGTTCTGGTCAGGTAATGCGTACGCATTGTAAGCAATGCGCATGCATTGTTTCGACAGAAAGTTCCCCAAAGAGAGTTCAAGAAAGCGAGGAATGCGACGCATTCGCTTAATGAGCACGCATTGCCCCAGTTTGCACTTAATTGATGTTTAAGCTTTGTCATTCAGTTTTAAACCCTTATTTATGAAATGTTAACAATGTAAAAACGTAAACAAGCCTGAATTGGGCTTCTGATTCGTTCAGTTAAAACACCGAATGTACTCTTAAAGGGAGTTGAAGTTCGGATCCGTCGGAAGAGCATGATAGGCTTGTGCTTTGATGAATTATTATTCATCAATGTCTGTGTAATTGCTAGGCCTTGTTTATGTCTAGTGGTCTAGGAAGAGAGTAGTATTTGTGAGTGAGATTAATTGAAAACACTTAGGTGGTTAGTTAATCATTTTAATAAATACGTACTTGACTAGTAAAAGATTAAACAACATGTCTCTCTTGGATAAGCACCAGTCTATATCGCGAAGTGTGTGTTACCTCTGAAGGTGGAAGAACTCCGTAGGTCAAAAAAACCCTAAGTACGGAGGGACTCCACTGAGACGCGCGTACTATCGGAGTCTACCTATTCTAGACTTTGTGGATATTGGTGTGATCCACTAATATGTTGCAATCGATATCTCCTGGTGGATATACATCAGGCGTAGTGCCCTTGAGTGCGGTTGTAACATAGATAAGTTAAGTAGCAACGTTTAGTCATAACATGTTGATGGACACGAAATGAACCACAGATTGAGTTGGTCACACATAAACAACTAAACGAATAAATATCCTTTCTTTATAAATTATAATTGTTGTCATAGCTTCTCTCTTTTTTTAAGTACCTTGTACTTACCTCAAATGCATGTTTTCTATGTGTTTGGGGGTGAGAAGATGAACAGGTTGATCAGGGTTACGAGGATGAGTTCGATGATGACGTTTGACGACGCCTCGTGAAGACTTTTTTATTTTATTTATTTTGTCTTTCATTTATTAGGCTGTTGGAGTACTTTTGGTTTAGACTTTTGATCTTTTGAGACTTGTAGTACCCCTTTACGTTTCTTTTGAGATTATCGTACGTTTCTTTTAAATTTCGTATTTTTTTTCTTCAACGTAATAAGGTTACATTTCCATCTTTAGACGGTATTCTATTCTTGGATTTCTATTGGAAATTTACTACCCGAGTCTTTTGCTTCCGTTTTCTTGTTTTTGATACGACGTAGTAGAGGCTTACGTATGAAATGAATTTATTTTTATTTTATACGTGCCGAACGTTCCATTTCCGGATAAGGACTCGGTGTCTGGGAACGTGGCGTTACAGTTGGTATCAGAGAGAAGCGTCTCTTAGGCTTCCTTTCTTTTAAGATAAGTTTCTCTAGATCTTTTAGTAACGTTCTGGTTTTCTTTGATCATCAGAATGGTGTTCACAGGAACAGGAGCGGGTGCAGAGACTTCTGGAATTCGTCGGGAAAGTCCAACACCAGTAGTAGGAGGCGGCGTTGTGAGGCAGAATACTCCACTTCAGCGGAGCTTGTCACCGCCCCCTCATACTGCGACACCTACACCAAGATCTCAACAGAGTTTGTCACCGCGACCTCATCAGAAGCAACCTCCACGATGGCACGTGGGAAGTTCGGTTCAGTATTCTTTGGTAAGCGATTTCCAACGGGTTTAGTTCCGCCACCGGTAAGCTACCCTCCACACCAACAAACCTTCTACCCTCCACCAGTCAGTGCTTACCCTCCACCAGTCAGCGGTTACCCCCACTAATGAGCCACCCCTCACCACTAGTGTTTCACCAGCAACAACAGCAAACCTTTTACCCACCTCCTATAGGTCATACCCCTCGACCTACTGTACCACTTTCACCGTATTTCGACCATCAGCAAGGTTTTGGTTACCCACCCTTCGGTTTCCACCAACCTCAGCCAACCCCACAGCACCACCAGAATTACTATCAGGGATATTATTCTTATCAGACTGAGCCTCAGGTGATCCCACCTTACCCTCAACAACAACAGTTCCACCAGCAGAGACCTTTTGGCTATCCCCCCATTTACCCACCAGTTAGACCGGCATTTGAACAAGCACTAACTGTGGATTGGTATACAAGATTGAGAAGGAATCGGGTTGAAAAATTCTACGGGAATGTAGAACATTCAAAGGCTGAAGAGTGGTTAAGAAGCTTCGAAAAGGCCTACAGGAATATACATGTTCCTGAAAAAGAGATGGCACAGCTGGCAGTTAGTTTCCTTTTAGGTGCAGTTGAAGCTTGGACTGACGCTATACAGAGTAGCAATGGTAAGGTAACAGAATGGGAAGCTTTCAAAGTCATGTTTTACAATGAGTACTTCCCGGCAACGGTACAAGCAGATAAGGCAAGTCAGTTCCTGAAGCTAAAGCAAGGTATTCATTTGACGGTATCTCAGTATACCAATAAATTTAATGAGTTGGGAAGGTTCTACCCTGAATTAAGGAAAGTGGAAGAGAGGAAGATGGCCCTCTATAAGGAAGGTTTAGCTCACGAGATACAGTCAGGCATGTTGGGATTCACAGCTAAGAATATGGCAGAGTTATTGAATAAGGCTTTGGAGGTTGAGACCATCAGGAAGAAGGTCACAGTTGTCATTGGTAACAAGAGAAACTTCGGAACCAGTCAGGGTAATTACCGAGGAGCACCTCAACAGAACGTCAAGAAGACAACAGCTCCCACGGCATCTAAGGGCCCAAACAGTGCACCGTTGTGTTCCAAGTGCAATAGGAATCATTCAAGAGAGTGCAGAGCTAGTTCAGGCGGTTGCTATCTTTGCGGGGAACCGGGGCACTTTTCTAAAGAATGTCCAACTAAGAGGAATAAAGGGAGTGCGAGCCGAGGAAACGGGAGGAGCGGTCCAAGCCGACCGGTTAGAGTTTTTGCGGTTGATGCTAGAGATGCAGAACCAGAGGATGATGTTATCTCAGGTACCTTATTGTTAATTTATTTTGTTAAGATATTTTTATAGCACGTTTACTCATGCTGTAATTTTATTTAAATGAATGAATATGCATCCTAGGTACGATAATGTTGGGTAATCTAGTGGTCAGAGCTTTGTTTGATACGGGAGCGTCAAACACCTTCGTGTCGACTAAGGTAGCTAAGAAGTTGAGTTTACCCTCGGAACCTTTAAGAAACACTTTGGAGATAACTACACCGTTAGGAAAGGTAACAAAGGTAACTAGGATGATACCTTAAGTGGAAGTTCGAGTTGGATCTTATCGATGCAAAAGCGACTTTACAGTTCTAGACTTTTCGGATTTTGACGTGATTCTTGGAATAGATTGGATATCCGAGAATTATGCTCACTTAGATTACCGAGAGAAGAAAGTGACTTTTAAGATACCCAGGAAATCAGATAAGACTTATCAGGGTAATGTGTACAAGCCGAGCAAGAAGAGGCATCCGATAATTTCAGCGGTTAAGGCAATTAGAGCTTGTCAGAAGGGTTGTGAAGGCTAGTTGTTGTACGCAGTGGATGTGGAACAAGTGAATCCTAAGCTAGAAGAAACTCCGGTAGTGAGAGAGTATCCTGAAATGTTTCCGGAGGAGTTACCGGGAAACATACCGGATAGAGAAATCGGGTTTGAGATCAAGTTAGTACCGGGAGCGGCACCAGTTGCTAAGGCACCCTATAGAATGGCACCGGCTAAGTTGAAGGAATTAAAAGCTCAACTTAAGGATATGCTTGAGAGGAACATAATTCAGCCTAGTACTTCACCTTGGGGAGCCCCTGTTTTGTTCGTGAAGAAGAAAGATGGTAGCATGAGGATGTGTATCGACTACAGAGCATTGAACAATCTTACCATCAAGAACAAGTACCCTTTACTGAGGATTGATGATCTGTTTAATTAGTTGCAAGGCAAGAAAGTGTTCTCTAAGATTGATCTTAGGTCTAGTTATCATCAGCTGAAGATCGAGGTAGCAGGCATACCGGAGACGGCTTTTAGTACAAGGTATGGACATTATGAGTTCTTGGTCATGCCTTTTGGACTCACTAATGCTCCATCTGAATTTATGGATTTAATGCAGTGAGTTTTCATGCCATACTTGGATAAGTTTGTGATAGTGCTCATAGACGATATCCTAGTATACTCTAAGGATGAGAACGAACATGAGGAACACTTAAGGATAGTGTTGGATACTTTGAAGAAGAGTCAGTTGTTTGCTAAGTTTTCGAAGTGTGACTTTTGGTTGAATCAAGTCAGTTTCTTGGGTCATGTCATTTCTGGAGATGGCATTCAAGTTGATCCCGTGAAGATAGAAGCAGTTGAGAATTGGCCTAGACTTACCACAGTTTTAGAAGTAAGAAGTTCTCTTGGATTGGCTGGCTACTATAGGAAGTTTGTGCAAGACTTTTCGAAGATAGCTACCCCACTCACTAAGCTTACATAGAAGAATGAGATGTTTGAATGGACAAGAGAGTGTGAAATAGCTTTTCAGACGTTGAAGAAGAAGTTGACTACAGCCCCTGTTTTGGCATGTTCAGAGATCTTTGATAACTACGATGTCTACACGGATGCCTCGGGACAAGGTTTAGGTTGTGTGTTGATTCAAGGAGGGTAAGTGATTGATTATGCATCTAGACAGTTGAAGGTGCATGAGAAGAACTACCTGACACACGACTTAGAGTTGGCAGCAGTAGTGTTTGCCTTAAAGACTTGGAGGCACTACTTGTATGGAGTTAAGGAAAGGATCTTCACCGACCACAAGAGTTTAATGTATTTCTTCACACAGCAGAATTTGAATATGTGACAGAAGAGATGGTTAGAGTTTGTAAAGGATTACGACTTGGACATTCAGTACCATCCAGGAAAAGCCAATGTAGTGGCAGATGCTTTGAGCAACAACCAGTGTTTGCAGTTTCAAGCGTTGAAGTTGTTGTAGAGAGGTTTGATGGGCTGGAAATCAGTAGTTTTGATCAGATTGAAGACCATTGTTAGTAAGGTCAGAGTTGATGGATGATATTCGAGAAAAACAAAATGAAGACACGGTTTTGGTTGATTTGAAGCGAGTTGCTGGAGAAAAGCCTACAGTGGGTTATGTGTTAGATAAGAATGGAAATCTTTGGTACCAGGATCGTCTGTGTGCCTAATGTTGGTGACTTAAGACAAAGGATTATGGATGAGGCACATAGGATTGCTTTTGCAGTTCATCCAGGTGCTACTAAGATGTATAGAGACTTGAAGGAAAAGCTTTTATGGCCCTCGATGAAGTTGGAAATAGCTAAGTTCGTGGCAGAATGCGACACTTGTTACAAAGTTAAAGCAGAGCATAGAAGACCAGGAGGAATGCTTAAGCCTTTGGATATCCCCAAATGGAAATGGGATAAGATTACGATGGATTTCATCACCGGTTTACCGAAGACTAAGGGAGGACATGATGTGATTTGGGTAATTGTGGATAGGTTAACTAAATCCGACCATTTCTTACCAACTAAGGTTGATATGTCTTTGAAGAAGATGACAACACTATACCTGGATAATATAGTGAAGTTACACGGAGTTCCTATCTCGATAGTTTCGGATCGTGATCCAAGGTTCGTCAGTCGGTTTTGGAAGAGTTTGCAAGAAGCTTTTGGAACCAAGTTGGATTTGACTATGGATTTTCATCCTCAGACAGATGGACAATCTGAGAGGACAATCCAAACACTTGAGGAGATGCTAAGAGCTTGTGTTTTTGAAGTAGGTGGATCATGGGATGATTACCTATCCGTAGCGGAGTTTGCCTACAACAACAGTTATCACGAAAGCGTAGGGCCGGAACTGGTTGAACAGGCTAAGGAAAGGGTTCAGTTGGTTAAGAAGAATCTGAAGGCAGCACAAGACAGGCAGAAAAGTTGGGCTGACATTAGAAGAAGACCTCTTGAGTTTGAAGTCGGTGATAGTGTTAAGGGTGATTTTATACGTTTTATAAGGATATATTTTATATCAATTTCCCCCATATGTGGATGTTTTTCATAGAAATCGAGCTTTATAATTGAAATATTGAGCAAGTGGTGTTTTCAATAGTTAAATTGCAAAACGTAACGAATTATGTGCTTAAATTGTGATTTTATACTATTTTGGAATATCGTCACGCTTTGGTATGTTTTTCCTACATTGTAGATACACATTGTTGATGGAAAAGATGATCTTTAAAGAGATAAATTCGAATGGAAAGGAATCAATCAGATTTATGGAAGAATAGAGGATATGAGGAAAGAAATCAAGTGTTGAACCGGTGGGTGGCGTCAGATTCATCAAACCGGCGCCCAGTGGGGACGGGCGTTGATATGTCGACGACAGCGCCCAGGAGGAGCTTTTACATTCAGGATGTTCAGATTTTCAAAGTGGGTGGCGCCCAAAATTGCATAGGATGGGCGTCGACGAAGACTCGCCCGACTCGAAAGTTCAACGATCTCGGACGGGCGCCCGAGTACCTTGGACGGGCGTCCACGGCCGACTTAACCACGGCCGACTTAGTATTCTATATATAGCCGCATCGCCCCAACCCTAATTACATCAGATTTTTATACACAAAATACATAGAGCACCCGCACTCACGAGGGTTCCAAGGCCGATCACCCCAGCCTTGTGCTCGGGTGATCCGGGTTAGATTAGGATGCTTTTCTTTTCGTTGTTGATTCATGGAGATCATCCATTGTACCAAACTAAGTGAGTTTATATTTTAATTTATTCAATCCTTTGCTTATTCTTATGATCTTTGATTCGTTTTGTATCTTTCTATGATTTATGATGCTATTGTGTGACAAGATCGAGAGATCGGTTGCTAATCGTTGTCTAACGTTGATGAGAATCGTTGTTAGGCTAGATCACCATAGAAAGATAGGATCTTTAATCGTTAATTCGTGACAAATTAATTGGTTAATTATCTAGGTTGCTAGATTCGAAAATACGAGAGTTAACTTGAATCTACACCTTCGTTTTGTATGGAAATTGGTCTCAACATTCGAGAGAGGAGAGATCGATAATTGAATTCACTAAGAGATTAGGAGTTCATAGCTTGAGAAACGGATTCACTAAGGAATTAGGAGTTTGTATCTCGTATAAAGGTGAAACCACAATATTGAATTAAAATAATGAGATGAACTTGGATTGAAATCACTTAGTTTGTGTAATGTTTAATCCCATGTATCTTTAGTTTAGGTCGTTTTTATTATTCTTAGCTTATGTTTATTTTTCTATGTGTTTATATGTTTGTTCTTTTGTTTATTTGTTTTCTTAAGTAACAATTGAAAGGAATTAATAAGATTAGATTCAGCAACCCAATTCCCTGTGGATCGACCCCTTACTTATTCCGCTTTACTAGCAATTACCCGATATTCGGTCGGTTAGGAGTTAGTTTTGCATATAGGTTAGGGTTTATAAATTGTTTTTGTTTAGTGATGCAAAAATCCTCCGAACAGATAGAGTGTATCTACGAGCCTCACCGATGAAAGGAGTGAAACGCTTTGGACAAAAGGGAAAGCTAAGTCCAAGGTATGTTGGACCATTTGAGATTCTGGAAAGAGTTGGACCGTTGGCTTACAAACTTATGTTACCAGAATCCATGTCAAGGGTCCATAGTGTGTTTCATGTTTCGATGTTGAAGAAGTGTCTGACGAAGAATGATTTTTAAACTACGGTTGATCCGGAAATCCTTCGAGACAATCTTGCTTATGATGAGAGACCTGTCAAGATTTTGGACCGGAAGGAAAATATGATCAAGAGGCGGTTGATCCCATTGGTTTTAGTTCAATGGAGCAATCATTCGCCCGAGGAGGCAACTTGGGAAGTTGAAGATGATATGATCAGTGATTTCCAAGAGTTTGTTGATCTACTAGGTATGTTCTAGTTTCGAGAACGAAACTCCTTTTAAGGGGGGAGGAATGTAATATTCTGATTTTCGGGAAAGGGCAGACGTATCATTTTGTGAAAACGAAATATTAGTATTTCTTTTCTTATATTGGAGTTAAGTATTTAATTGATTATATACATATAATTTTTGAATTTATGCATATAATTAAAGGGATTATTCTGATTTTGGTAATTAAGGGTGTTTATGGAAAAGGGGATTAATTGGGAGTTGGTATTTAAAGAAATTAACACAACTTAATCCCCATAACCTAATTAATCAGAGAATCAGTCTTTACGTTCTTCTCCTGTGCGCAATTCTTGAGAAGAGAAAAGGGCTAGGAGAGTTTTCTTAAATTCTAAAGGGAAGCTTAACCGTTTTCAAATCAGACGAGAGAATTGGGACGGTCGTGAAGAGGACTCCATTTGGACATCAGCTCTGTTGGAAGGGCTACAGATTTCTGAGGCTGTTTAGTTCGGTTTTTGGCTGCAAATAGGTAAGAGACTCTTCCTATGATTTCGGTTATGATTCGTAAAGTTTAGATCATGTTTTTAAGATGTTTAAAGGCTAGAAAGATGTATTTTTCGTTGATCAAAGGATCGTAGATGTTGTACCATGATTAGATAAGAATTTCTGTGTTTTACTGTGCTTAATTTGATGTGTTAATTGGGTTAGAAACGGATTAGAAACTGTTAAGGATCGAAATCAGAATTTAGGGCAGCAGGCAGAATGCATACGCATTGGCTAGCAATACGCGCGCATTCCTGTTACAGGATAGCAGGTTTGGTTTTTGGACGCTGAATGCGCACGCATTCCATGTATAGGATGTTCTAGTTTTGTTTCTGGTTGCTGAATGCGTACGCAATCCTAAGAATGCGCGCGTGATGATGCTAGATAATGCACCTCCGGAATGAAAGGGCCACGTGTAATCTATGGATGAGATGTAAAGGGATCGAACGGCTGTAACTGAATAAAAGATGGTGTTTTTGGTGTTTTATGGCTGAGTCCAAGAATGTATCTTGGATTGCCTACGTATCCTGTGTAATCTCCAGGAATCAAGCCTTACGTAGTTCCTGGAAGGATGTATTTATAGGCACATGTCCTTCTTACGCTTCTAAACTTAGGCGGTTTAGTCTATTGACATAAATACCCTTAAATGGGCCTTGCCCCTTACCCAAGTAAGTAACTCTTTGGATGGTGGGCCTAGGTGTCTGGACAGGAAGTCTTGGTCTCGACTCGATGCATACCGACATGGGTGATCGAGGTAGGACACTTGCAAAATCTGCCCGTTGTTGCGGTCTTCGCTGGTATGCCTCGTATTCGATCCGATGTGGGTAATCAGCGTAGACTTTTCCACATGCCAGCTGGACCAATCAGATTATTCCATGTGGAGGGGTGAAATCCCGTATCGTCATAAGCCCCCCAGATCGGAAGGAAGCTCATCTCGAGTGCTGATGTGGGATCTGAAAATTTGAATGATCTTTTCGACACGTGGTCTCCTTTAAGCAGGAATACAGCTGTTCTACTAGCCGATGTAGGTTGTCGTCAGGATGACGTCACACTGTACCAGCATTAATGGGTGTAGAAAACGAAGCATTTTTCATTGGGCCACGCAGGGATTCTGTCCTTGATTCTCATGTTACATACCCTATAACTGCCTCCAAATTCGCCTTTTCAAATCATTTAGAAGATTGACAAGCATAAAAAGGAGCCCAAGCCTCAGAAGTCTCTTATTCGCCATTTTCTCTCTGCCTTATTCCCTAACCGCAAGTAAGCCCTTTCTGCATCTTTTCTCGATTCCATGTCTAGTAGCGATAGCGACTCACAAAATAGGGAAGAAGTTGTCGTGGTTGAAGAAGAGTTTTCTGAGCGTCCAACTGCCTCCGGTGAGAGAGCTGCCGGAGAAGAAGAAGAGGGAGGAGAAGAAGAATCATCTTCTCGACCTGTTGCCAGACGCCAAACCAGGATGAAAGGCCAAGGACCATATGGATGCATATCCAATCTGACCTAGGAGAAAGCTAAAGCCATCTGCTTACGATACGGCATCCCATATTCTTCTGCAAACATCAAGGTATCACATGGTCAATTCCAATTTTCCTGTGACCCACCCCCTGGATTCTGCGCCATATACGAGGCGCAATTGAAGGAGGGGTTAAGGTTTCCCTTCGACCCGTGTCTCATAGAGGTTCTCCGACATTACAAGATTAGCGTCCCACAACTTCCTCCAAATGGAGTCAGAAGCGTTATGGGATTCGTGCTGGCGTGTCGAATCGCCAAGGTTGAGTTCACGGTTCGATTATTCCGTCAATACTATGCAATCCAAAGCCTGCAAGATGCGGGATGGTATACTTTTCAGAAGCGTCCTCTGACGTCAGAATTCGTGAGGAAGGTGACTTCGTCTCAGGGCGAGTGGAAGCCTCAATTTTTCTTTATCCAACACGGGTTGGGGGACATCTACGTCTATACTTGGTTTAACATGCCCCAGAAATGGCATGACAGGCTCGGCCCTGATGCCCCTGATGGGTTTGGGGCTATCGACAGCGTTCACCCTGACGTCGCAACTCGAAACCTGCATTCTCTATATCCCTTTGCTGACATCGAGACGGCTGGTCCGGGTGCTTATCTGGAACTCGATGAAGATGTTCGAGTGTTGTGTAGGATACTTATCCACTCTGTCGAGCTGCTACACTTCTGTATTTTGCATTTTCTCTGTATCTATTTCTTTTTGATTGTGTTCTGATGTCGAATTTTCTCTGTACGCAGTGGAATATTTCTCAAAACTGGATGCTCTGGGCAAAATGCCTGACCCCAAGACTACAGACCCGAAGAAAATCCAAGAATAGGCCGGCATCAGGTCGAAGGGGCCAGTATCTGGTAGCATAGTCTCTGGAGGTCAGAGGACTCCGGCTCGAGCTCCAACTCCTACATCAACGTCGGACATTTTGAGAGATCAACCTGACGAGGCTCAGATGACGGAAAAGACAGAGGCGGACCTCGTCCCGAGAAAGCGGCAAAAGATGACTGTGCTAAGGCATGGGGCCGGAAAAGAAGCCCGCAATCTCCTTCCTCAGGGCTCAAGTGCCGTCGAGGCTCTCCCTGCCATGAGCCTTGCCGAGATGGAGGCCATGACTCCTGAAGAGCTAAGTGAATATTATCTGAAAATCATCCGAGCTGTAAGTCTTCACTCTTTTAATCGACTGTTTTAACTTGGTGATTTTTGTCAATTTTGGGTCTTGAATTAACCTCATTGTCTTTGTAGGCTCGGTTAACAACCAAAGTGGCCATAAGCAAGATTGAGTCTCCATCCGCTGTCATGGAGGAGCAGAAGGAGACCATAGCCAAGCTGACATCCGACATCGAGAAGCAGAAGGCTAAGATCGACAAGCTGGATGATCGGCGCGCCAAGCTCGAGTCTGAGTTGGCTACCTCTCGAGATGAATTATCGAAGGTGCGTAAAGATGTATCTGTCAGGGATGCCGAGCTGGCAAAAATAAGGTCGGAGCTGGCACAGGTGAGGTCGGAGCTTGATGGGACAAAAGCCGAATTGGCGGGGGCAATCAAAGCTCGTACCGATCTTCAATCTCTCCTCGACAGTTTAACGACTCGCATGGAAACCGCTAAACTAGATTTCCTGGCCTCAATGGAGCTTGAAAATGACCTGTCGCTGTTGATGAGTCAGGTCATGAAGGGAGGATTCACCATGGCTCTTGACCAAGTCAAAGCAGTCGACCCGAACTTTGATGTATCTGCCGTCGAGAAGGCCTACTTGTACAATCCTGAGGCCATTCCTCGTTACGGCCGGTATTTCACAGAGTTCAAGGCTGGTTTTTCCTTATACAACAAGTATGTGACCCCTGCTCTGGAGGGAGATGGAGCGGAGAACGTCGAGTTGGAAGAACAAGTCGACTCCACCTCAAATCAGCCAGCCGCTTGACGATCTCTCTTTGCTGCCACAATTTTTATTGATCTTTTATTGAACTCTTTCATTCGATCTGGTTGTATAACTTTGATATTTTTATTCGTCTAGATACGTATTTCACCGATTCGATCTTGTAAACTTGTGACTTTTCAATTTGCATTTTGATTCTTGAATTTAAATCTATGTTTTTCCATTGAATGTCTTTTGTCTTTTACTGATCATTTGTCTAGGGTGTAGTCCTTTGGACTTAATTCCCTTGCAAACATTGCCTTGTGGGGTGTAGTCCTTTGGACTTAATTCCCCTGTGGCCCCTCGAAGTGTAGCATGAGTATGTCACTCGTGGTACACTTGGATCTGAGTCGACCGAGCATTGTACGGCCTTATCGGCTTGACTTGGCTATTTGGTCGGAGATCGATTCGACGGTCCCGCCTTGTCAGACTTATGGGATATCGAATTAAGAAGTCCTCACTCGACTGTCGCACATCGTGGTGCTTATGATCTGGTCGATTTAGGTATCCATCGTGGGATCTTCCGTCCGCCTCTCATCGTGGCTTATTGGTAGGTCGGGAGTGATATAAGCTCTGTCAATGACTTGGCTTTTTTCACTATTTTTTGTTTTAACTCCATCGTGTTGATGGCTCATAGATCGGAAGTGATATAAGCATTGTCAGTGACTTTGCTTTATTCACTATTTGTTCCGGCTTCGCCTTGTCGAGGGCTTGGTGTCGTGGTCGAATTTTGTGCTTTTTCTTCTGCTCCCCTTTTCTTTTTTAGATGAGCTTGTAAGTACAGCATAATTAAAAGAGGAAAACTGCTTTGATAAAGAGCATTGAAATCAAATGTCATATCGACTTGTTACAAATAATTAAGAAAGCAAAGTTGCAAATGTCATAAAGTGAATGCAATTTAAACATGGTATTTTCTCAGGTTGGTGGCGTGCCAAGTTCGAGGCACTGTGCTTCCATCCGACCTGCCCAACTGATACGATCCTTTAGGATGCACCTTCAGAATTTTATATGGACCTTCCCAATTCGGCTCGAGCTTGCCTATTGGGCCCTGCCTGCTGGCTTCATTCTTCCTCAACACGAGATCCCCCACTTGGAAGTATTTGTACTTCACCCTCGCATTATAATACTGTGAGATCTTTCTTTTAAATTGGCCATTCGATATGCCACAACCTCTCTCTTTTCTTCGATATTATCCTTCTCTTGAAGCAGATCAGTGGGATTTGTCTCGACGTTATATGCCAAAACTCGAGGCGAGGCTAGTCCGATCTCTGCAGGTATTACTGCTTCGCATCCATAAGCCATGGCAAAGGGAGTCTCCTGTGTGGGCGAATTGGGTGCTGTTCGATATGACCACAGGATACTGGGTAACTGAGCTGCCCAATCCCGACCATCATCTTCCAACCGCTTCTTCAAGCCAAATTGAATCTGCCTGTTTGTTTGTTCGACCTGTCCATTGGACTGAGGTCGGGCCACTAACGTCGTTCTATGCTCGATCTTGAATTGTTTGAGCCAGTCCTGCACTCGGTCATCCAGAAATTGAGTCCCGTTATCCGATATCAGATACTTTGGAATTCCAAACCTGCACAAAATATTTTCCCATAGAAATTTCTTGATGGTCTGAGCTCTGATGTCAGTAAGAGCTTTGGCTTCAACCCACTTTGTGAAATAATCAACCACGACCACAACATACTTTAAATTACCCGGAGCTCGAGGTAAAGGCCCGACTATATCGATCCCCCACTCATCGAATGGCCATACCGATTCGATGGCGTTCATCTCCTGTGCCTATTGGTGTGTCACCACATCATGCACCTGACAAGCCCTGCATCTCATCACCAATCGATTGGCGTCCTTTTGCATGGACGGCCAAAAATAGCCTGCTAGTTTACATTTTCTCGCCAACATCCGAGCTCCGCAATGATTACCACAAACTCCTCGATGTATCACTTCAAGAAGATAAGCCCCCTCGTCTTCCGATGCGCATCGCATCCAAGGTGTAACAAACGATTTTCGATAAAGAACATAGTCGAATAGAGCATACCTGGAGGCTTGTAGTCGGATCTTTCTGGCTTGAGACTTTTCAGACGGGAGAATTCCATCTTCCAAGTACAGAGCTATCGGGTCCATCCAAGTCGATCCCTGAACCACTGGTTGCACATCGACCTCATTATATCTCCGCTCCGCCAACATTTCTACCAGAACCTTCCATTTCTATTTGAAATTCGACGCGAGTTTAGACAAAGCGTCGGCCCTCTTGTTCTCACTTCGAGGCACCTGTTCGATGCAAACCGTCTTGAACTTCGATATCAACCCCTGAACAACTTTCAGATAACTCTTCATAGATTCCTATTTGGCCTCATACTCGCCTCGTACGTGATTCAGTACAAGCTGAGAATCACTATACACTAGGAGATTCTCGACCCCCAACTTCGATGCTAGTTTCAAACCTGTAATCATGGCCTCATACTCTGCTTCATTATTTGTGGCCTTGAACTCGAATCGAAGTGCATAAGGGAACTCTTCTCCTTTAGGACTAACCAGCAATAACCCAGCTCCAGCTCCTTCTTTACTCGAGGCACCATCGACATGGATGGTCCACTGTTCCTCTGATGACTGTTTATCCTGCTCCAACTGAATCGATAATCCTTCGGCTATAAAGTCAGCCAGAGCCTGACCCTTAATGGCTGTACGAGGTAGAAACTCGATGTCGTACTCAGCTAGCTCGACAACCCATTTTGCTAATCGACCCGATGTCTAGGGCTTTGCCAAAATTTTCTTCAGAGGTTGGTCAGTGACCACAGCAATGCGGTGTGCTTGAAAATACGGCTTCAACTTCCTTGATGCATGAACCAGGCTTAATGCTAATTTTTCAGCAGGTGTGTACCTGACCTCGACTCCATGCAATGCCTTACTTACAAAATAAACTGGAATCTGCCCCTGGTCTCCCTCTCAAACCAACACTACACTCACTGCCTCTTCACAGATTGCTAGATAAACTAGGAGTTTCTCTCCTTCCTGAGGTGAAGACAGCGTTGGTAAATCGGACAAATACTCCTTCAAATCATCGAACGCTTTCTGACATTTCTCATCCCATTGGAACGGACTCGCCTTTTTCAATATCTTGAAGAAAGGTAGGGCCCTTTGTGCTGGTATTGACAAGAAACGATTGAGGGCCGTCATCCATCCTGTCAACCGTTGTACTTCCTTTACGTTACGAGGTGTGGGCATGTTCTTGAGAGCCTCGATCTTATATGGGTTAGCTTGAATCCCATCTCTCGATATCATATAACCTAGAAATTTCCCAAATCGAACTCCAAAAGTGCATTTCTTTGGATTAAGCTTCATGTTCGCGGCCCGCAGCACCTCGAAAACCTCTCTGACATCGACAAGGAACTGCCCCATGGACTTGCTCTTGATTAATAAATCATCAACATAAACTTCCATATTTCGACATATCAGTCCCTTGAAGATTTTATTGACTGCCCTCTGATAGGTGGCCCCTGCATTCTTTAGGCCGAACGGCATTGTTACAAAACAAAACGTACCAAATTCTGTAATAAAAGCGGATTTTTCCGAGTCCTGGGGGTCCATAAAGATCTGGTAATATCCCTTATATGCATCGAGAAAACCGAATACCTCGAAACCCAGTGTCGAGTCGACCAACTGATCAATCTTTGGGAGCGGAAACGAATCTTTAGGGCACGATTTGTTGAGATCTGTAAAATCTACGCACATTCGCCAGCTTTCATCTGGCTTTTTAACCAACACAGGATTGGCTAACCATTCTGGATAGAACACTTCTTTGACGATTCCAGCAATCAACAACTTGTCAACTTCTTTCCTTACTGCTTCCTTCCTCTCGGGAGCGAGGTTTCTCTTCTTTTGACGTATCGGCTTCTTTTTTAGGTCGACATTTAGTCGATGCACTGCTATGTCCGCTGATAGACCAGGCATGTCGTCTGCTTTCCATGCGAAAACGTCTCGATATTCAACTAGAAGGTCGACCAAGGCTTTCATGTCGGGGTGTGGCATCCACTTCCCAATCTGGACCCCTTGGCCCTCTTCCTCCTTCCAAACACGGATCTCCTCTGTCAGATCGACAGAGACCCAGCTTCGATCCTCCTCTTCTTCAGGTATCAATTCCTCAACCAGCACTTGTCCAACTCCTTTCCCTTTAATTGTGACCAAGCTACAATTCCTGGCTACCTCGACGTCTCCTTTCACTTCATGGGTACCATACCAGGTGGGGAATTTCATGCTGTTGTGGAATGTCGAAATGATGGCTCTGAGATCGTATAAAGCTGGTTGACCTAATATCACGTTGTACCCCGATGGGGCCTTAACTACGACATAGGTCATTTCCATTGTCCGGCCTTTTTCTCCGTCTCCAACTGTAGTCAATAAATTGATCTACCCGACAGGGTGGATGGCTTGTCCTGTGAATCCAAATAGAGGGGTAGATAACGGCACAATGTCTTCATCCTTCAACCTCATGGCTTTGAAGGCTGAGTAGTAAAGGATATTAATGGCGCTTCCACTGTCGACACAAACTCTTTTTATCCGACCCCGGGTTATCACCGCCTCTTTCACCAATCCTTCATTATGACTGTGGGAACTCGGAATATCATCTTTGGGTCCATAACCCACCTCCGTTGTGAACCTAAGCTTCTTGGATTCCCTCGATCTGTCTGAAGACTGCAGACTGGATCGAGGTCGATCTGACTCGTGTTCAGCGACAATTGTGTTGACATCATATCCGATGCGGTTGTCCCGATAAGGGTCTCGATTCTGATCTTCCCGACGATCATCCCGACGATTATCTCTGTAGGTCAGCTCGGGTGATCTATCTCGGCGTCTCTGATTATCTCGACGCGGCGATCGATCTCTCTTTCAGTTATAACTTTTCCTCTTGTACTCTCGACGACCCTTTGGCTCGTCCTTCTCGGATATGTCGATCACCTCGTCCAATCTACCCTCTTGAATACAGGCATCAATATCTCTCTTCAAATCAAAACATTCCTCTGTGTCATGCCCCACATCTTTGTGATAGTCACAATACTTGTGGGTATTCTTTCTCTTCTCAGGATCTTTTGACATTGGTTTCGGTGTTCGTGCAATGTTTTTCTTGATCATAATAGCTAGCACTTCCCCCCGATATCAGGTGAGAGGGATAAAATCTCGATCTTTCAAATTTCCTTTCTTTCCGAGCCGATCTGTGATCGGAGCTGTCAGTCGATCGAACACGTTGGAATTTCCTTCTTCGTTCCGACCCCTAGGCTGACCCTTGGTATTGCCTCGGGCATCGTTCCTCGAGTTGAGGCCAAGTGAAATGGTGTGCAGACGCACTGCCTCTTCACCTTGGCAAAATTTGTGGACTATGTTCACACATTCTTCCATATCACTGGGCATCTTCTTGGACAACTTGTCATACAATTTCATATTACGCAGACCTCCAACAAAGGCGTTAACCTGCAGTGTATCACTGGCGTTATGCACTTTCATGGCCTTGAGGTTAAAACGCCTCATGAAATCAATGGTTGATTCCCCTTTCTCTTGCTTGATATTCATGAGGTGGGTAGCACTGAGGTGGAATTTTGTGTTCCCGATGAAAGCAACACGAAATTTCTGTTCCAACTGTAAAAAAACTCGAGATCGACCCGGGGCGCAGCTTGTGAAACCACTCTCGAGCTCCACCTGTGAGCAACGTGTCGAAGGCATGACACTTCATGGCGTTGTTTGTGTTTCTCAATCTCATCAATGATATATATCGATACAGATGGTCCTCTGGGTCCGTAGTACCATCATAAGGTTCCATCTTTGGCGGTTTGAATGACTCTGGCATCGTGTATATTTCTATCTCGGGGATAAATGGTGACTCGAGCCATTCTGTGACCTGTTCTTTCCCCACGATGCGATTGAACTTGTTTCGGATACTATCCTCGACCTGCCGCTGTCGCTTTTCTTGTCCAGGACGTTTGTTGGCGTTAGTCACGCTGATTTCTATTGCGTCTTCCTCACACTCTTCCTGAGGATCGACGGGCCTCTTCCCCCAGGCATTCTCGATCTCCTTCCGACCCAGTGGGTCTAACAGGCGTTCCTCAGGGATATTACAAATTCCTTTACCTATGAATGCTGACGCCACCACTCTTTTCAGGGCGTCTTCATCTAAAGACGCTAAGTGATCTGCCATGTCTTGTAGCTGCGGGGGAAGCTGAGGCCTGGGTGGATCGGCAACTGCGGGTCTAGATCCAGTGGGGACTTCTTGAATCTGAGATGGAACCCCTGCTGGATCCATATCCGTGTGCTCTTCGACCTGCGGGTTCTTACTGTTCGTTGGTTTCTTTCTTGCTGGTGGAGCCATTGCGATATCTTTACCAACTCACCGGTAGAAGACCCTCCTTCTAGCGCCAAATGATGATGCTAGATAATGCACCTCCGGAATGAAAGGGCCACGTGTAATCTAAGGATGAGATGTAAAGGGATCGAACGGCTGTAACTGAATAAAAGATGGTGTTTTTGGTGTTTTATGGCTGAGTCCAAGAATGTATCTTGGATTGCCTACGTATCCTGTGTAATCTCCAGGAATCAAGCCTTACGTAGTTCCTGGAAGGATGTATTTATAGGCACATGTCCTTCTTCTGCCCTAAACTTAGGGCGGTTTGGTCTATTGACATAAATACCCTTAAATGGGCCTTGCCCTCTTGCCCAAGTAACCTCCTGGATGGTGGGCCTAGGTGTCTGGATAGGAAGTCTTGGTCTCGACTCGAAGCATACCGACATGGGTGATCGAGGTAGGACACTTGCAAAATCTGCCCGTTGTTGCGGTCTTCGCTGGTGTGCCTCGTATTCGATCCGATGTGGGTAATCAGCGTAGACTTTTCTGTTAGGTGTGATGCCCGAAAAACAATTTTGTAATTGTTTTTTTTAATAAATGAAATGATATTATTATTCATTTTTATTATTCTCATATTCACCGATGTGACAATAGTATTTACACTACAGAAAACCCTAAAGTATATCGTTTATGTAATCACTTAACTCAGTGTATAGGATATACACAGGAGGATTGAGTTAGTGAAGATGTACTTAAAATACAATTAGCCCGTAGTGAAGTTAATCGAGAGTATCGGGTCTCTCCTTTAACGTGCTATTAATGCGCCTGAGAACACAATAGGTGTGATTGTCTTATCCGGACTTTCGGTTAAGAGAACCTAATGGGACATTTATATATGATAGATATATCATATAGAATTTTGGACCGATTTGATTAGAGTTCACGATATAATTCCGTAATCGAGAATTCTTATCGAATCAATGGATGATCATATTTATGGATATATCTTAATCGAGGTGATCACGATCAAGCGCTTGAATCAAGTATGAAGTTTGACTTGACGGTTAAGGATTACACCGAGTCAATGTGGTCCGAATTACCCCATCTTGGCATTGTCTTTGGATTGAGTGAGCGATGCGTGTGTTATGACAGATATCTGGAATCCATTTATGGAAGTAGATAGACGGTTCCCTTATTTGTTAATCCTAGAAACTGATTGATCGAACAAGTTCATATTACACTGATTAGCTACCAGTGAGTTGTATGAATTAATTGATCACTAGGGGGTTAATGGTAAATAAGGATAAGATGTTCTAAAATGGGTTAACGGTAACATCCCGATTTAGAATGAACAGTCGATGGAGGATTAATCTATATGTAATGATTATATCAATGGACGCTTATTATTATTCTTGTGAGGAGATAAATATAATCTTATAATCGGAGGAGTGTAGTCACGGGATTATGGTGGCATATTCCTGTGATTGATTTATCGAATATAATTATTCTGTTCGTAAGATAATTATTTATTTGATTTATCGGAGCCGCTGATTATTAGTCCATGGTCCCCGACGTGCCTCCTAATATAGCATAGCTATTCTCGGACGTCGAATCCTAATAATATTAATTTAGTTCTTGTTGGAGTTTATTAAAACGATATGTGAATTAATTGTTTAGTGGACTATTAAATTAGTTGGGCTAAATAATTAAATATGTGGAAAAGACATTTTCCATAATCTTGGCCCAATTATTGTGTAATGGCAAAATTAATATTGAATAGGTCAATATATGTAAATTTACCCCCCACTCTTTATTATGGAACAAGAAATTATTTTCTTGTGTATTAATAAAACATGTGCATAAAATATTTATTGGATAAATAGTTATGGTAAGAAATAAAGATAAATATTATTCTGGATTTGTTCTAGAATATTATGGAATTATTTTTTAATGGATTTATTTTAATTGCAAAATAAAATCCTTGGAGGTTAAGTTTTACTCTCCTATATAAAGAGAGTTCTCCCAAGACTTACAACACACATAATTTCGACTATCAACTCTTAGAGAGAAGATAGAAAATTCGGCCAAGAGGGTTGAGGAAAAATCTTGGAAGTTTTTCCGGGTAGCATATCGGAGGGGTTCGAGTCGAGGATTTCCTTCCACCGGGAGTTACTTGGATCACACGTACGGAAGATCGTGGTGCTCTTCACATCTTCTTGCAATTTTTCTTTTGCGGTTCTTCAACTTGGATTTTGAGATCCAAGAGGTATGATCTACAACCCCCTTGTAGATATAGATCTAGTTATGTTATTACGTGTATTTTATAGATCTAGATCCTTAAATCGCTTCCGTTGTGGATGATATTACTAACAGTGGTATCAGTCGCCAAGGTGATCTATATTTATACGTATAAAATATTAGATCTAGGAGTGGTAAACATGTAGATTTTTTTGTCCCAAATTTTTTTTTAAAAAGGGGCCGAAAATTATGTTTATTTTTTTTATGTTATGAATGTCTTGGTTGAAGAGATGGATTGGGGTTGGTACCGTTTACTCGTTAGATCTATTGTTGCTCCTTTGTTTAGTAACAATTGAGCATAGGAATTGTATTTATTTTATGTCAATTTTCAAAATTTATATGTAAAAGTAGCTTTTTTTATTGTAATTTTGAATATCCGGGCTGGAAAAGATGAAGATCTTGCTGAAAAATTGAAAATCAAGGCGAAACCCAAGGTATGAACGAGGAGAAACGGATAAAATTTTATTAAAAACTGCTACAGGACTTTCTGCGACGCTGAAAAGCGTCGCTATAAGTCCTGTTTAATTAAAAAATAATAATTTTGCGGCTAGGGTTTTTTTTTTTTTTTGTTGCGGCTGCATCAAATTTTTTGACCTAATTTTTTTTTTTTTTTTGTTCATTAAACTGCCGTATGGCAGGAAAGAAAGAAAAAAAAAATATTTTTTGGAAATTTTTTTTTGTAATCAGCCGCATGAAAATAAAAATAAAAAAAATAAAAAATAAAAAAAAGAAGAACTTTGGAATTTTTCTTTTTTTTTTTTTGGTAAGTAGCCGCATATAATAAAATATATATATGATTAATTATAATAAATTGGATTTATTTAATTAAAAAGACATTTTCTCCTCTCGGGTGTCCGTGGTTCATGATCCGGCGGTTCGAGTTCAAGATTCGAAGATCAAGACTCAAAGACAACAAGATTGTAATTTATTTTTTCCTAGGATAGATTAGATACGGGGGTACCAACAATCCATCTCGATGTTTAAATTTTCCGCAATTTATTTTTTATGTGTTCGATCATAAAATATATATAAAATCGGAATTGCCATGACATGCATCATATCATAAATCCACTCCATGCATACATGTAGAGTTTTAATTTTGGTAATTAAAATAGGCATGTATACAAACTCGCGTAATTAGTTGAAATTTAATTAATACGTGGTAATTAATTAATTTAGTAACTAATTAAAGATCCGAGGACGGGTTATGAAATCGTTAAGCCTTTCGGTGTGTGTTCTCGGTGAACCGCCTTAAAGCCCAAGCGAGATCACGTTTTCAATTCGTAGTGTCTCTGAGATTGAATGATGGTAAAATAACAATAAATCTTGGATAAAAGCGGTTTGCTTATAGGTTGGGTGGTCAATCGAGCTAGCTAGGCTCGACCGACTTAACCCTCCTAGTGTGATGTATGCACAGGGTCCGGCAAGACTAAGCTACACCGGAGAACGGAGGGTGATTCCTTCTTATCTCAATGGAAATTTGTCTTGACCCGATTTCGTCCGATCGTCACATATGTTCCAACGAATAGGGACGGGTAGGCTTGCCTACGTTACCGACACCATTCGAAACCTTGATTTGATGTGCTTTTATGTTAACATCAAAAAGAGGCGTGGTTAGTTAACCCACCACCACTTCCAAATTATTGAGTGGGAGGCGGGAAGGCGATGGCCAACCCCACGGCCTCTACTATAGATACAAGTAAGTGAGAGAAGGGTGGCGCCTCATGGCGCTTTGATTTCGTCCCCTACGGATGGTGTTCACCCCTATCAACATTCATGGCTTGGTCTCCGAAAGGATAGGATTTTGGTACTGCGTCGGGTCACCGACCTATCCTACGACGGCACACTCGGGCGTACTTAAGAGATCCGATATAGTAGGTCACACTCATAAAGGATATTTTTTGTAATATCTAGGCTAAAAAAGGAAGGTAGTCAATGAATAAAGGGATGTTCGATTCTCGTGGGATGTTTGATTCTCACAAGTTATTCATTGATAAGATTGTCTCGATTTAACCGTCATCTCTTTGACCTACCCTACGGGCGGCTTGAGATGCGAGGTTAAAACCTGGAATGGTAGAGTAGACTTAATTATTAGTTTACAATTCCTAAAATAAATTTATATAGTAGTGTTAAACTAGAATTAATATATGTCATTTTATTTTCAGCAAAAATGTCTGCTCAAATTTTTGCTTTACTGTCTGAAAAATTAACGGGAAACAACTTTAAGAAATGGAAGAGTAATTTAAACGTGGTACTCACATATGAGAATGTGCAACATGTACTCACTTCTGAATGCCCTACGGTGGCGATCCAAAAACACAGTAAAGTGAGATCGAGCAGCGTAATCATTTGGATCGAAGCAGATAACCGGGCTCGTGGGATCATCCTGGCGGCAGTGTCGGAGGTTATTAGGACCCAGATTGAAGAGTTTGAGACCGCAGGAGAAATCATGCGAAAACTTACTTCGATGTTTGGATCACCTAGCAACCAAGCAAGACACGATGCCATAAGGATGGCTGTTAACACGAAATTGAAGAAGGGTCAAGCAGTGAATGGTCATGTTCTGAATATGATCAGTTACTTCAATGACGCCGGTATTCATGGATCATTGTTCGATGAAGCAACTCAAGTCTCAATGATTTTGGAATCGTTGACTCCTGAGTTCATCCCGTTCAAAACTCAGTATCTGATGGGCAAACATGAGTTGACCATGACACAGATGCTTAATGAACTGACTATCTACGAGGTCCTGCTATCGAAAGATAAGGTCCAAGTAGGGGATAAGAAAGCTGAAGCAAATATGGCCGAAGCTAAGTCATCAAACAAGCCTAAGGTCAAACCAAAGAAGAAAGGTAATGTTGCACTGTGCTCAAGCCAATGAAGAAAAGAAAGCCAAGAAAGTTGATTGAGAGGCCAAGCCCAAGGGCAAATGGTTTTCTTCAGAAGGAGGTAGGACATTGGAAACGTCATTGTCCAGATTATCTTCGTGATGTAAAAGATGGCAAAGCCAAGGATGTTACTGGAAAAGATAAGAAAGGTAATTTGGAATTACTATTCTTGGAATCTTTTAATGTAGCTAAAGATGTATCCACTTGGATACTTGATCTGGAGCTACTAACCATGTATGTTCTTCATTCATTGATTCTTAGTTAAATGCGAGGAGTGGAAGAGGTTTCTCAAGTGATGCGAGTAGGCCTTTGGGCGCTCATTTCAAGCTAAAGCAAAGGGGAGCTGTGGACTTGCATTTTAATAATAGAATTTTACATTTAGAGAATGTTTATTTTATTCAATTTCGGGAGAAATTTGATTTCTCATTCTGCCTTAGTTGAACAATCATTTTTCATTTCAAATTTGAATGGTGAATTTGTTATTTCAAAGAATGGCTTTGAATTGTGTTCAACTACTGAATGAAAATGGTTTATATTTTGTAAGACCACATAAAGCTCCCCTACTTAATCTTGAAATGTTTAAAATGCTCATCAAAGATCTGCTAAAAGGCCGAAAGTTTCTCAAGTAAAAGAAGATAAAACATACTTGTGGCATCTGAGGCTTGGCCATATTTCCTTGGAAACACTCAAAAGACTTGAAAAGGTTAATGCCTTAGATGAGTCATCTGTTGACACACTGCCTGTCTGCGAGTGTTGCCTGGAGGGAAAAATGGCTAAGCGTCCCTTCTCATCAAAGGGTAATAGGGCCACGGGAACTCTAGACTTAGTGCATTCAGACCTTTGTGGTCCGATGAACGTACAAGCTAGAGGCGGATACGAGTACTTTGTGACTTTCATTGATGACTACTCGAGATTCGGTTATGTTTATCTGCTGCATAGAAAGTCGGAGGCTTTTGGAAAGTTCAAGGAGTTCCAAGTAGAAGCCGAAAGGCAACTAGGCAAGTCATTGAAATGCCTTCGCTCGGATCGTGCAGGTGAGTATTTAGATACTGAGTTCATTGACTACTTGGCTGAAAAAAGAATTTGTTTCCAACGTTCAGCGCCTAGGACACCTCAAAGAAAGCGGAGTTCTTTGAGAGGAGAAACAGGATATTGATTAACATGGTTAGATCAATAATGAGCTACGCCTCACTACCTATATCCTTTTGGGGTTATGCATTAGAAGCAGCGGTCTACATTTTGAATGCAGTACCGTCCAAGTCTGTCGAAAAGACATTGAGATGTGGTCGGGACATCGCGAAAGCATGCGTCACTTCCGCATATGGGGTTGTCCTGCACATGTGCTGATGGACAAGACTACCAAGCTACAATCACGTACGAAAGTATGTTTGTTTGTAGGCTATCCAAAAGGTACACGTGGTGGTCTATTTTACGATCCGGAAGATAACAAAGTGCTAGTCTTGACTATCGCTACGTTTTTTGAGGAAAGTTACATGAAAGACAACAGACCTCGAAGTATAATTGTACTAGAGGAATTACTCTCCGATGACGTCAGGCCTATTGTGGCTGCTGATGTTCCTGTAAACAACACTAATAATACAACAGTCACTTCAAACATTCCTGTTCCACCTAGACGCGTCTTTGCGAGTGGTTCGCCACCGGTTCGGCACGGCATGGATTTAGAGGCAAACGTAGTCGCCTCTGATGGGGTGGAAGATGATCCTCCGACCTATAAGAAGGCCTTAATGGATCACGATAAGGATAAATGGATTGACGCAATGAATCAAGAGATGGAGTCTATGTACTCTAACTCGGTCTGGAAACTTGTAGAACTTCCTCAGGGTGAAAGGCCCATTGGATGTAAATGGCTCTACAAGCGAAAGAGAGGAGTTGATGGGAAGGTTGAAACCTTCAAAGCACGTTTGGTAGCCAAAGGTTGCACACGGCGAGAGGTATAGACTACGAGGAAACCTTCTCACTGTGGCCATGATGAAAACCATCCGCATCCTCCTTTCGATTCTTTGCATGTCCGGATTATGAAATCTGGCAAATGGATGTTAAAACAGCGCTTCTAAACAGCTTTCTCGACGAGGAAATCTATATGCAGCAACCAGAGGGATTCATTGAAGATGGTCGAGAGCACATGGTGTGCAAGTTGCTCAGATCCATTTATGGGTTGAAGCAAGCATCTCGTTCCTGGTATCATAGATTCGATCACACGATCAAGTCTTATGATTTCGAACAACACTTGGCTGAATCTTGTGTGTACAAGAAGGTTATCAAAGATAGTGTTGTATTTCTAGTGTTGTACGTTGATGGCATACTCCTAATTGGCAACGATAAGGGGATGATGTCCGACGTGAAAAGTTGGTTGACCACGCAATTCCAAATGAAAGATTTGGGAGAAGCGAGTTATGTTCTAGGGATCCAAATTATAAGGGATCGCAAGAACATGATGTTAGCTCTGTCCCAAGCAACTTATATAGATAAGGTGCTAGCACGCTTCAGTATGGAGAATGCAAAGAAGGGTTTTCTACCAACCCGTCACGGCGTTTACCTCTCTAAGACTCAGGGGCCTCAAACCCCTGAAGAGGCTGAAGCTATGGGAAGAGTGCCATATGCCTCGGCTGTTGGTAGTCTTATGTATGCTATGAGGTGTACGAGACCTGACATTTGTTACGGCGTTGGATTAGTCAGCCGTTTTCAGTCAAATACAGGGCAACCGCGACTGGATGAAAGATGAGAAAGAACCTCATCAAAGATTTGAAGAGAACCAGAAATTATATGCTCGTCTATTCGAGTGGGAGTTTGGAGCTAGCGGGGTACACTGATTCGACTTTGGTCTGAGGCAGAGATGATTCTAAATCTACCTGCGGTTCGGTGTTTACGCAGTGGCGGTGCGATAGAATGGAGAAGCCAAAAGCAATCCAAAGACGGCCGATTCAACAATGGAAGGCGAGTTCATAGCGGCCTCGAGGCGTTAAAAAGCGATTTGGTTAAGAAAGTTCATTAGCGGATTAGGCGTTGTCCCGAATCTTGAAGATCCTATTACTCTCTATTGTGATAACAATGGGGCCATTGCCAACTCTAGGGAACCTCGAAAGCCACGATGAAGTCGATGCATATAGAGAGAAAATCTTGGGTGATCAACGATTTTGTCGATAGAGGGACATTTCCGTCAAGAAAATCGCCTCCGCCGATAATCCTGCTTGATCCATTCACCAAGGGCCATTTATCGATTGAAGCTTTTAGTCGACACTTGGAGACTATAGGCATTAGAGACATGTCTCATTTGCTTTAGAGCAAAGTGGGAGTGATAGTTTGCGATATTTTAAATAATAGGGTGTGCTCTAAAACAATTAATCACATGCTTTCGTGCAAGTGGGAGATTGTTAGGTGTGATGCCGAAAGACAATTTTGTAATTGTTTTATTTAATAAATGAAATGATATTATTATTCATTTTTATTATTCTCATATTCACCGATGTGACAATAGTATTTACACTACGAGAAAACCCTAAAGTATATCGTTTATGTAATCACTTAACTTTCGATTGTATAGGATATACACGGGAGGATTGAGTTAGTGAAGATGTACTTAAAATACAATTAGCCCGTAGTGAAGTTAATCGAGAGTATCGGGTCTCTCCTTTAACGTGCTATTAATGCACCGAGAACACAATAGGTGTGATTGTCTTATCCGGACTTTCGGTTAAGAGAACCTAATGGGGCATTTATATATGATAGATATATCATATAGAAATTTGGACCGATTTGATTAGAGTTCATGATATAATTCCGTAATCGAGAATTCTTATCGAATCAATGGATGATCATATTTATGGATATATCTTAACTCGAGGTGATCACGAGTCCAACCGCTTGAATCGGTATGAAGTTTGACTTGACGGTTAAGGATTACACCGAGTATGTGGTCCGAATTACCCCATCTTGGCATTGTCTTTGGATTGAGTGAGTAGTCGTGTTATCACGAATACGGAATCCATTTATGGAATTAGATAGACGGTTCCCTTATTTGTTAATCCTAGAAATTGATCGATAAATGCGAGTTCATATTACATCGATTAGCTACGGTGAGTTGTATGAATTAATTGATCACTAGGGGTTAATGGTAAATAAGGATAAGAGGTTCTAAAAGGGTTAACGGTAACATCCCGATTTAGAATGAGCGATCGATGGAGGATTAATCCATATGTAATGATTATATCAATGGACGCTTATTATTATTCTCGTGAGGAGATAAATATAATCTTATAATCGGAGGAGTGCGAGTCACGAGGATTATGGTGGCATATTCGTGATTGATTTATCGAATATAATTATTACATTCGTTAGATAATTATTTATTTGATTTATCGGAGTCATTGATTATTAGTCCATGGTCCCCGACGTGCCTCCTAATATAGCATAGCTATTCTCGGACGTCGAATCCTAATAATATTAATTTAGTTCTTGTTGGACTTTATTAAAACGATATGTGAATTAATTGTTTAGTGGACTATTAAATTAGTCGGGCTAAATAATTAAATATGTGGAAAAGACATTTTCCATAATCTTGGCCCAATTATTGTGTAATGGCAAAATTAATATTGACTAGGTCAATATATGTGTAATTTCCCCCCTCTTTATTATAGAACAAGAAATTATTTTCTTGTGTATTAATAAGACATGTGCATAAAATATTTATTGGATAAATATTTATGGTAAGAAATAAAGATAAATATTATTCTGGATTTGTTCTAGAATATTATGGAATTATTTTTTAATGGATTTATTTTAATTGCAAAATAAAATCCTTGGAGGATAAGTTTTACTCTCCTATATAAAGAGAGTTCTCCCAAGCCTTACAACACACATAATTTCGACTATCAACTCTTAGAGAGAAGATAGAAAATTCGGCAAAGAGGGTTTAGGAAAAATCTTGGAAGTTTTTCCGGGTAGCATATCGGAGGGGTTCGAGTCGAGGATTTCCTTCCACCGGGAGTTGCTTGGATCACACGTACGGAAGATCGTGGTGCTCTTCACATCTTCTTGCAATTTTTCTTTTGCGGTTCTTCAACTTGGATTTTGAGATCCAAGAGGTATTTTCTACAACCCCCTTGTAGATATAGATCTAGTTATTTTATTACGTGTATTTTATAGATCTAGATCCTTAAATCGCTTCCGTTGCGGATGATATTACTAACATTTTCCACATGCCAGCTGGACCAATCAGATTATTCCATGTGGAGGAGTGAAATCCCGTATCGTCAGCATGTATTGTTCAAACAGAGAGTTTTAGCTTAGGTTTTTGTCAGGTAATGCGCACGGATTGTTTTACGAGAAAGTTTCAGCCGAGTTCAGTGGCGAGGAATGCGTACGCATTCCAGTTAATGCGCACGCATTGCCTCAGTTTGCACTTAATTGATGTTTAAGCTATGTCATTCAGTTTTAAACCCTTATTTATGAAATGTTAACAATGTAAAAACGTAAACAAGCCTAAATTGAGCTTCTGATTCGTTCAGTTAAAACACCGAATGTACTCTTAAAGGGAGTTGAAGTTCGGATCCGTCGGAAGAGCATAATAGGCTTGTGCTTTGATGAATTAGTATTCATCAATGTATGTGTAATTGCTAGGCCTTTTTTATGTCTAGTGGTCTAGGAAGAGAGTAGTATTTGTGAGGGAGATTAATTGAAAACACTTAGGTGGTTAGTTAATCATTTTAATAAATATGTACTTGACTAGTAAAAGATTAAACAACATGTCTCTCTTGGATAGGCACCAGTCTATATCGCGATGTGTGTGCTACCTCTGAAGGTGGAAGAACTCCATAGGTCAAAAAAACCCTAAGTACGGAGGGACTCCACTGAGACGCGCGTACTATCGGAGTCTACATATTCTAGACTTCGTGGATATTGGTGTGATCCACTAATATGTTGCAATCGATATCTCCTGGTGGATATACATCAGGCGTAGTGCCATTGAGTGCGGTTGTAACATAGATAAGTTAAGTAGCAACGTTTAGTCATAACATGTTGATGGACATGAAATAAACCACAGATTGAGTTGGTCACACATAAACAACTAAACGAATAAGTATCCTTTCTTTATAAATTATAATTGTTGTCATAGCTTCTCTCTTTTATTAAGTACCTTGTACTTATCTCAAATACATGTTTTCTATGTGTTTGGGGGTGAGAAGATGAACAGGTTGATCAGGGTTACGAGGATGAGTTCGATGATGACGTTTGACGACGCCTCGTGAAGACTTTTTATTTTATTTATTTTGTCTTTCATTTATTAGGCTGTTGGAGTACTTTTGGTTTAGACTTTTGATCTTTCGAGACTTGTAGTACCCTTTTACGTTTCTTTTGAGATTATCGTAAATTTCTTTTAAATTTCGTATTTTTTTCTTGAATGTAATAAGGTTACATTTCCATCTTTAGACGGTATTCTATTCTTGGATTTCTATTGGAAATTTACTACCCGAGTCTTTTGCTTCCGTTTGCTTGTTTTTTATACGACGTAATAGAGACTTACGTATGAAATTAATTTATTTTTATTTTATACGTGCCGAACGTTCATTTTCCGGATAAGGACTCGGTGTCTGGGAACGGGGCGTTACACTTAGAGTATTTAATTCAAAACATATTGTTATGGTTATTATATTATATGTTTACCTGATAAATGAAACAGATATATTGACGACGTTTGTTTGAAATAAAATGTTGACGTTAGGAAAGTATTTATCAGCATATTTTATTGGAATGAATGCTTCAATAGAATAAATCAAAGCAATGTCGTCATTAATTCTCCCGTAACGCATTACACAAAACATACAATGAACAATAATGGAGAAACCGACACCAATTTACTTTGGGTTTATTCATTATAGCACATTTTCTTTTACAATCTCATTAAAACAACCCATATGACCATATATATATATATATATATATATATATATATATATATATATATATACTAGGTAGGGTAACCGTGCTCGCTGCAGTGTTGCCCTACAGTTTTGTTCGTGTTTTGTTCGAGAGTTTGTTTTGTGTTGTTAATGTGTGTGTTGTATTATGTTTCACGAAGAGTAGAATAATGTGAGTAAGTTGTGCAACTGTTCTTTTCAGTATTAAAATAACTCTTAACCACATTCCCACAAAGTATTTGCAAAGACAAAGTGCAATTACTTTGTGAAACACATCTTGGTGTCTTAAAGCGACTAACAAATGACACCTAATCCCACATAATGATCCAAAATCTTATGAAAAGTCTTCGGTTTCACGACTCGAAGCTCGAGATCAGCGATGAACTTCACTTTACGCGAGCTTACGTATCCAACATCAAGAAATGACTGTCTAAGCAATTGTAGCATTCTTGTAAGACTTCATCACTTGTGTCACCACCGATTTCCCGAGAAGATCACGTAGTGACCGGTTCGGTTGATGTGTCTACACGGCTTGTGAAATCGACTACTTGTAGCTTTTCCGAAGATAAAAGATTGGATGCGGATTCGACGACGGCGAGTATGTAGGTCTTTTGTGTGTTCTTGTCGA
The DNA here is from genome assembly GCA_026214975.1 of Gentiana macrophylla. NCBI lineage: Eukaryota > Viridiplantae > Streptophyta > Magnoliopsida > Gentianales > Gentianaceae > Gentiana > Gentiana macrophylla. Next base: position 79,829,068 of record CM047805.1, on the reverse strand, counting down.
TGTTGATTGTTAAAAGAAGGTTTTTCTGCAGATTAATTGGAGTTCTGGTGTAGAGTTGTGAAAGCCTCTCACTTTTACGACGTTTCCTAACCTATAACGATACAATTGACAATAGATTTTTATACAATTGACAAAAGCTTCACTTTCAATACACGAGTACTGTCGTCTTTTCCACATTGGTACCTAACTTTCTTTTCATTCAAATGCAGGTATGCCATTATATTCATTCAAAGATAACAATCTCTTTCGTAAAATTCTAAGTGAGTCAGCTCAGTTGCTTATCCCCAAAGTTCATAGCAGATAAAAATTTGTTCTCTTGACAGAAAATTCCAAAAATATTTCTAAAATAAGCACAAATGCAAGTTTAGTAGATGAGGTATAATATACTCATATGAATATAAAATTGCGAAAAGAGTAAAGCGAGCATTCAAAATTGCGAGTACTAAAAGTAGCAAAAACTCACCACCAAAATCATTGAAATAGACATGAACACTTTTGAAATCTTAAATGTAAAATTACCAGAATCGGAATGATAAGCTTAAAGGAGTTACAGAATGCACCAAGCATGGTATGCATAATTTCGTATCTTACAAGAACCTCTCACTTGAATTATGACCTTCATACACCATATGAGCAGAGAATTATTTTCCGAATTATATACATGTAGTACCCTCAACTACAGTGGAAAGAAGCCATTGAAGAAACAATGGGAGCTTTGATGAATGATGATGAACAAAATTTGGAACCTCACAGGACTTCTAAATGGACGTTCTGTGGGCTGCAAATGGATGGCACTGTAAACCTGTATAAGGCTAGACTTGATACACAAGGTTTACTGAATTCTATGGGATTGATCAACTTGAAACTTTTTCCCTCAGAAGCATCAAAGAAGAAGAAAGTTTTTTGTAAAAAGCTGCATTTTAGATTAAAGGAAAGACAAATGAGGACCTTATTGATACCTAGAATTTATCCATTCCTAATGTAAGCCCTTAAAAAGTGATGATAATACGTATTTCAAATAAAGGGAAATCTATACAAATAAGCTATCAATTATACAAGGCAAAGTATTGCATATATTCTACATATAATATGCATAGAAAGCGAGTATTTATCAGGTTGTAAACAATGGTAGAAAGGGAAGTATTTATCAGGTTGGTACATTTATCTCAGCTTTCCCAGTAAAATCATTTGTGCATGACCCAGTAAAGAGAAAACAAATAAAGATATTATTTGTTGCAATCTTTTAAGTATTCGGAAAAAAAAAACAGACCAAACAGCTAGAGTTTTTCAGTAAGGAGAAAACAAATAAAGATATTATTTGTTCGCAACAACTTATTCGGAAACTGTTAGAAAGCGCAGCAAAGTAAGTAGAGCTGTAAACAAAATCACCAAAAGGAAAGCAGTGAAACAAGCTAGAAAAGTACCTTAGCCAATCTCCAAACCGAACGCAACAGAGAAGCAATGAGAAATGAGAGCAACAACACAAACAAACCTGCAAATTTTAGATAAAAGCAATACATAAATGTTGAGAAGCCATAGATACAAGTTCACCACTTAAACAGAAATCGACATGTCTCCTAGAAAAAAAAGTGCTAACATCATTATATAGTTTCAGTAAAAAGATATATATTTTTAGTAAAACGACAAGGCCTGCAAACTGCAATGCACATTTCTCTTCATATTCACAAGTACAAAATCACCAAAAAAAAACCAGGACAAACCATATTGGCAGCCACCCCAAAGTATTTGAACTCAATCAAAAGGATGATGCCAATATGGGGAAGCAGGAGATATAAATTTCAATGCCAATGGAATCAAAGAAGTTTTGGAAGAAATTGATGAGAAAGTAAATGAACTGAAAAAGCTAGAGCTGATCTTACTGATGAGGAAATGGAGGTTACAATGATGTTTTGTGAAGCTAGTCAGAGGAGACTTGCAGTAGATACTGACCTATAAGAAATGCTCAAAATGCTACATCTAGCTAAAGATGAAACCAGAGAGCAAGAAAACTGAAGATAGGGCGAAAGAAGCAGAGTTAGCATCACTAAAACAACACCAAAACAAGTGTTTGAACAAGCTGTAAAAAAGGCTGCACTAGAAGACAACCAGCAGAGGAACACGCAAACAAAACACCAGATAAATGAACAGTCTAACAACCTAATAACATGATTACGCACCTTACAATATACCAAATTGTCCACCATACAACATGCAATTAACAAAAAAAAAATCGGAATTAGTAGAAAATGGCGAGTAGAAAATAAAAGCGAGGCGAAAAACCACGAAATAGAAGCAAATAAGAAAACAAAACATAAAATTAACCACCGTACTACATGCAATTAACAATAACAATAAATCGCAATTTGAATCCGAAATTGAAGTCGACTCCACCATATTAGCGAGATAATTAATCTGAACCTAGAAAAGCAAAGACAAATAGAATCAAACACACCCTAAAAAGAAGGCAACAACATCATTTCGCACTCATCCAAGATACACAAATGGTCCGACAACAACATGCAATCCAGAAAAAAAAAACCACCTTGTAAGATCAAAAGGAAGCTATTTTACACCAACATCGAACACATGCACAGCAAAAAAGTAATCCAAGGAGAGAGAGCCTCACACTCTTCTCTTCTCTCGATGAAGATGAATGAAGATGAAGACGATGGAAGCTACGAAATTCTAAAGAAGTGGACCACCGACTACTAAGGTTAGTATCCCGTATTTTTTGCTAGTGGAATGGAAATGCAAAATCATCATCACACGTGGAAAGGGATGGGGGATAAAGCGGTGCCAACACATTTCGTCGTCTCGTCGTACCTAATTAGAAGATTTAATAGGTACTACTAAGGTGACGTTTGTTTGAAATAAAATGTTGACGTTAGGAAAGTATTTATCAGCATATTTTATTGGAATGAATGCTTCAATAGAATAAATCAGCAATGTCGTCATTAATTCTCCCGTAACGTACACAAAACATACAATGAACAATAATGGAGAAACCGACACCAATTTACTTTGGGTTTATTCATTATAGCACATTTTCTTTTACAATCTCATTAAAACAACCCATATGACCATACATATATATATATATATATATATATATATATATATATATATATATATAAGAAGCCATCACCTTCACTCTTTATATTGCCGTCCCCATTTCCTTGCACTTTACACATCCAATTCTTCACCATAAAACCGCCATGTTAGTAGCATTCTTCATCCTCTTTACCGCTTCTATTAATCATCATTTCAAAACCTTCTATCCATGAACACACAATCCTAATATGGCCAAATGAATCATGTCTGTAAAATCCCGACTTTTCGAGAAAAGGGTAAAAGAGTCTTTTAACAAATTCAGGTTTTCGGGTTATTTAATTAAACGATTTGAAGTATATTTATATATATATATATATATATATATATATATATATATATATATATATATATATATATATATATATATATATATATATATATATTTATATTTTGTTGTATAAGAGAGAAAACCAGATTTTTGTTAAGCAAGGGTGTTTTAGTAAAAAGGGGTTTATTTTGGAAGTGGGTATTTAAGGTTAACCTAACACTAATCTCCTAAACCTAATTAGAAATCAATTTTCACGTTTCCCCCTCCTCTCCTGCGCAAATGAGAAAGAAAAGGGAGAGACTAGAAGAGTTCTTCAACCATCAAAGGAAGGGTTGATCGTTTTTCTGAGCAAATTCAAGAGTTGGAATCGTCGAGTAGAGGACAGCGTTTTGCCTTCGGTTTGGTTGTGTTGCAGCAGCTTTTCTCTGAGTTTTGATCTGGTTGGTGGCTGCATTTAGGTAAGGAGAACTACCCCTATGATCTCAATTGTCTTTTATAAGGTTTAGATGTTTTTGTAAAGTGTTTTGGTGCTAGAAAGATGAGTTGTTGGGTTGAGCATTGATCATAAGTGCTATGGTATGTCTAGATGTAGTTTTCAGTGTTTTTCTGTGTTGTTCTTGCTGATGTTTGGTTTGGAAACGATCTGGAAATCGCATGATGATGATTCTAGGGTTTGGGTCGAACCCAGGTGGACGGGCGTCTGGTTCACTGGACGGGCGTCTGCCTGGAGTACATTTCGGACGAGCGTCTGGCCTCTCTGGACGGGCGTCTGAAGTGTTGTTTTACATTCAGGATTGAAACTGTTTTAGGTGGACGGGCGTCTGGGTATAGTGGACGGGCGTCCAGCTTTGGACGGGCGTCGGTAGAAGGTTCGACGGGCGTCAGGGGTCTTAAGCGGGCGTCTCAGCTTGTTTTGTCCTTCTTTCTTTGTTGGTTGTCGTTCAGCCTTATAAGCATGATTTATCTTTATGAAACCTTTATATATGATATGTTAATATGGTATAAACGTAGACAAGCCTGAATTGAGCTTCTGATTCGTTCAGTTAAAACACCGAATGTACTCTTAAAGGGAGTTGAAGTTCGGATCCGTCGGAAGAGCATGATAGGCTTGTGCTTTGATGAATTAGGATTCATCAACGTCTGTGTATGTGCTAGGACTTGTCCGTGTCTAGTGGTCTAGGAAGAGAGTAGTCTATGTGAGGGAGATTACTTGAAAATACTTAGGTTGGCTAGCTAATAACCTAATAAACAACGTCTTGACTAGTAAAAGATTAAACAACTGTCTCTCTTGGCTAGGCACGAGGCTAAATCGCGATGCATGTGCTACCTCGAAGGTGGAAGAACCGTGAGGTCAAAAGACCCTAAGCACGGAGGGACTCTTTGAGGTGTGCGTGCTATCGGAGTCTACCTTTCTAGACTTCGTGGGTATTGGTGTGATCCACTAATATGTTGCAAAAGAGTGTTCCCAAGGTGGAAGAACTCAGAGGTCAAAGACCCTAAGTCTGAGAGGACTCTGCTTTGAGGGGATGCGCGTAGTGCCCTTGAGTGCGGTTGTAGCATAGATAGGTTAAGCTAGAAGCGATTAGTCACAACATGTTGATGAGCATGAAGTGAACCCTAGATTGAGTCGGTCTCCTTAAATAACTAATTAAATAATTATCTTTTCTTTATAAACTATAGTTGTTATCATAGCTTCTCTTTCTTTCTGATCGAGTACGTTGTACTTACCTCGAATGCATATTTTTCTATGTGTTTGGGGGTGAGAAGACGAAACAGAGTTGATCGAGTTAGCCTTGAGCTCGTCGAGGAGTTCAATGGCGTTTTGATGGCGTTGAAGTCACTCGATGTTTTCCTTCACTTTTCTTTTAAAGGTTGTACGGTTTATCTTGTAGATTCTCTTATAAGCTTGTTGTACTTTTATTTCAAGTTTGTGAGACTAGTTTGGTATCGTTCTTTTGAGGCATAAATGCGTTGTAAGTTTTATATCGTTGTTGTAAGCTTTTCCCTTTTTTTTTTTACCCCTAGATGGTTTGTATTCTATTCTAGTAGCATTTATGTTTTATACCCGAGTCTTTTGGGCTTCCGTTGCTTTATTTTTGATACGACGACGTAGAGGCTGGCGTATAATTTTAGATTTATTTAACGTTATACGCGCGAACGTTCTCTTCCGGATAAGGGCTCGGTATCCGGGAGCGGGCGTTACTGGTTGGTATCGAGAGAAGCGTTCCTTGCTTTTCTAGGCTTCCCTTCCTTAAGATAAGACCTTTAAGACTGCTTAGTAACCATTCTGACTTCTTTGATCTTTCAGAATTGCAGGAATTCATAGAAGTTTCTTTGCTGACCTAAACTTTTGTTTTTAAGATAAGGTATCTTAGATCTTTTAGAACCTTTCTGACTTCTTTTGTTCTTGGTGGCAAATCGTAAAACTAAGAATCTTTAGACCTTGGTCAAGTTTCACTAGGACCAGGTGAAGAGTCTTCCTAGGCAAAGGTTAGTTAGAGTTCCAAGCTCACATCCTTTATGTGATGCCCTCTAGTGTTCCTTCTAGGATCTTTAGCAGAACCCTTCTCTTCTTTTGGAGCTTCTAGACTTTTCTCCTTTTGCTCTTTTCTTGGAGGATTTAAAGTTTTCTTATTGCGACCTTTTGATTCAATCATTACCTTGATTTTGTATTTTGGTGTTATGCAAAAGCGAGTAAAACAACTTTGTTCACGTTTCTATATGTCTTTTAATATTACTTCTGATGTTTCAAAAATTCTATAAATTTGCAGTCACTTAGGAAATTGCCTTATCTACATTTTCTATTTTGGCATCAACTTAGTTTTCAATATGGATTGTTCATAAATTGTTTAACAAGGAGGAGTACTCTGTCCAGAAAATTCTGCAGCGGTACTCTTACTTATGAGTCTGTTTTGAATAAGCTAAACATCTTCAAATGACTTGAATTTTTGATATGTTGTAGAAAACTCTCTGATCTGTAATTTTTGTTTTGGAGTCAAGTGCTAATTCTTTCTAGTTTGAGTTCAATCTGCAAATTAATGCAGATTTTAAATTTCGAAAGTTTTGACAGCTTGCATAGATTGTGAAAATAATTATTTTTAACCAACTTATGCTTTTCCATAAATTCTGAATTTTGTGTAGCATATGTAAAGCTTGTATACCTACAACTTTTCTTTTTACATCTTGTTCAAAATTAATTTGGGTTACTTTGTGCAAGTCAATCATTTCATGGTTGATGTATGTACTTAAACTCTTAAAACCCTTTTAAGTACTTGTTCATGAAAGGCCATACAACATTCTTTCACCTTGGAAGTTTAGGTGTGGGGTAGTATGTGTTGGGAAGGCTTTGAAGCATAAGACCCTAACTTACTTGTTATCCAAAATAAGAAGTTTAGTGAGTAGATATTAAGTGTTGTAGATTTAATACCCTTTTGTGACAAGAAACACTTACATGGTGACTTTCCAATCCCATGTTTTCTTTAACGAGGTACTTTTATAATCATTTGGATTCACACTTAGTTACCTCTAATTTCAAATGTTTTTCCCTTGCATACCATTTGTGACCAATGTGGTATTTGGATCATCCGTTTGAAACTTTTGAACTCGGTAAGAGTTCTTCCATGGCATAAGTTTCATTTTTCAAGTGTGTGCATACTTTGATGTTTTTTTATGAAGATGTTTTCATAGTGTCAAATGCTTGATTTAAAGGAAATGAGTTTCTCATCCTTTGAACTATTTGAAGCGGCAATCGTGCATACCCTTTCATTGCATCATGTTTAGCAAATTCGGGTCAATACACTTTTACATCCTAGTGATTACCTTCAATGCATCCCATACACGATGTTTTGGTGCGAGAAAACTTTTGTTTAAAGACTCAACTCTTTTATTAGAATTTTATACATTTCAAAAGCAGGTGGAAAGATCAAACTTTCTCAAAACATCCATTTTAATTACATAATCCTTTGTCTTCCGGTAAGAATACGTGAACAACCATTCCTTACCAAAGTGTTATTTAGTAACTCAGTGCTACTTTTAAAAAAATTATATACATGTGTTCAAAAGTTCTATCGATAATTACTTTCAAGATACTGCATCTTTTACTCCCTATGAAATTTTTGTCTTTGAATAAGCGAGTAGTTGAACCTCCCTTACAACTCATGCACGTCTTTTAAAGCTACGTTTGATAAAGGATTTTAGCATGCAACTTATTTTGTTAAGAGTTTTCCTCGACAAAGAAAATTTTTTTTACTACAGGTGTTAAGTTGTTTTGTTTTATTCTAAACCTTCTTTCTTCAAATTGGAAGAAATGACTTTCGATTTTTTTATTTTAAGAACAAAGGGTTGTCCTTATCCTTTGAACACTTTCCCCTTCAATTCAAAACCTTTTAACAAAATCACAATAGTCCTTATTGTGTGAATCTTTGAACGACACAAAAACATGCACTATTCGAAACTCTTGTGTTTTCTTTACTCAGTCGTCACTTATGATTTCTTCACGAAGCACTTCTCCGGTTTACCTTTATCTTTGAACCTTTGGAGAAGATGTTTTCCTCTTTCAAAAATAATATTTTAAGCTATAACGGTTGTTGAAAGAAATAGATTATGCATTTTCTGAATTCTTTTGCTTTCTTTTCCACGTTATCATTCATGACCCCTTTCGCAACATTTCACCAATTTACTTGGATTCTCAGCATGAAATCTTTCGAAAGAATATTATTCGTCTTCAAATTTTTATATATATTTATTATATGTATATGTACATATTTGAATAATATTTGAGACTTCTTCCACTTCTAGACCTTTTTATTGAACTCTTTAATAGCAAGTTTGTCTTTCTTTTGCATTCAATCATACCACTTACTTTAAGAGAAAGGAAAATGTTCCAACTGGATTTTGTAGAATGACCTCTGGTGTGATAAATGTCTCGGTGTGAGTACTTTTGTTTTAGTGACTTATCACAAGTACCCTCATATAGGCAAATTTTATATATCATCCATTTTGCATTATCTAAACAAATGTTTTATTATATGCATGTGAACCAAGTTCAATCCGTCTTCATTTTGTGTTATACATCTCAAGATTTTCCTATTTGCTATCTCCCTTAGTAGTTTCAAATTTTCAAAATATTTGCATAACCATTCTTACCTTCCTTCTGGAATCAAAGTGAGGACAAGTTTAAAACTTTGTTTCTTATAGATGTGTTGTTTAAAAATAAACTCTTTCACAACTCCAATATTCTGTTGGACTATAAAATTATGGTTGCTGATAAACTCACTGTCGAAAGTTGTTTTCTTGTCTATAGGAAAGCCTTATAAGGTTGGTAGAAGATGTTTATATGATTACCTTTTGGAGACTAGTAAAGATTGAAGTTTGTCTATGGTTTGGGTGTGTTATAGATGGTTTAGTCTTTGAATTGATAACAAGGCGGAATTGAAGTTCTTTAAGTTAATAGTTAGTTTCTTGAGGGTAAGGCGAATGTATAGATCAGAGTAACTTTGTGTATGTCCGAAACTTCGTAAGGGTGATGAATGGACAAAGAACACGGAAGAATACTACATGTGAACTAGAGGATTGGCATGACTTTTGGGACAAAGTGTTATAGGAGGAGTTTAAGAAGTTAGGTTAGTAGAGTTGAGCATAAGGTAGATGAAAGGTGTGAATAAGATAGAATGGTGCTTGGAGTGCAAGTGCAAGATTAGTTGTGTGGAAAATCATGAAGTCTTGTCGATGAAATCACTAAGGTTCAAATCAGTTGGAGATAACATTGGTGTGTTTTTGAAAGTGAACTAGAAGGTATGCAAACCGGTATCTAAGTTGAGAGTGGTGTTGGTTACGGCAAGTTTAGAGGGACGAAACTTCTTTAAGGGGAAGAATGTAACATCCCGACTTTTGAGAAAAGGGTAAAAGAGTCTTTTAACAAATTCAGGTTTTTCGGGTTATTTAATTAAACGATTTGAAGTATATTTATATATATATATATATATATATATATATATATATATATATATATATATATATATATATTGTTGTATAAGAGAAAAACCAGATTTTTGTTAAGCAAGGGTGTTTTAGTTAAAAGGGGTTTATTTTGGAAGTGGGTATTTAAGGTTAACCTAACGCTAATCTCCTAAACCTAATTAGAAATCAGTTTTCACGTTTCCCCCTTCTCTCCTGCGCAAATGAGAAAGAAAAGGGAGAGACTAGAAGAGTTCTTCAACCATCAAAGGAAGGGTTGATCGTTTTTCTGAGCAAATTCAAGAGTTGGAATCGTCGAGAGAGAGGACAGCGTTTTGCCTTCGGTTTGGTTGTGTGTTGGCAGAGCCTTTCTCCGAGTTTTGATCGGTTGGTGGCTGCATTTAGGTAAGGAGAACTACCCCTATGATCTCAATTGTCTTTTATAAGGTTTAGATGTTTTTGTAAAGTGTTTTGGTGCTAGAAAGATGAGTTTTTAGGTTGAGCATTGATCATAAGTGCTATGGTATGTCTAGATGTAGTTTTCGGTGTTTTTCGTGTTGTTCTTGCCGATGTTTGGTTTGGAAACGATCCGAAATCGCATGATGATGATTCTAGGTTTGGGTCGAGCCAGGTGGAAGAAGCGCGTCAGTTCACTGGACGGGCGTCCCGCTCGAGTACATTCAGACGGCGTCGGCCTCTCTGGACGGGCGTCTGAAGTGTTGTTTTACATTCAGGATTGAAACTGTTTTAGGTGGACGGGCGTCTGGGTATAGTGGACGGGCGTCCAGCTTTGGACGGGCGTCCAGTAAGGTTCAGACGGGCGTCCAGGGTCTTAAACGGGCGTCTAGCTTGTTTTGTCCTTCTTTCTTTGTTGGTTGTCGTTCAGCCTTATAAGCATGATTTATCTTTATGAAACCTTTATATATGATATGTTAATATGGTATAAACGTAGACAAGCCTGAATTGAGCTTCTGATTCGTTCAGTTAAAACACCGAATGTACTCTTAAAGGGAGTTGAAGTTCGGATCCGTCGGAAGAGCATGATAGGCTTGTGCTTTGATGAATTAGGATTCATCAACGTCTGTGTATGTGCTAGGACTTGTCCGTGTCTAGTGGTCTAGGAAGAGAGTAGTCTATGTGAGGGAGATTACTTGAAAATACTTAGGTTGGCTAGCTAATAACCTAATAAACAACGACTTGAATAGTAAAAGAATAAACAACCTGTCTTCTTTGGGTTAGGCACCAGGCTAAATCGCGATGCATGTGCTACCTCTGAAGGTGGAAGAACTTCGTAGGTCAAAAGACCCTAAATGCGGAGGGACTCTCTCTTTGAGGTGTGCGTGCTATCGGAGTCTACCTTTTCTAGACTTCGTGGGTATTGGTGTGATCCACTAATATGTTGCAAAAGAGTGTTCCCAAGGTGGAAGAACTCAGAGGTCAAAGACCACTAAGTACAAAGGGACTCTGCTTTGAGGGGATGCGTGTAGTGCCCTTGAGTGCGGTTGTAACATAGATAGGTTAAGCTAAAGCGATTAGTCACAACATGTTGATGAGCATGAAGTGAACCTAGATTGAGTCGGTCTCCTTAAATAACTAATTAAATAATTATCTTTTCTTTATAAACTATAGTTGTTATCATAGCTTCTCTTTCTCATCGAGCACGTTGTACTTACCTCGAATGCATATTTTTCTATGTGTTTGGGGTGAGAAGGCTAACAGTTGATCGAGTTAGCCTTGAGCTCGTCGAGGAGTTCAATGACGTTTTGATGGCGTTGAAGTCACTCGATGTTTTCCTTCACTTTTCTTTTAAAGGTTATACGGTTTATCTTGTAGATTCTCTTATAAGCTTGTTGTACTTTTATTTCAAGTTTGTGAGACTAGTTTGGTATCGTTCTTTTGAGGCATCGTCGTTGTAAGTTTTATATCGTTGTTGTAAGCTTTTCTTTTTTTTTTTTTTTTTTTTTTTTTTTACCCCTAGATGGTTTGTATTCTATTATAGTAGCATTTATGTTTTATACCCGAGTCTTTTGGGCTTCCGTTGCTTTATTTTTGATACGACGACGTAGAGGCTGGCGTATAATTTTAGATTTATTTAACGTTATACGCGCCGAACGTTCTCTTCCGGATAAGGGCTCGGTATCTGGGAGCGGGGCGTTACATGTCCAATCCACGATGAAAAACTACAGGTTTTGACGTCTCCGCAAACGGTAGGTTCCATCATGAACTTCACTTTTTTCCCGGTAATTTCAGTGATTTAGAAAAATTGATGGTCCCAGAACCTTTCGTAGACATAAAAAAAATGCAACACATTAGAATGTTACATGTCACCTTTGTCCAATAAATTAAATTATTTGATATTTTTCCCACTAAATTATATGAGATAATATCAAAATGTATTTCTGTTTATCCTTTAAAATTAAAAAGCAAAGGATAATTAGAAATTATTGGGTATAATATTAAAATTTAATTATTAATTATGTTCTTATTGTTTTTTATCGAAGTCAGCCAATTACCTCCAAATCAAAGCCACAGACACAAACAGTCGAGCAAAAGGTCCAATTTGAATAAGAAAATAAACAAAATGGATGATAAAGAAAGTATTATCTCCAATTAATAATTATCTTTTAAGAAAATAATTATAAAAGATAATTAAAGTATTATTATTTCTTTAAATAAAATAAAAGAGATAATAATAAATTGAATTTCTAATCATCTTTTCAATAAAAAAAGTATAAGATAAATAAGAAATTAAAAGGATAAAAGCTTGAAATGATTATCTTATTGAATTAAATAAATAAGAGATAATCACCAGTTGCTTATACTTTGGCTACTCCACACCTATAAATAGGAGGACCTTAGTCATTTGCAAACCACCAAAGAAAAATACCAAAGACAAGTCAAGAGAAATTCAAGAGCAACAACAAGGTGAACAAAGTCGGAGAAAAAAGCAACTTTGAAGATTCAAGCAACCTTGAAGATCTGAGAAGCTACAAGCCTTCAAGTTCATCAACCAACTTTGAAGATTCAAGCAACCTTGAAGGTCTGAGAAGCCAAAATCCTTCAAGTCCTTCAAGCAACTTTGAAGATTCAAGCAACCTTGAAGATCTAAGAAGCCACAAGCCTTCAAGTTCTTCAAGCATCAAGCAACGAAGATCTAAGAAGCCTCAAGCCTTCAAGTTCTTCAAGCAACCTTCAAGCAACTTTGGAGATCAAAGAAGCCAAAATCCTTCAAGTTCTTCAAGCAACAAGCAACCTTTAAAGATCAACCGCAACAGCAGGCATTCTTCAAGAAACCGTCGAAGATCAACCGCCACATCCGGAGATCTTCAACAAACAAAGGCGTTCTTCCTACAAATCGGAAGAATATCAACAAATTCCAAGAACAACTCTCCGTGACCCTCGGAACCAAATCAAAAGGAGAATCAAAGGCATCCCGTAAATATAGGGATTTTGCTAGAGATTGTACTCGCTTTATTTGAAAATTAATAAAATCATTTGTTCTAATTTTCTTGTCTTTCTTTTTATTTTAATTTGAAGGACAACGAAATTTGTGTTAGAAATTTCTGGCACGCCCGGTGGGACCAATCTCTCATTTCGTCTCTCCTTCCTAAAAATCAAGAACGAATGGCTCCTAAGACTGCTGTTCCAAAGGATGTCACTACCAAGAAGGACACTACTTCCAAGGCTGCACCTTCAAAAGCCAGAATTGCCAAAGACGTTGTTGATTCTTCATCTCAAGAACAACACTCTGGCCCGGTTACCCGGAGCATGGCAAAAGCACGTGGGCAAAGACCAACTCGTCCACAAACAACTTCTGAAAGGCCAACATCGCTGATGACTACGGACGTCATGATGATGGGTTCCATTACACTCGAGGAGCAGAATGCCAACTTTGCCAAGGCTGTCGAATCCCTCGCAAGTCAAATTCAAACTCAAGACTTACAGATCGCGAAACTTGCAAGCAAACTCGATTCCCCTACGGAATCAAACAAAGGAAAAGAAACATCGTTTGATGATCATGAGGAGAATGATAAATCCTCAAAAGATCAGGAGAATACTAAGTCATCCACTGTCTCGGATTTTATGCGAAACGAAATATAATAAGTAATAAAATAAATCCGGTTTACCCCAAGTGCAGGGATCGTAGTATAATGATTAAAACCGGAGTCGAACTCACAGGGAATCGTCTTTGTCTAGTTTGATTTATTTTCCTAAAGTTGTCATGAGAAGTAAAAACGTCCTATCCTAAACAATTTAAAGACTACAACTAAAATAACAAAACAAAATGAACTAGCAATGAAAACAATAAAGTTAAACTGGACAGAAGATTAAAAATCTAAAGCCAGCGAAGATAGTTGCGAACCGAATAACGAAAATAATTCTATTCTACAAACTAAATAAAAATTATAAAATTGCTATGGTGATAACAAATGATTTTTTTCAATAAATTTAACAACGAACAAGCAATGATCCACCGATCCCGCAACCCTCAATTTCTTCTCTAAGGTTGTCTAGTGATGATTTAATAAGAATTGTGGTTCACCTATCATAAGTATGAATTTCTAACATCTTAGAAAAATTCACCTATCAATCTTTTTCGTCCATCGATCCTAAAGATTAACGCTTTAATTATCAAGGTGTGAAATTTATCAATCTCGTAACCTAGATATTCAACCTAACAACTATCGTTAATTAGATTAAAAATCCAATCTTTACTATGGTGATCTTAGTTTAACAACGATTCTCATCAAATATTAAACATCAAACATCAATACATTCATCAATGAAATTGCATAATAACAATAAAAACATAGAAAAGATACAATCTCATTAAAACTCACAAACAATCCAAAGAGTCGAAATTGAGATGCTGCAACGATCGGTTTCACAAAGCTCGTTCAAGAAAGCCTCACTCTCCACCATCGTCACACGAAAGCGAATAAAATAAAATGAAAATACAAAAACACTCGATCGACCGAGTGTCGGGGTTGATCGACCGAGGCCTTTTTTTTTTTTGCTTTTTCTTGTCGCCTCTGTTCTCCGGATGCTTTTTTCGTGTCTTCTACTGTTCCAATATTGCGTCCTTTTATAACCTTCTTCGAGCTAAGGTAATAATTATCCTATTTCCTTTTCTTTAAAAATAAAAACTAAACCCTAATAAAAATATAATAATTCCAATTTTGTCCTTCTAGATAAGTCTTCAAATAAAATGTTGTTCGAAATCCTTCAGCTCGTTGACTCGTTCCACGATATTCTCGTCGTACCTACAACATAATAAAAATGTGCAAAGTGTAACATCACATATAGATAATTGCTAATAAAATCACGTAAATAACCCGACTTTGCACTCGAATACTTTCCAACTTCATTCTTTCAATAAATCCATTAAACACTTAATTTTCTATAAAAATTAATAAAATACCAAGGATATTGTTACGAAATAATGTAATATAAATCGTAAAAATCACCGTAAACAACTCCCCCACACTTAGCTTTTGCTCGTCCCGAGCAAGACAAAACAAGACCAAGGCTTAGACTTACTTAGTACCACAAATTCCAACCAAAAAGAATAAATATAGACATCTTCAGCAAGTATACAACGTATTTAATAAGTTAGAGGTTCACCCCGGTGTGTGTGCAGACCCATATAAAATTTCCACTAAGTCCAAACTTGAAACTTTCCAAGCAACTAGCAAATACCCATCTAAACTAGAAAAAGATGATGATACTTAAAACATGTGCCCTACAAAACGTAACATGTCCTGAAAAGGATGATAGAATGTGTTTAGGATCTTTCTGACATACTCAGAGGATATTCCCTACAACTTGCCTGTCGGTTTATACTGGGGATAAGATAGGCAATAACTAAGTCTTCCACTTATGCATACCACTTTCCTTACGTAAGTTGATTCAATTAACTTTCACATATAAACACACATCAGAATGAGCTATTGCCCGTCATAGTAGAATAGGACATTCGGGATATGCCCTACCTTACTCAAATCATAAGGCAGCTTCTTCTGACTGTCGTGAGCTTTTGGTCATCATAGTGGTATAGGACATTCGTGGTACGCCCTACCTCACTCCAATCATCAACCGACGACGACACACCCAATTTTTTCATTATTTAACAACAACTTCCCAAGCACAGTAGTTACGTTTCACTTATCACATTCAAACCTAGGACATTCACAGTATGTCATACTCTGATTCTAAATACAAACTATTATAATTCCCATGACACGTACATTAGCACTAAGCACAGAATACTTATAAGATGATCAAATGTTACTAATCTAAATGGGTACTGCTTTATAATTTATAACTCGTCATTTAACATGGCTACGTGAATGTATGTCGGGTGAGACATCTGACCTACTAAACATACAGTATAAAGCATCAATGACTATAATATGCCACGGTTGGAAACCACAACAGTAGTAAGCCAAACAAAATATGAACTTGCTCGGAACAAAAACAAAAAATTTTAAAAAATTTCAAGTTTTCAGCTCTTTCTAAGCATGGTAATAGATTAAGCACAATTGTAGGTACATACAACCCCTCCCCCACACTTAAACTACAACATGTCCTCATGTTGTGCAGAATTTAAGAAGAAATAAAGTACTTAGCTGATTTGGTATAGAAAGTCGACCCGTTGGTCAGGCACAAGCATGAAAAGGCCAACGTTCGAGATGTCATATGTAGTCCTTTTCCAGCAACGACTTCAATACTAGCTTGACAAAACAGCTAAAAATGTACCTGCACTACTTGAGAAACACGGAAATATCTCGGGGAACACAGGGAATATAATACGTCGCGCCAAAAGTAACGATAGAGGATACTATAAAGTAGCGAGGCTAGATGCAACAAAATGACAATGAGACACATAAACATAATGCTACAAAATGATATGCAAATATACTAAGAATGCAAAGAATCTTTGGGATACACGAAGAAAATAGAAACACAAAACACTAGCCCAAACTAATCTTCATAGATGTCGCCCCAATCTACAATCCGGATTAGGCGACAAAGCATATCGATCGCAGGAGGGATGTCATATTCATCTTGCAAGTTCCAATCTTCTCCCGCAACATCTACTCCTTTAAAATGTTCATCACGGAGTACCAGCAACAAATCAGTAAGCATCGGGTCATTTAGAATCGTGATACGGCCGTCTAACGCACGTTGAAGGTCCTCGATGCTAAACTCTCCACCACCCACGGTGTAAAGGTACAATGACAACATAAGTAATGGTCCCGACGCGCGTGATGATATGGTAATCAACGTCAAGGATAAGCGTTCCTCCAGGTCCATCATCTAGAGTTATATGGCGGATTATATGAATGAATGGGATCTCATGCAGGGGAACTCCGTAATCCATTTCAAAACAAAGCCGAACTGAAGCAGATTCATACAACACTCTTATTAGACTTAAAACTAAAACACATAAACCAAACACAAAAGAGTAATTGAAAAATGACTAATATATATATATATAGATATCTAGGATGCCCCCTAGTGGCGCTGTTGGTTTATTGTCGAGCCAACAGTGCCACTCTCAGCTCTAAAACACCTCCGGGAATAATTTGAAGAATTTCAAAGGGGCCGGACCAACGCGTCCTCAACTTCCTGTAATGTGATGTAACTTTGGAATTATAAAGTAAGACTTGCTCCCCAACTTGAAATTCTAGCTTCTTGATTTTAGCATCATGAAGGAGTTTCATTCTGTCCTTGCTAATCCTGGTACTCTCGTAGGCCTGGAGTCTAAACTCATCCAATTCATGCAACTGCATCAGTCGATGTTCACCACATGACTGGGCATCAAAGTTCAAGAACTTAATGGCCCAATACGCTTTATGCTCTAATTCGACTGGCAAGTGGCACGGTTTTCCATACACCATCTGATAGGGAGATGTACCCATGGGGGTTTTATAGGCAGTACGGTATGCCCATAGTACATCATCCAGTTTGAGACTCCAGTCCTTTCTATGACTGTTCACAACTTTTTCCAGGATCTTCTTCAAACTTTGATTACTTCTCTCAACCTGGCCACTAGTCATAGGATGATATGGTGTGCCAATTTTGTGCCGGACGCCATATTTCTCAAGGACTTTTTCTAATGGCCGGTTGCAGAAGTGCGTTCCCTCATCACTGATTAAGGCGCGGGGACATCCAAATCACACGAAAATATTTTTCTTCAGAAAGCTCATGACCGTTTTGTGGTCATTGCAAGAAGTGGCTTGAGCCTCCACCCATTTTGATACATAGTCAACGCAGACTAGGATGTATTTGTTTCCGCAGGAAGATGGAAACGGGCCCATAAAATCAATACCCCATACATCAAAGACTTCACATTCTAAAATGGGCTTCAATGGCATGTCGGAACGCCTAGTTAAAGCTCCGGTTCATTGGCACCTATCACAAGCCTTGCAGAAAGCTTCTGAATCCGTGAAGATCGTGGGCCAATAGAAACCGGACTGAAAGATTTTAGCAACGGTTTTCCAGGGACCAAAGTGGCCACAGAGAGGCCCACTATGGCATTGTTCAATGATATCTTGTTGCTCGATTCGGGAACACACCTTCTCAACAATCCATCTTTCTGATTTTAAAGAGGTAAGGTTCATCCCACACAAAGGTTTTCAAATCAGAGAAAAATTATTCTTCTCACGATAAGAAAATTGCGGATTTAATCACTGGGAATGCGGTAGTTGGCGATAGAGGAGTACCACGGAACATCCGAGTGCACTCGTCTATATGCATAACATTTTCGAGAGGAAAGTAAAGGTCTATGTCTTCGGGCTCTTTCTATTGCATTCGCATTCTCGAAACATGATCGGCTACTACGTTCTCACTCGCCTCTTTTATCCTTAATTTGAACATCAAATTCTTGCAGGATCAGTATCCAACGTAGTAGGCGCGGTTTAGCATCTTTCTTCGTCATGAGATAACGCAGAGCGCGTGATCACCCAAGCGATGGATCGCGGCATCCAACAAGTAACTACGAAATTTGTCCATTGCAAAGACTACGACCAATAATTCCTTTTCGTTGGTCGTGTAGTTTACTTGTGTGGGGTTCGATGTGTGGATTGGCGTAAGAGATGGGCTGGAATTTTCCTTAATATGTTGACCTAAAGCGCACCAACAAAGATAGTTGGATGCATCACACATGAGTTCAAAGGGTAGGTTCCAGTCAGGAGAGATAAGGATCGGGGCGGAAATCAGTTGACTCTTAAGCTCATCAAACGCATGCTTGCAACTGTCATCAAAATTGAAAGCGACATCTTCTCTAAGTAAAGTAGAAAGGGGCTTAGCTATCTTGGAAAAATCCTTAATGAACCTCCTATAAAAACCAACATGTCCAAGGAAACCTCTTACTTCACGCACATTTTTGGGAAATTCATCTTCTCTATAGCTTCAACTTTTTCCCTATCTACTTTATTCCTCTTTCGATATCTTGTGGCCAAGAACTATTCATTAAATCTACCATAAAGTGGCATTTTTCCCGATTTAGGACTAAGTTCTTTCCACACAAAGCGGGATAATACTTGATCAAGATTAGCAAGGCGGTGATCGAAGGATTGACCAAAGGCGAGAAATCGTCCATGAATATCTCTATACACTTCTCGACAAGCCCATCAAAGATTGCCAAAGATACATCTTTGGAATGTAATTGGTGGCATTGCAGAGATCGAATGGCATTACTTTGTAGCGAATGTACCATAAGGCAGGTAAAAGTTGTCTTTTCTTGGTCATTCGGGTCTATGGGTATTTGGAAATATCCCGAATAACCATCAAGAAAACAGTAGAATGCATGTCCTGCCAGACGCTCAAGCATCTGGTCAATGAAAGGGAGGGGGAAATGATCTTTTTTCGTGACTTCATTGAGTTTTATGTAGTCAATACAGACTCTATAACCCGTCACTAGCCTCAATGCTATTTCTTCACCCTTTTCATTCTTCTCGATAGTAATTCCTCCTTTCTTAGGAACTACTTGAGTAGGGGACACCCATTCACTGTGTTGGGGAGATTTTGCATCATTAAAACAAAAGAAAATTTATAAACCTATACTACCATGCAAAACTACCTCCTAACCGGCCGAATACCGGGTAGTTGCTAGTAAAGTTGGATAAGTCACGGGTATCGATCCTCGAGGAAAAGGGATATTGAATCTAACGTCATTAATTCCTCTTTATTAAAACACATAACTAATCCTAATCTAAAACAGAAAATAAACTGGACAGAGGATTGTTAATCCAAAGCCAGGAAGGATAAAAGCGATAAAAACATAAATAAAACTACATCTAGGAAAACGGTAAATCTATCTACTTGAACAACCATAAACAAACCATGATCAACCTCTTCCCAACAACCATCATCTCACCGAAAGAAATAAGATCAACACATATTCATTCACAAGTTATCTTGGATTATTATCTTATCTAAAGAAGCGCTTCCTCTTCCGATTTATCACGCCATTCATTAGTTTACCTTCCGGTCTTAACTAACATCTATACAAATCAAAGATATGGATGAAATCCTAATCTAACAACCTTATCCTCAACTTCCGTTTGTTGGAATAATAATTGTTAATCTCTCTCACGATAATCTAACGAATTCATTAACTTCCGTTATCTAAATTCGATTAACATACAGCCATACAAACATGAGAAAGAACAAGAACAACATAAGGAAATAAATACACGAAAAATCCTATCTTTCCGGTAACGGTGATATCCCTTAATTCAATTCTAGGATAATCTTGCATCGAATTAATTCTAATTGTGGTTCTCTCGTAAACCTAGATAATTAATCTACGAACTTCCGTTATGTATAGATTAAAAATCCAAACTTTCCTACGGTGATCTAAACTACACCGACTTCCGTCATACGGTAGCATCAAATCATGCAATCATCTTCCGATTTATATGCACGAAAACAAATAATCATAGGAAACCGAAACAATTGTAATTAAAACTTACAAAATATCCATTAAAAGAAATAAGGTGCTGCTGCAAAAGAAAGCTTCAAAGCTCCATCCATGGCTGCTCAACTTCATTACCATGGCGGCGAACAAGAAAAGAAAAGCGAACGAAATAAAACCTAATCTAACTTGCCACCTGACCTCCCAAAAGGGTGGGGCGACTAAGGTTGCTCTCTTATGATTGGGGATCAATAGGAGTCGAAAATATATGTTTTAGGGTTGAAACGCGCGCTGCTATTTATAGAAAATCCGAGGCGGTTGCTACAATAACGGTGCCGGACGCCCGTTCACAAGGTCGGACGCCCGTTCACTATTTTCAGCAACAGCATCCAAACTTGTAACGCTCATATCTCGGACCTCGTAAGTCGGAATGGAGTGATTCAAAATCCTGTAGAATCCTCTCTTCAAGCCCTACAACTCTTCTCTTGAGGTCCAGAGTCAAATCGGTTGTTATCATATCAAGAACCGCGTTGAAAGTTCAGCGCTACCGGAATCTGGTTTTCTTCCTCTCATGCGCTCGTCCACAAGGTCGGACGCTCGTTTGCTTCTACGGACGGAGGATAGACGCTCTTTCATCATCGCGCCTGAACTCTCTCGATCCAATTCAAACTTCGAGTATTTGGTTCAATATAGTGGACGCCCGTCCATTCTGGGACGGGACATGGGATGAACGTCCGCCCTTCTTTGAAACCGATTTCTTGATAATTATCTTATTTCTTCCATCTTTATCTTCTTTTCCTCATCTCTATCTCTTCAAGATTACTTCAAACAACTTCAACTTCGATTTTAACTCTTCCAACTCCTTTTCCAAGTCGAAAATATGTATCTACACACATCGAAAACATACCAAAACGTAACACGATTCCAAAATAATATAAAATCATCAAATAAACATTTAAATTGATATGTTTTCATATTTAATCATTAAAAACCTCATTTACTCAATTAATCAATTATAATCCCGATTTCTATGAAAATAACACGTATATGGGGAATATTGATATACAAAATATATGTGAAAATCACTACAATTTAGCCCTAAACAACACCCCCACACTTATCTTTTTGCTCGTCCCCGAGCAAAACAAAACAAGAACATACTTTCAAAAATCCACATAACCTGACACGAGATATAGTCAAAATCATGACAAGCTAGTATTGACAAATCGACCTCACTCGGTGATGTGTGTGCAGAACCTACTAAACTTCCACCGATCCTCTCTTGACTTATTACATCAAGCACTAACAGGTTATCCGGTCAACTAAACGAAAACTTCATTCTATCTACAAAGACTTACCTCACAAAAACTAATTACCAAGAACATAGTAACCAACTCACAACTAAATTCCTTTACTTAGTACCAAGAAAATACCTTTCGGTCTCTCTTCGGGTTTAGATCAACTTGACTTAGAAATCCAAAAAAAAAGCATTATATTTTATATTTCCTATCGTCGCGTCTCAAAAGTATAACACACTCCCCTACATTAGAGGCGGTCACCCCGAGATCACTCAATCCCTTCATTGTCCAAGGTAAACCACACTCCCAATTGGGGCGTGATTCAAATGGACTCGAGGTGATAGTTACAAACAAAATTCCCGCAAAGAAATTCTATTCATTTATTATTTATAGATATATATATTTTTATATTTTTCAAACTCTTCGGAAACTCGCGGTCAAATATTATTTCTAACACATTCAAGACTCTCAAAGTTCTCAAGAACACTAGGGTACTGAGATTCTAACTGTGAGTATAGCACAAGTTCTTAACTTTCATTAATGCTAAATAAGTGTTATCTGTATCAAGAATTTACTTTCCTTTAACTAACCGGAAACTATTCTATATTTGGCTCTTCATCTAATAGGTTCGTGAAATGAAGTTCAAGTGAGTATCGATCTACCAAACCTATTCTTAGAACATGATATGACTACTGATAACAACTAAAGGTGACAGATCATAAAACTAGCATGCCATTGAAATGTTACTCGGGACGAAACAAAATTTTTTGAAAATTGAAGCACTTTTCATAGAAATACTAAAAGATTAAGAAAATGACTGTAGATACACATAAACCATCTATTCCCTCCCCCACACTTAAATTGCAACTTGTCCTCAAGTTGTGCAGAAATAAAAATAGAAAAAGAAAACTTAGCTGATTGTCGTTCGAAAGAAACACTTCTGGAAGTGTATCGATCCAGATCCAGAAATGCTCGATGAATGCAGTAGACTGTGGACCATCCACCGGAAAACTGAATTCATCTACAGCTCACAAACGCTAAGGCAAATACCCTACTGAACAACCATAAACAAACCATGATCAACCTCTTCCCAACAACCATCATCTCACCGAAAGAAATAAGATCAACACATATTCATTCACAAGTTATCTTGGATTATTATCTTATCTAAAAACTTGTCCCGGATTTTATCAATACAAAACAACAAGTAATAAACCGGTTAACCTCAAGTATAAGGATCGTAGTAATAGCGGTTAATGCCGGGTCGATCTTACGGGGAACTAAACGATTGTGATTTCTAGTTTTTATCTAACTAACCTATGTCACGATTACTAAGCTAAATAAATATGCAGAAAAAGTAACTAGACAGAGGATTGCTCCAATGCTAGGCAAGATTGAAAGCGATAAAAACTAAACTAAAGTGCGGAAAAGTAAACTAAAGCTAAACAATTCAAGTTTTAAGGATTAAATCAAATTATAACAAACGAACAAGCAATTGATCCACCTATCCTATCAACGTTTGATACTAATTCGGATTATTTCGTGATCTCTACTCAAATTGTGATTCACCTATCTAAGGCATGAACACCTACTTTCGTAGACAAGTTCGTTTTCTAATCTTCGATCTTTCGATTAAAGATTAAGTCTTTCTAACCTAGGCGTGAAATCTTTCAATTTCTAACCTGTAGATTCAACCTAATAACTTTCGTTGTGATTAGATTAAAAGTCTAAACTTTTATCATGGTGTTCTAATGTTAACGTGACTTTCATCAAGCAAACAATAAACAAAAACACGGATCTTTCGATATAGCATACAATCAACATATAAAAACATGATAAAAGTAACAACTTTAATAGATACTCACAAAATAATCACGAACTAGAGATCAAACTGTTGAAACGGACGGCTTCACAACGCTTGTTCAAGGAGGATTTAGCCTCCTAGCATCCTTATGCAAACTCGAATTGATGGAATAAAGAACATAAATCTAACTATCTAATCTAGATGTTTTATTGCATAAAACCGGAAAATAAAGGAGTAAAACGCAGCCAAGCCGCTCCCACAGGAGTTTAGGGATCGAATTGTATGTTTAGGGTTTGGTGAAACGCGCCTATTTATAGATTTTTAGGTCGGTTTCGCTGAGTCGGTGCCGTGGACGCCCGTCCACTATCTTGGACGCTCGTCCAGCCTCTATGAACGGAGAATGAACGCTCGTTCAGAACGCGTCTGAACTCTCTGAATGTAAAATACGATTCTGGACGCCAGTTCACTTTTATGGACGCCCGTCCACTACTCAGCTCCAGTATTTTGCTCATAACTTCACTTCTAGGGCTCCAAATGAGGTGATTCAACATGCGTTGGAAAGCTATTTCAATCCTCTACAACTTTCATCAAGACAACTTTCCTGAAAGTGCCTACAAGTGTGGACAAAATCCCCATGAAGTGCCTGGTTCCGGTTTCTTGATCATTATCTCTTCCTTCTTCAATCTTTATCTTGATTTAGCTCGAATTATATCAACATTTGATCATCAATTTAGCCTCCAACATGTATCTACATCACATTAAGACATCGCAAAGCGTAACACAATCCAAATACTCATAAAACCATAATCAAAACACGTACACAACCTCATTTTGCGAATAAACTAATTAAAAACTCACTTGCTTAATAAATCATTTAAAACCACATTTTCTATGCAAATTATACAAATACGGAGGAAATCATTATCAAATATAATGTTAAAAACCGTATAAAATCACCCTTAACAACTCCCCCACACTTAAACTTTGCTCGTCCCGAGCAAAACAAAACAAGATAAAGGCTCGGAAAGAGTATAGACACTTCAACAAATATACCACATAGTCAATAAATTAGAAGTTCACCACCGTGTGTGTGCATAGCCATAGAAAACTTCCACTAAATCCAAACTTGAGGAACTCAAAGTAAAACTAGCTAATACCCCCTCGTGGACTAGCAATAAATGACACTCATAAGATGCACCCTACAAACGTGACATATCCCGAAAAGAATGATCGAACACATTTAAGACCTTTCCGACATACTTAGAGGATAATCCCTACAGCATATCCATCGGTTTATACTGGGGATAAAATTAACGATAACTAAGTCTCATTTCATTCTTTTCATACCAATTCTTAAGTAGATTCAATTGATTTCACATTTAAACACACATCAGAATAAGCTATTGCTCATCATAGCAGAATAGGACATACGTGGTATACCCTACCTTACTCAAATCATAAAGCGACTTTTACATTTGTCGTGAGCTTTTGGTCATCATAGTGGAATAAAACATTTCGAGATAATGCCTTACCGCACTCAAATCATCGACCCGACTTCCGACACACACTATTGATTTCATTATTAACTCAACTTTTTCAAATGACATTAGTTACGTATTACTTATCACATTCAAACTTCTAGATATTCACAGTACATCGTACTTGGAACTAAACACAAACTATCATAAGTCTCACGATATATACGTAGCACTAAGCACACGACTTACAAGATAATCAAAAATCACTAATCCAAACGGGGTATAGCTTTATAAATTAGCTCATCATTCACTATGGCTTGTGAAATATAATTCGGGTGAATCAACTAACTTACCAAAAAAATATGGTATACAGCATCAATGACTGTAACAAACCGAACAAAAACGTGTATTGCCTACTCGGGACAAAACAAAAATTTTGAAAATTTAGCATCATTTTAGCATAGAAAATAATATCATGTATTAACCAAATGGTCGATACATAGCGACCATTCCTCCCCACACTTAAATGACAACATGTCCTCATGGTGTGCAAAATAAAAGAAAAGAGAACTTAGGCGATTGTAGTTCTAAAGAGGGCAACACTGGAAGTGGCGTACGTCCAATCCAGAAATGCTCGAAGACATCAGTAGATTGTGGACCATCCACCGGAAAACTGACATCGTCTGAAACTCACAAACGCTATCAAGACTATCCTGCACACTTGACAAACACGAAAAGTATCTCGGGGACAGGGGGGATTATATCATATGAAACACAAGAGATAATCGTTTAGATGGAAAAATCACCGTCCAAGGAAAAGTGCAGAGCATCCAACCGTCAACTACAAATACAGAGCAGATTCACACAAAACCCTAACTAGACTAAAACTAAACGAAGACACACAAAAGAAAAACAAAAGAAAATAAACAAGAGAAAAACAGATATCTAGGGTGCCCCCTAGTAGCGCTTTTGGTTTATGTCGTTAGCTCGACACCATTAAAGCTCAGCCTGGATCAGGCCATTTGACTTTTCTTCCAGCCACTACATCGTGTAAGCTCGAATCAGTAGTGTGGCCGCGGAAACAGCAGCGAACACATGGGGTTAAATCTTTGAAAGCTCTCCATACCTTTTTAAGTTTCCCCATGGTTGCATTCTTTCTTCTCCGGTTCCTCTGATGACGTTTAAGTTGTCGCTCCCGTTCAAACTCTTCCATGTCAAAGACTACCTGCTAGAACATCTTGATTTAACACAACCGTCATCCTCGGAAAACAAATCGGGTGAAAACTCGTCAAAGTGGTTGACTTCGGAAGTCCCACACCCGAGGATTTCGAGGAATTTAACAATCAAAGGCTTTTCTTTATGTTCACCTATATAGTGCTTGCACCTCTGACCATTAACTCGGAACGGTTGATCACCATAACCTCGTAATTCTAGCACACCTCCAGGAATGATTTGGAGAATCTCGAAAGGACCGGACCAACGTGTCCTCAACTTGCCAGGAAACAAATGCAACCTGGAATTGTAGAGTAACACTTGCTCACCGACCTTGAATTCTCTCTTCTTTATCTTGGCATCGTGGAGGAGTTTCATCTTCTCCTTACTAATCCTGGCGCTTTCGTAAGCTTGGAGTCTGAATTCATCCAGCTCATGCAACTGCTGCAGGCGGTGTTTGCCACAGGATTGGGAATCGAAGTTAAGAAACTTCGTAGCCCAGTACGCCCTGTGCTCTAGCTCGACAGGCAGATGACATGGTTTCCCGTAGACCATTTGATATGGCGATGTACCCATAGGGGTCTTATAGGCAGTCCTATATGCCCAAAGTACATCGTCCAACTTCAGACTCCAGTCTTTTCTATGACTATTCACCGTCTTCTCCAGGATTTTCTTAAGACTCTGGTTGCTTCGCTCAACCTGACCACTAGTCATCGGATGATATGGTGTGCCAGTTTTATGACGAACACCATACTTCTCAAGTACTTTCTCTAGGGGTCGGTTGCAGAAATGCGTCCCTTCATCACTGATCAAGGCACGTGGACATCCAAACCTCACAAAGATGTTCTTCTTCAGAAATCTCATGACCGTTTTATGATCATTGTGAGGAGTGGCAATTGCCTCCACCCATTTCGAAACATAGTCAACGCAGACTAAGATGTATTTGTTGCCGCAAGATGATGGGAATGGTCCCATAAAATCGATGCCCCAAACATCAAAGACTTCGCATTCAAGGATGGGTTTCAACGGCATGTCAAACCGCCTTGTCAAAGCTCCGGTTCTTTGGCAACGATCACAAGCTTCGCAGAAAGCTTCTGCGTCCTTAAAGATCGTGGGCCAATAGAAACCGGACTGGAAGATCTTCGCAACCGTTTTCCAAGGACCAAAGTGACCACCTGTGGGTCCACTATGGCATTGCTCGATTATATCGCGTTGCTCGGATTCTGGAACACATCTCCTAAGCAAACCATCTTTACAGATCTTGAAAAGATAAGGTTCATCCCAAACGAAATATTTCATATCAGAGAAGAACTTCTTCTTCTCTTGATAAGACATTTCGAGGATCAAGGTATTTGGCATGAAGGTAGTTCACAATGGAGGAGTACCAAGGAACATCAGGAGAACGGCCATCGATCAACATGATGTTTTCTAGAGGAAAGTAAAGATCTATATCATCTGGTTCATTCTTTTCCTCATTTAACATCCTAGACACATGATCCGCTACTACATTCTCAACGCCCTTCTTGTCTTTGATTTGAACGTCAAACTCTTGTAGGGTCGATATCCAACGCGAGAGGCGCGGTTTAGCATCCTTTTTAGTCATCGATACCGCATAAGCGTGATCATCCACACGATCACTTGAGCACCTAACAAGTAACTCACGGAACTTGTCCATAGCAAACACTACGGCCAATAATTCCTTTTCGGTAGTCGTATAGTTAACTTGCGAAGGATTCAACGTGTGGTGGCGTAATAGATAGGTGGAACTTTCCTTCGATTATTTGTCCTAAGAGCGCACCAACAAGATAGTTGGATGCATCGCATATAAGCTCAAAGGCAAGTTCCGATCGGTGAAATAAGAATGGAGCGAGAGATCGGCGATTTTTGAGCTCCTCAAAGCGCGTGCTTGCAGCTATCATCAAAATCAAAAGTAACGTCTTCTTTTAGTAAGGTAGACAGGGGCTTGGCGATCTTTGAAAAGTCCTGGATGAACCTCCTATAGAAGCCGACATGTCCGAGAAAACCTCGGACTTCTCGAACATTCTTAGGATAACTCATCTTCTCAATAGCTTCAACCTTGGCCCTATCTACTTTATACCTTTGGCGGACACTTTGTGGCCAAGAACTATTCCTTCATCTACCATAAAATGGCATTTCTCCCAATTTAGCACCAAGTTCTTTTCCACACACCTAGACAACACCTGATCAAGATTATCGAGGCAATCATCGAAGGATTGACCAAAGACCGAAAAATCATCCATAAAAATCTCCATGCACTTTTCAACTAGCCCGTCAAAGATTGCCATCATACACCTCTGAAAGGTAGCAGGGGCATTGCATAGACCAAATGGCATCCGCCTGTAGGCGAATGTACCATAAGGGCAAGTGAAAGTGGTCTTCTCTTGGTCAACAGGATCGATGGGTATCTGGAAATATCCTGAATATCCATCCAGGAAGCAGTAGAATGCGTGCCCCGCCAGACGCTCAAGCATCTGGTCAATGAAGGGAAGGGGGAAATGATCTTTCATTGTGACCTCATTGAGTTTTCGATAATCGATACATACTCTGATATCGATGAACGAGCCTCAATGCTATCTCTTCTCCTTCTCATTCTTCTCAATAGTAATTCCACCTTTTTTGGGAACTACCTGAGTTGGGGATACCCACTCACTGTCTGCAATGGCGTATATGATACCCATATCTAGAAGCTTAATGATCTCCTTCTTGACTACCTCTTGCATGTGAGGGTTGAGTCTTCTCTGAGGCTGTCTAACTCGTTTTGCACCCTCCTTAGTCTTGATTTTGTGCATACAGATGTCGGGAGATATCCCTCGGATATCTCCTACCTGCCATCCAAAGGCTTTTTCATTTTTGCGCAAGACGTTTAACAATTTAAGCTCTTCTATACGAGATAGCTTGGCAGAGATGATCAAAGGAAGCTTGTCACCTTCTCTTAAAAACACATACTTAAGATGTTTAGGTAACGGCTTCAGTACCAAATCTACGGGAGGATCCTCTAGACTTGATTTAAGATCGCCACTCTTCAACTCAACATCATTTGAGCTTACTTAGTGGTCCTCATGCCAAGGCTTCTTCTCTTAGCTCATCCTCAAAATCAGCTGCTAACTGGTCTAGATTAACCATACCATGATTATTCAGATTATCAATCAATCGCTCATATTCTGCTTCTACAGCCAAGACTTGCTTATCCATGAAGTCATTGAAGTCATCAGACGTCTCCTCAATGGAACAGCCGGTTGGAGATCCAGAAGGTACATTGATAGATTTCGAAACACTATAGCTCACCTCCTGGTCACCAACTCGAATGGTGACATGCCCACCATCACAATCGATGAGGGCTCTAGCTGTAGATAGAAAAGGTCTTCCGAGAATCAAAGGGACACTTTCACTTTTCTCAATATCCAAGACGTACCAGTCAACTGGAAAGGTAAACCTATCTATTTGAACCAATACGTCCCTTAGGATCCCTGAAGCTTTCTTAGAGGACCTATCGTGACTGCGCAGTTCATGGTAGTGGGTTCTAGAAGATTCGCAAACCAAGCGATTGCAAACGGACAATGGCATCAAGGCGATGGATGCACCAGTCACATAAGGAATTCGGGAAGACTAGGCCTCCCATCCGCAATGTGAGCACAAATTTGCCCGGTCGCTTCTCTTGGTTGGTAAGTCTTGATAATTGACCATAGAACACTCCTTACCAATTGCTTGATCCATTCTCGCTAACTTCTTCTTGGAAGATACAACATCCTTGATGAACTTTGTATACTTAGGCATCTCGACCAAGACCTCGGATAATGGCGGATTTACTGAGTATTTTTGAAGGTTTAGCACCTTCTCGTATTTTTGTCTTCAACCAATGGAATGTTGCTCTTCCTCGGTGGAAACGGAAGCTTTTTCAAATCCTCCTCGGAAAATACTTTCTTCGAGGCGAACTAATGGCCTTGTCTTCCAAATCTTTCCACGAACCGTCTTTTCATTTTTTTTGTTAGTCGAGGATCAGCCACCTGACTATCATTTAACTCATCATTCCTCAGGGGATCAGCCACCTGAGGACCTCCAATTGATTCTTTATTCCTCAAGGGATCAACCACTTGAGGAATCTCAACTCTTTCTTCTATCAGGGGATCAGCCACCTGATTTGCCTTTTGCAGCCGAGGGGATGATGGGTGCTCAATTTCCCCTCCTGCCTTATCAGCGGCAGGAGGGGCTAGTGGTTTCCCTGGAAGCCAGGGGGACCACCAACTTGAGAACCACTCCTTAAGTTCATCATGACCGGCCTCCTCTTTACCGTATTGCATTATTGGCACGAGGTCAGTGCATTGGCTGTTGCTTAAATCGGCTTGAGTGACTTGACCGCCTCTTGGATTCTTTTCCGTTTAGCTGGGCAACTGCCCTGACGGTCTAGAGGCTAACTGCTCAGCCAATTTCCCGATTTGCCTCTCAAGACTTTCCATCGTCTGCTTTGCTCCTCCCGGAATGAATTCCATTCGGCTTTTATATCGTCCTGGTGGGAGGTGCCTTGAGAGTTTTGAAAGTTCTGGGGAAATGGCTGGCTTGGCCGACTTTGGAATGCAGAATTAGAATTGGCGGGCCAATTCGATTGAACCTCTTCGTGGATTGGAAGAATTATAGCTTGGGTTACGATTATAACCGGGTTTCTATTGAAGTTCGAATTAGGATTAAATCAAGACCGATTAAACCCTTGGTTTTGGAAGCTGATACGGCCGAGAATTGGTTATTGAATCTACGATTTGTCCGCCAGAGAAAGCATTGACTTCGCGATTTCGCCCAATCATGGGATGAAGCGGTGTGTGCCCATGCTATCACATACTTGGCATGTGATTGGATTATCTTGTCCATAGTCATGAAAAAGCATTGACTTCTTTGGCGAGGGGAAGAAAATTGACATTGGCGGTCATATGGCGGTCGGCCGACAAAGAAGCTTCACGATCTGTAACTTGAGAGTTACGTGAAGGTGAAGGAGCCTGATAACTCGGATTTGGGAAGTTTTGAGAAGTTGTCATTTGAGAGGTTGCCATCCGCTTTGCAAACATGGCAACAAGACTTTGCATAGTCACCTCTTCGACCTTGGGAGGAGGAGGAGGTGCTTGGATGGGTGATAAGAGGGGCATAATTGTATTTGGCAATGTCCTCGAACAGTGCCCACCCCTCATCAGGTGTTTTCTTTAGAAATGCCCCACCTGAGGAACTATTGACCATGCCCTTGGTGAGCTCGGTCAATCCACTGAAGAAAGTATGGACTTGCCTTTCCTTTGGCAAGCCATGGTGAGGACACTACATAAAAGAGACTTAAACCTTTTCCACGCATCAAAGAAAGACTCATTTTCCTTCTGGTAGAATGTGAAGATTTCGTTCAGACAGTGGGCTGTTTTTGAAGGAGGAAAATATTGACTTAGAAATTCCTTCTCGAGCTCAGCCCAAGTAGTGATGGATTCAGAGGGAAGAGAGTGATACCACTCTAGTGCCTCCCCGCGTAAGGAAAATGGGAACAGTTTAAGCTTGATGGCGTCCTCACTTACACCTTGGATACGGGTAGTACCGCATATCTGTAAGAATGTGTGTAAGTGAGTGTGGGGGTTTCCGATGGGGAAACCATGGAAAATTGATGCATGCTGCATCATCTGAATAAGTCCGGGTTTAAGCTCGAAGTTTGGAGCAGTAATGGTAGGCATGACGATAGCCGGGTTGATGGTGACTGTACCGGGCATGGCATAGTCGGCCAATGTCCGTCTATCTTCTGCTGCCATTATTACTATGTCTTTGATTTCACCTGCAAGATATTGCTCAAATTCTCGATCAAAAGCGTTTCCTTCGTCGAAACGAAGTTTCCGCCTATTGGGTCGGATTATGGTCCGCTCGGGGTCAGGGGAGTAGATTAGTGGTCCCTTATGACTCCGAGTTTGCATAAACCGAGATCCAAGATCAAGATGTTGAGCAAGAAAGAAGGAAACCTAGAGAAAAGAAAAGAATAGAGAAAAGATTGTATGAAACAAAAAGCGAAACCTAAACTACGAAAAATAGAAAAAGCAGAAAACACTAAAACGGGAAGAAAGCGTGTTGAAATCTTCGAGCCCAAAATGGAAGGGAAAACAGTGGATTTTGACCTCGAAAACGGTGTCGGACGGCCTCCGGCGTCTGCCACGTCGTCGGCGTCGGAACGAGCTTTCCGAATTGGGGTCCTGCGCGACAATCCGACACTCGAGCCGAAAGTTATGGCCAAAATACTAAAGAGTACTAAAACGATCCCTTTTATCCAAAAATTTGATCGTGAAAGATGTGGAGTCAGATGATTCACCCTAAGAAACCTACCTACGACACTTACCTACAAAAAAAACAGAAAACCTAATTGAAATAAAATAAAAACTGATGGCAGACAGGACAGACGGGCGTCCAATTTGGATGGACGTTCGTCTGACCAGTTTTCAGAATGGACGGGCGTTCAAAATTTGAACGCTCGTCCGCTTGTCAGAATTCCTGTGGACGGGCGTCCAGAAGTATGAACGCTCGTCTGCAGGTCGAATTTTGATTCAGGATTGAGGAAACTTCAGCGGACGGGCGCGCCGATAAAATAAACGCCGTCCGATCAAACAAGAAGCTGGAGACGGACGTTTCGGTAAAGCGGACTTTCGTCCAATCTGGCGAAAGCGGTTAGAAAAAGCAGAGCGTGATAGGCGAAAGCAGAGTATAGACTTAGAAGCTAAAATTTATACTAACTCTTGTGAAACCACGACAGATAAACGCACTAAAACGACTAAACTACTAACTACAAAAAGAGACTGAAAAGATCTAACCTAAAAACAAGAATTGAAAACAAACTAAAAACAAAAACAAAAACTAGGCAACCGTCCGGTTCCCCGGCAACGGCGCCAAAAACTTGTCCCGGATTTTATCAATACAAAACAACAAGTAATAAACCGGTTAACCTCAAGTATAAGGATCGTAGTAATAGCGGTTAATGCCGGGTCGATCTTTACGGGAACTAAGCGATTGTGATTTCTAGTTTTATCTAACTAACCTATGTCACGATTACTAAGCTAAATAAATATGCGAGAAAAGTAACTAGGAGAGGATTGCTCCAATGCTAGGCAAGATTGAAAGCGATAAAAACTAAACTAAAGTGCGGAAAAGTAAACTAAAGCTAAACAATTCAAGTTTTAAGATTAAATCAAATTATAACAAGCGAACAAGCAATTGATCCACCTATCCTATCAACGTTTGATACTAATTCGGATTATTTAGTGATCTCTACTCAAATTGTGATTCACCTATCTAAGGCATGAACACCTACTTTCGTGAGACAAGTTCGTTTTCTAATCTTCGATCTTTCGATTAAAGATTAAGTCTTTCTAACCTAGGCGTGAAATCTTTCAATTTCTAACCTAGAGATTCAACCTAATAACTTTCGTTGTGATTAGATTAAAAGTCTAAACTTTTATCATGGTGTTCTAATGTTAACGTGACTTTCATCAAGCAAACAATAAACAAAAACACGGATCTTCGATATAGCATACAATCAACATATAAAAACATGATAAAAGTAACAACTTTAATAGATACTCACAAAATAATCACGAACTAGAGATCAAAGCTGTTGAAGCAGACGGCTTCACAACGCTTGTTCAAGGAGGATTTAGCCTCCTAGCATCCTTATGCAAACTCGAATTGATGGAATAAAGAACATAAATCTAACTATCTAATCTAGATGTTTTATTGCATAAAAGCTGGAAAATAAAGGAGTAAAACGCAGCCAAAGCTGCTCCCCTAGGGTTTAGGGATCGAATTGTATGTTTAGGGGTTTGGTGAAACGCGCCTATTTATAGATTTTTAGGTCGGTTTCATTGAGTCGGTGCCGTGGGCGCCCGTCCACTATCTTGGGACTTTCGTCCAGCCTCTATGAACGGAGAATGAACGCTGCTCGTTGAGCGCGTCTGAACTCTCTGAATGTAAAATACGATTCTGGACGCCAGTTCACTTTTATGGACGCCCGTCCACTACTCAGCTCCAGTATTTTGCTCATAACTTCACTTCTAGGGCTCCAAATGAGGTGATTCAACATGCGTTGGAAAGCTATTTCAATCCTCTACAACTTTCATCAAGACAACTTTCCCTGAAAGTGCCTACAAGTGTGGACAAAATCCCCATGAAGTGCCTGGTTCCGGTTTCTTGATCATTATCTCTTCCTTCTTCAATCTTTATCTTGATTTAGCTCGAATTATATCAACATTTGATCATCAATTTAGCCTCCAACATGTATCTACATCACATTAAGACATCGCAAAACGTAACACAATCCAAATACTCATAAAACCATAATCAAAACACGTACACAACCTCATTTTGCGAATAAACTAATTAAAAACTCACTTGCTTAATAAATCATTTAAAACCACATTTCCTATGCAAATTATACAAATACGGAGGAAATCATTATCAAATATAATGTTAAAAACCGTACAAAATCACCCTTAACACACTGTCAGCAATCGCAAAAATAATACCCATGTCCAAAAGCTTGATAATCTCTTTCTTAACTACTTCTTGCATGTGAGGGTTGAGCCTCCTCTGGGACTGTCTAACACACTTAGCACCCTCTTCAGTCTTTATCTTGTGCATGCATATGTCAGGAGATATCCCTCTGATGTCTCCCACTTTCCATCCAAAGGCTTTCTCATTCTTTCTTAACACATTCAACAACTTCATCTCTTCTAACCGGGATAACTTGGCGAGAGATAATTAATTGAAGCTTGTCATCTTCTCTCAAGAACACGTATTTGGATGCTTAGGCAATGGCTTGATGATACCAAATCTGCAGGTGGTTCTTCTAAACTATATTTAAGCTCTCCACTTTTCAACTCAACATCTTGAGTTTACTCGGTGGTCCCATCGCCAAAGCTTCTCCTTTCAACAAACCTTCATCAAATTCAGCTCTAGTTGTTACAGACTCACTCAACCATGATTATTCAGATTCTCTACTAATCGTTCATATTCGATCTCAATGACCATGACTTGCTTTTCCATGTAGTCGTTAAAGTCATCATCGACATGTCTTCAATGGAGAAGCCGGTTGGATAATCAGAGGGTCTCTGAATAGCTTTAGAGAGACATTGTAGCTTACCTCCTGATCACCAACTCGTATAGTCACTTTGCCACCATCACAATCAATGAGGGCTCGGGCTGTAGAAAGAAATGGTCTGCCGAGTATTAAAGGGACGTTCTCATCCTTCCCCCAATGTCGGACATACCGAGTCAAGCTGGGAAAGTGAATCTATCAATTTGAACTAAAACATCCTTTAATATCCCAGAAGCTTTCTTGGAAGATCTATCAGCGAATTGAAGATTCATGGTTGTGGGTTCTAAAAGACCATCTAGTCCAAGCTGTTTACAAACAGACAATGGCATCAGACTAATGGATGCACCTAGGTCACATAAAGAATTTGGAAAGACTAAGCCTCCCATCAACAATGTGAGCACAAATTTCCCGAGGTCACCCTCTTGATTGGCAACTCATCATAACTAATCATAGAGCAATTCTCACCAATCAAGCTGATCCATGTCTTGAGCTTCTTTTGGAGGAAACAACATCGTTGATGAACTTTGTATACTTAGGCATCTCAACCAAAACATCAGATAATGGAAGATTTACCTGAGTATTTTTAAGAAGATTAAGCACTTTTTCATACTTTTTGTCTTCATGCAAGGAGATGTTGCTTTTTCTAGGTGGAAACGGAAGTTTCTTTAAATCACTCTCAGAAAATACTTTCTTTGAGGATGAACTAACATGACTTTATCTTCCAAATCTTTCCACCTCACCACTTTTTCACCTTTCTTACGGTCGGGATCGACCACACGACTCACTAAATTCTTTATTTCTCGAGGGGATCAGCCACCGAGTACTATCAAACTCTTTATTTCTCGTGGGGACCCACCACGAGTACTCTCATCCAGACAGGAAACATGGGCGCTCGACTTCCTCCTCGCCTCATCATTGGCGAGGGGAGGGGTTAGTCAATTTCCTGGTTCGGGGGACCACTAAGCCGAGTGCCGGATCTCAAATTCATAGTATTGGCCTCTTCTCTACCATAAAAGCGTGGGAACTAGATCGGTGCATTGGCTTTGATTTAACTCGGTCCGAGCCACTTGACCACCCTTTGGGTTCTTCTCAAGTAAAGCTAGTAATCGCCTTGAGGTCTAGAAGCTTTTTGGTCGCCTACTTGCCCGAGTGTCTCTCAAGATTCTTAATTGTGCTAAGAAGGAATTGGAAATTATTATTACGCTCCTTCCGATAGGAGTCCAATTTGCTTTCAAGATCACTAGATTGAGAGGGCCTTGAGAGTTACGGAAGTTTTGTGGGAAAGATTGGCTAGACCGACTTTGAAACATCGGATTTAGATTGTTCGGCGATTACGGTTGAACCTCCGATTTTGATTGGAAAAATTCATATTATGGTTACGATTGAAATTCGGGTTTTGATTGAAACCACGATTTTGAAAATTGCTTTGGCCAGAAGGCGATTGTTGAATCTCGATTTTTGCCGCCATCGAGCGCATTGACTTGGCGTGCTCGTCCAACCATAGGACAAAACGAGCGGTGTGCCCCACATTATCACATGCTTGGCATGTGGATCGATTGAAGCGCATCCACGATTACGGACAAGATTGACTTGATAAGTAGGAGGAAATAAGCGACTTTGGCCAACCACATGGCCAGGTTGACAACAACTTTCACAGAACAGAATTTGAGAGTTCTGAGGGAATGACTGATTCTGACCCATAGGATTAGGGGACATTTTAAGAGCTGCCACCTACTGTTGCAGCATGGCGATCTGATTTTGCATATTTACCTCCTCGATCCTAGAAGGAGGAGGAGGAGGTGCCTGGATAGCATGAGACGAGGGGGCATAGTTGTATTTGGCAATATCCTCGAATAATTCCCACCCCTCTTCAGGCATTTTTCTTAAGAATGCTCCTCTTGAAGAACTGTTGACCATGCCCTTGGTGAGTTCAGTCAACCCACTGAAGAAAGTGTTTACTTGCCTCTGCAAGTCTAAACCATGATGAGGACATTTTCGCAGGAGAGCTTTAAATCTCTTCCAGCAGTCAAAGAAAGATTCATTTTCCCTTTGGAAAAATGTGAAGATTTCAGTTAGGCATTGGGCCGTTTTTTAGGGTGGGAAATATTGACTCAGGAACTCACGCTCGAGTTCAGCCCAGGTTGTAATTGACTCGGCAGGCAAAGAGTTGTACCACTCTTTCGCCTCCCCTTTCAAAGAAAATGGAAACAATTTCAATTTAATCGCATCCTCATTTACCCCTTGTATGCGAGTTGTACCACATATTTCTAAAAATGTGTGTACATGAGTGTGAGGATTCTCAGATTGGAAACCATGAAAGATAGACACATGTTGCATCATTTGGATAAGACCAGGTTTAAGTTCAAATGTTGTAACAGTAATAGCCGGCAAAACGACCGCTGGGTTGACTTTGACTTCACCAGACATGGCGTAGTCAGCCAACGTACGTCTATCGTTTGTAGCCATGATGGCGATTTCTTGAATCTCCTCTCGCTAGATTTCGTTGAAATCTAGATCGCTGTGTTTACTTAAATGCGGAAGAACCGCAAAGACGGACTCTTCGCCTGTTTGGTCCGACTATGGTTCGCCGAGAGTCGAGGGTGTAGCAATGGTGGACCTTTTCGACTCGAGTTTGCATAAACCAAAACCAAAAACAAGATGTCCGCACGAATTTCTTACAAAGGCTACACTAAAATATAAAAAAAACGTAAAAAAGCAGAAAAAAGAGACTATAATACTGCAGAATGCAGAGAACAGAGAAAAAAAAAAAAAAATATATATATATATATATATATATATATATATATATATATATATATATATATATATATATATATATTTTATAACACTCGATCGACCGAGTGTCGTGGTTCGATCGACCGAGCGAAAATTATTATTTTTTTATGTAAACAGAGAAACCGAGAGCACGCCTACGAAAAATCAAAGCGAAGCAGAAAAATTAATAAAAACGAGACAACCGCATCGATTCCCGGCAACGGCGCCAAAAATTGTCTCGGATTTTATGCTAAACGAAATATAACAAGTAATAAAATAAATCCGGTTTACCCCAAGTGCAGGGATCGTAGTATAATGATTAAAACCGGAGTCGAACTCACAGAGAATCGTCTTTGTCTAGTTTGATTTATTTTCCTAAAGTTGTCACGAGAAGTAAAAACGTCCTATCCTAAACAATTTAAAGACTACAACTAAAATAACAAAACAAAATGAACTAGTAATGAAAACAATAAAGTTAAACTGGACAGAAGATTAAAAATCTAAAGCCAGCGAAGATAGTTCTTGAACCGAATAACGAAAATAATTCTATTCTATAAACTAAATAAAAATTATAAAATTGCTATGGTGATAACAAATGATTTTTTCAATAAATTTAACAACGAACAAGCAATGATCCACCGATCGCAGAACCTCAATTTCTTCTCTAAGGTTGTCTAGTGATGATTTAATAAGAATTGTGGTTCACCTATCATAAGTATGAATTTCTAACATCTTAGAAAAATTCACCTATCAATCTTTTTTTAGTCCATCGATCCTAAAGATTAACGCTTTAATTATCAAGGTGTGAAATTTATCAATCTCGTAACCTAGATATTCAACCTAACAACTATCGTTAATTAGATTAAAAATCCAATCTTTACTATGGTGATCTTAGTTTAACAACGATTCTCATCAAATATTAAACATCAAACAGCAATACATTCATCAATGAAATTGCATAATAACAATAAAAACATAGAAAAGATACAATCTCATTAAAACTCACAAACAATCCAAAGAGTCGAAATTGAGATGCTGCAACGATCGGTTTCACAAAGCTCGTTCAATAAAGCCTCATCCTCTGACCATCGTCACACCGGAGCAGAATAAAATAAAATAAAAATACAAAAACACTCGGTCGACCGAGTGTCAGGGTTCGGTCGACCGAGCCTTACACTTTTTTTTTTGCTTTTTCTTGTCGCCTATGTTCTCCAGATGCTTTTTCGTGTCTTCTCTGTTCCAATGACTGCGTCCTTTTTATAACCTTCTTTGAGCTAGGGTAATAATTATCCTATTTCCTTTTCTTTAAAAATAAAAACTAAACCCTAATAAAAATATAATAATTCCAATTTTGTCCTTCTAGATAAGTCTTCAAATAAAATGCTGTTCGAAATCCTTCAGCTCGTTGACTCGTTCCACGATCTGCTCGTCGTACCTACAACATAATAAAAAGGTGCAAAGTGTAACATCACATATAGATAATTGCTAATAAAATCACGTAAATAACCCGACTTTGCACTCTAATACTTTCCAACTTCATTCTTTCAATAAATCCATTAAACACTTAATTTTCTATAAAAATTAATAAAATACCAAGGATATTGTTATGAAAAAATGTAATATAAATCGTAAAAATCACCCTAAACATCCACCCAGGTGAAGAACTTGAACATAGTTCAGGAAGGCACTTCACACAATCAAAGCGCCAGGCCTCTCACTCCGTAGGAGACTTGAAGATCTCCCCTGATGGCACCATTCTTGTCAGCCAGTTGCAGGAATTCATCATGGGTACCATCAAAGACAAGGTTGGAGGGACCATCAAATCATCCCAGACCTATGTCAAACCTTATACACAAAGGATTGATGAACTAAATATGCCTTCCGGGTACCAGCCTCCAAAGTTCCAGCAGTTCGACGGGAAAGGCAACCCCAAGCAACACGTGGCCCACTTTGTCAAGACTTGCAACAATTCCGGGACCTATGGAGATCACTTGGTGAAACAATTTGTGCGTGCCCTCAAAGGAAACACCTTTGACTGGTACACCGACCTTGCCCCTGCCTCTCTCAATAGTTGGGAGCAACTGGAGCAAACCTTTCTCAACCGCTTCTAAAGCACTCGTAGGACGGTCCGCATGGTGAAGTTGACTAACTCTCGCCAATGGAAGGAAGATAAAGTTGTTGATTACATCAACAGATGGGGAAGTCTAAGCCTCAACTACAAAGACCAACTCTCTGAAGCCTCTACAATTGAGATGTGCATCCAAGGCATTCATTGGGGACTTCAATACATCCTCAAAGGAATTCTGCCAAGATCTTTTGAGGAGTTGGCCACTTGCGCCCATGAAATGGAGCTGAGCATTTCCGCCAATGGAGGTCAGGCCCCTGTCTAAGACCCTAAGAATGGAAAAGAAAAACATGAATTCAAGAAATCCGTTAAAGCCACTCCCAAGGTAGAAAAGAAAGAGTCTAGTGCTACAACGGTGGCGCCTGTCAAAGTCAACAACCAGGCGTCAAAACAACCTGAATGGAGGAAGGTTGAGCCGCGACAAAATGAAAGGAGCAGGCTAACCTTGAATGAAAGGCAACAGAAGAAGTATCCCTTCTTTGATTCTGATGTGCCCGCGATTTTTGATGAGTTGTTCAAACTAAAACTCATCGAGCTTCCAGAAACAAAGTGCCCTTAAGACGCTGCTAAAGCTCACAAAGGCAACTACTGCAAATACCATCGCCTGACTGGGCATCCTATTGAAAAGTTCTTTGTCTTCAAGGACAAAGTTATGCGATTGGCCGAAGAAGGAAAGATAGTGCTTGAATAAGAACAAGCAAGCACGAATCAAGTCAGTGTGATGGAGCCGGTTAATGGTCAATATGTGACCATTCAATTTGGATAAATTAATCCTATCGAGATTAAGCTTCCAATAATTCCACAAATTTGTGAGAAAAATGCTGAAGCATCCTACAGAAAAACAAAAGTGGTGGACAAAGCAACAAAGGCCACCAAACCAAAACAAGACGAGGATGGATGGATTCTAGAAACTCGCAAGAAGAAGAGAGCGATGCCTCACCTCGAGTCAATAAGGACGAGAACCAACTACTCCAAGGCAGCCAAACCAAAGAGAAGTCGAGGGGCTATGACAATTAAGAAGGCATCGAGAAAGGATAAAAGCCAACCAAATGAGCTTCTTCCGGAAAACTCTGAGTACAAAAGTCCTCGCACTCCAGTCACTTTACTAGAATATATTCCAAAGAAAATTTTCGAAGCCGAGCTTGTTAAAATGGATTCGGAGGAAGAAGTTGTCTTATGTCATGCTACCCACGTGGAAGAAGATGACGAAACAATAGAGGAAAATGACTCACAAACAGAAGAAGAGTCTTCACTCAAAGCAAGGATCACTTGCACGATCGAGATCACCTTCACAGACGATGATACATTGTTAGGGGCAGCACCCCATAATTGCCCGTTATTTGTCTCGGCCTACACTCGTGAGCAGAAAGTCATCCGAGTATTACTAGACGAAGGATCGGCTGTCAACATTTTGCCATTCCGAGAGATGAAAGATTTGGGAATCGCAATGGACGAACTCTCCGACAGCCGCCTGATGATCCAAGGATTCAACCAAGGGGGCAAAGAGCCATCGGAGTGATAAGACTTGACATCTTGATTGACGAATTAGCTTCAATAGTGATGTTCCACATGATCAATGCTAGGACATCTTACAACATGCTGCTAGGAAGGCCATGGTTACATGAGAATGGGATCGTCCCTTCAACCCTTCATCAATGCTTCAAATACTGGCGCAATGGGGTGCTGAGAAAAGTCGTTGCTGATGAAAGCCTTTCACTGAGGCCGAAACCCACTTTGCGGATGCCAAGTTCTACTTGAAGCCGGTTCCGTTGAAAATAGCTAACACCTCCAAGCCCCAGGAAAGACGTGAAAAATGGGCCAAAATAGAGGAGGATGAATCTGTAGACGAGAAAAATGAAGGCAAACATGGAGGGACAAAGCCATCAGTACTTCAACACAATTTGAAGATGAATGAAGATGTTCACCCACCTCAAAAGTCCAAGGCTTTGAGTGGATTAACACTACCACTTCCCAAGATCAACATCGTAAATACTAATGCTCCTTTTCAGGGGTTTACTCGCCCGAAGGAAGGTCCGATTATAAAGCACGGTCTATTTCCGGTCACGAGAAAATAATATTTTGATCCCATCGCTTACAAACTTCTTGCGAAGGCAACGGATCTCGGAGCCCTACCATAAAAGTGGGGTATAATCCTACACCGCCTGTCAGTATTTCGATAAGAAAGGCAACCAATAACTATATTGGAATGGAAGACGAATCACCTTCAACAAATGTTACAGAAGATCTAATTCCAAGGCCATCCGTGTTTGAGAGGTTGCGACCTAAGAAAGAACGTGTCTCTGTCTTTGAAAGGCTTTCTGTCACGACCAAGAATCCACCAAAACATAGGGGTGTCAAGAGCCGAAGACGACCAACACGCAGGCATGCTTCCGAAAAGGTGATGAAAAACATCGACTCTAAGGAAATTAAAAGTCTGATCACGTCCAGAATGAAGCGTCGCACGTGTCTTCTCATCCATTGTGGGAATATAATAAAGGCTAAAATTCACACGGTGGTGTACACTAGTAATCATGCCAAGACCAATATGGAGGATGCGCCTTTGGCACATCAAGAAAATAAGCCTGAAAAGAGTGTAGGCTCCTCTTTCTATACATGCAGTGGAACAAGAAGGCTTCCCAACAAAAAGTGAAGCCTCTGAAGAGGCGAGATATTTGACTCAAGAAGAGCTCCAATATACCTCCGTCCATCATATTACTCTAAGTAATGATGATGTAGAAGAAGATGCCGAAGAAGTGCCCCCAGAACTAGAAGAAGGGGTCAAGTCAACAGTTGATGAGCTAAAAGAAATCAACCTTGGCACCAAAGATGAGCCGCGGCCCACCTATATCAGTGCTCTTCTAACCAGTGAAGAAGAAAACATGTACCTTGAAATCATTCATGAGTACAATGATGTGTTCGCTTGGACATACAAAGAGATGCCTGGCCTTTATCCGAAGGTAGCCGTCCATCAGTTGTCTGTAAAGAACGGATCGTGCCCATTCAAGCAAGCACAAAGAAGATTCAGACCAGACCTCATGCCATTTATAGAGGCGGAAGTCAACAAGCTCATTGACGCAGGCTTTATCCTTGAGGTCAAATATCCAACATGGATCTCAAGCATTGTCCCCGTGAGAAAGAAGAACGGTCAAATTTGCGTGTGTGTGGATTTTTGAGACATAAACAATGCATGCCCAAAGGACGACTTCCCTTTGCCTATCATTGAACTCATGGTGGATGCAACAACAGGCCATGAAGCGTTATCTTTCATGGATGGCTCATCAGGGTATAACCAAATCCGCATGGCTCCCGAAGATGAAGAACTTACTGCATTTCGGACACCCAAGGGGATTTACTGTTATAAGGTGATGCCTTTTGGTCAGAAAAATGCGGGGGCAACGTATCAACGCGTGATGCAGAAGATCTTTGACGATATACTACACCAACACGTTGAATTCTATGTGGATGACTTGGTTGTCAAGTCAAAAAAGAAAGCAGACCATCTAAGTGACCTAATACTGGTCTTCGATAGACTTAGAAGGTTCCAACTAAAAATGAACCCTCTAAAGTGTGCATTTAGAGTCAGTTCAGGCAAATTTCTTGGCTTCGTTGTTCGACATCGAGGAATAGAAATTGACCAATCCAAGGTGGAAGCCATCATGAAGATGCCTGAGCCTCGTAATCTCCATGAACTTAGAAGGCTACAAGGGAGACTAGCATATTTATGAAGTTTCATATCAAATCTTGCTGGAAGATGCCAACCTTTCAGCCACCTGATGAAAAAATGAGTTGTTTGAATAGGATGATTCATGCAGGAAAGCGTTCGAGAGCATTAAAACATATCTGATAAATGCTCCGGTCTTGGCGGCCCCTGTTAAAGGCAAACCTTTGATCCTTTACATCACTACGCAAGAACGATTAGTGGGCGCACTACTTGCTCAGGAAAATGACAATGGAAAAGAAAGCGCCTTGTATTACTTGAGCAGAACGATGACCCCGCACAAGCTGAAGTACTCTCCAATTGAGAAGCTCTGCTTGTCTCTTATATTCGTCATCCAGAAGCTGAAGCATTATTTTCAAGCTCACACCGTGCATCTGGTGTCAAAAGCAAACCCACTGAAGTACTTCATGTCAAAACCAGTGTTATCGGATCGATTTGAGGCATGGTACCTTCAATTGCAACAATTCAAAATCATCTATGTTACCCAAAAGGCTGTAAAGGGACAAGTGCTTGCCGACTTCCTGGAAGACCATCCCATACCCGCAGAGTGGGAGTTGTCGGATGACTTGCCCGATGAAGATGTCATGGTGATTGAAGTGCTCCCGCCTTGGAAAACGTACTTCGATGGAGCAGCACAAAGAAGTGGTGCCGGCGCCGAAGTTATTTTTGTTTCCCGTGAAGGTGAAGTGTTACCATACTCTTTCAAATTAACGGAATGTTGCTCCAACAATGTCGCAGAATATCAAACCTTGATCTTAGGCCTTGAAATGGCAATGGAGGTGAAGGGATGCAGATTAAACGTTTATGGGGACTCCAAGTTGATCATCAATCAAATTGAAGGTACATACGACGTAAATAAGCCTAAGTTAGTCCCATACCACAACTATGCAAAAAAGAATCATCAATTACCTGGGCGACATCATCATCGAGCACGTTCCGAGGAAAGAAAACAAGCAGGCCGATGCTCTAGAAAATTTGGCTGTAACCCTGGCGATAGGTGGTGAAAAGGTGCAAGTCCCTATCTGTGAACAATGGGTGGTTCCTCAATACTTTGAAGAATACG
Organism: Gentiana macrophylla; assembly: GCA_026214975.1. Lineage (NCBI taxonomy): Eukaryota > Viridiplantae > Streptophyta > Magnoliopsida > Gentianales > Gentianaceae > Gentiana > Gentiana macrophylla. The sequence goes on along the minus strand of CM047805.1, from coordinate 79,784,225 downwards.
AGGAAAGTGACAGTAATATGCATGCCGTGTGTGTCTATGAGATAGACCAAGAAAATTGCGTCACCCTCTGATGGAATACTTAAAGCATGGCAGGCTCCCAGATGACCCAAAGAGGAAGACTGATGTGCGACGATGAGCTACACGCTTCATCCTTTACAATGATACATTATATCGCCGTTCCTTTGAAGGAGTGTTCCTTCGTTGCCTTGGAGAAGATGAAGATCTTCATGCTATAGGAGAGGCTCACTCCGGGATCTGTGGTGCCCATCAATCCGGTCCAAAGCACCACTTTCGCATAAAAAGAATAGGGTATTACTGGCCAACCATGGTGAAAGATTGCATGGACTACGCTCGAAAATGTGAAGCATGCTAGTTCCATGCTAACTTCATTCATCAGCCTCCGGAACCACTACACCCAACTATAGCAGCTTGGCCATTTGACGCTTGGGGAATGGATGTTGTTGGCCCACTGTCAAAGTCTTCAGGGCAACATCTTTATATCTTGGCCGCAACTGATTACTTCTCGAAATGGGCGGAAGCCGTCCCCTTGAGCCAAGTAAAAAAGGAAGATGTAGTTCGCTTGATCCGGGTAAACATCATCTATCGATACGGAGTCCCATGCTACGTCATCACGGACAATGGAAATCCTTTCGTGAATAGCTTGATGAATAAGCTGACCGAGCAATTCAACTTTAAACAACACAAATCGCCAATGTACAACGCACCCGCCAATGGACTTGCAGAGGCCTTCAACAAAACCTTATGGAACTTGTTGAAGAAAATCGTGGCGAAATACAAGAAGGACTGGCACGAGAGGTTGGGTGAAGCACTCTGGTCATACCGCACAACTTATCAAACGCCAACACAGGTCACACCATATTCGCTTGTTTACGGTGTCGAGGCCGTACTGCCCTTTGAGCAACAAATACCTTCATTGAGGATTGCCATACAAAAAGGTCTATCAGATGAAGAAAATGCTCGCCTGCATCTTGAAGAGTTAGAAGCTTTGGATAAGAAACGACTACAAGCTCAGCAGAACCTTGAATGCTACCAAGCACGATTGTCAAAGGCATTCAACAAGAAAGTTCGTCCAGGGCATTCCAAATTGGTGATACTGTCCTTGCAGTAAGAAGACCTATCATCATGACACACAAATCCAAAGACAAATTTACATCAAAATGGGATGGCCCCTATGTTGTTCGAGAGGTCTACACAAATGGTGCATACAAATTGGTGGATAAAGATGGCGTCAAACTTGGCCCAATCAACGGCAAGTTTCTCAAGAAATTTTATGCATGATCAAATCAACGCTCCTAAGCACGAGCTTAAACTGCACAATCAACGCTCCTAAGCACGAGCTTAAACAGCACAATCAATGCTCCTAAGCATGATCCTAAACCTCATCAACCCCCTCAAAACAAAAACCTAAACGGAAAAAAAAATTGAACCACGATTGAATTGATTCCTAGAGCAATCTCTAGGGTACGTAGGCAGCTTGGGAAGTTACTCCAAGTTCAGTCATACCAAAAAAAAGGGACAACAAATAAACAGAGGTCCATCATACAAAAAAGGGGAAGTCTTCAAACAAGGAAAAAGAAAAGAAGCAAATACGTTACAAGGCGTAGTACATGGAAGTGCGTCTAAGCATCCCACCACTACGGGAAAGAACGTCTTCAAGCCATTCCCAATAAAGTTCGACATAGCAAAACTCTCCCTGTGTCAAGTGTTTGGGCCCCCATTGAACCTCCCCGTCAATGATGTGCCTTCCAAGGGTCATGAAGTCATGTTCCCGGGAGCTTCAGGTGTGTATGGAAGAAAACAACGTTTGGACTAACTCCCCTCCTAGAAGTTTAAGCTCCTTAGAAAGTGGTGACGCTTCGCCGTCATAGGAAGATGGAACATTAAACACAATGGTGGGGCATATCCAAAGCTTGATCCCTGTCTCCATTGGAGCATGGACATTGTGGAGCACGACAAGATACCTCTCCCCGTATCGTGTAGTGTCTTTGAATACTGCCATCTGGATTTCTTGATCTTCTACGCATGGTGGTGTCACAAAGTACCTCACTCGCGTTTTCGAAAGCTCGAATATCTGGAGATGTTACGCAGGGCGGTGTAACAAAGTACCCTACTCACGCCCTTGATCGTTTGGATGAATGGATGAGCTACGCAGGGTGGTGTCATAAAATACCCCCACTCGCGCCATTGATCGTCTGGATTAATGGATGAGCTACGCAGGGTGGTGTCACAAAGTACCACACTCGTGCCCTTGATCGCCTGGATGAATAGATGAGCTACGCAGGGTGGTGTCACAAAGTACCCCACTCGCGTCCTTGATCATCTGGTTGAATGGATGAGCTACGCAGGGTGGTGTCACAAAGTACCGTACCCCACTCGTGTCTTTAACCGCCTGGATGGCTAGAACTCTGAATGCACTACGTAGGGTGAAGTCACTAAGTACTTGACTCATGTCCTTTTTGTCCGTCTGCGTATGATGCGAGCCGTTCACAAAGCCAACGAACTGACACAGTAAACAAATTCAAAGTCAACAGCGGCTGTGGATATATAAAATAGGCATATGAAGTTTGACCCAAAAAAAAAAAAAGGAAACAAACAAATATGTAGCAGAAGTATATGCCAGATACTATATATGCACCAGAAGTATACATGCATACATTCTTTCAAAAGAAAAAATCTCATGGCAGTGATAGTGTATTAAGATATATATGCTTTATTCTAGGGGAATTTACAGAGCAGAAGAACATATTGTCGAAGCAATCACTTTGGAAAAAACAGAATCACTGCTTGGACACACAAAAAAGAAAAGAAAAAAAAACTGCGAATGTCAAAAAAATAAAAAATAAAAAAAAGCTGCGAATGTTAAAAAGAAAAAAGAAGAAGGGAAAAGGCTACTTGCGGGAAGAGGCATACAATACAAGTATATGCAAAGCTTGAGAAGAGGGATGCGTGAAAAGAATCAGCGGTTTTGTACAAGGTCAATGCATATGTTTCCTATAGTAATGCTACTAAGAGGAGATACAATCACTCAACAACTTGTGCTTTAATCAGGGGGAAAGCACAATGCTGGAACTACGGAGCAAGAATCCCGAGTTTCGTAAAGAACATGTCAGATGCAATATGAAAAGTACTGAGACTTGGTATGTTTGATGGTCGTTCTTTTGGCCCTGATAAGAAACCGGTTATGTTGAGCAACTATGTCTGTCAGTGACGGACATGCAAAACCTATAGAACCGAAGGAAAAGCAATTGCCAGACAAAGAGGAGCTGGAACTGGCTGAAGGATGCATATCAAGAAAAATAAAAATAAATAAATAAATTAAGGAAGAAGAAATGGCTGCGTACCTACAGCTTCGATGCGGTGAAGACTGTGGCTTTGATGTGTGTTTACGATGACACCATAAGTCTTTATATAGATGTGAATTCGGTATCAATTCCTATTCCAAAAAGGATTTGACGTCCTAAACGATAAGGATTGAAAGATCCTTCCATCTAAAGGATTAGTTTTGTATCAAATACGCATCTGAAAAAAAAAAGAGGAGGTATACGCTGAATGATGCCTCCGTGGAAAATAATGTAGCTATCTTTGGACCCCAAAAAAAAAAAAAAAAAAAAAAGAGAAAATTGGAGTTATGATATACATGTGTGTATATTAGAAAAAAATTCAGGAAATAATTCTTAGCCTTGAGTTGGATGAAAAGATTGTCGAGAGTCGTCACCACAGTTGATTAATTCGGCGAACAAGTTGTCATGATCTGAGCTAGGAATTTCAGAAATTATGCAGAAAGAGAAGGGGATTGAAAGGGGAAATTGGGGAAGAAGTAGAAAAGGAAACTGAGAGAAGAATAGACGGGAAATTAGAAGAGAAAATAGGAAGATATTTCCTTCATCATCATAATCACATATCCATGTTTACTACTCATTAATATAGCCCTTCACTACTTCGGCAATAAGATAAAATACTCAAATAATAGAAAATAGACATAAAGCAATGACATCACATATGACATCACTAACGGCTAACAACTCATATATAACGGTCACCAACACATTCTCAAGTCGTCTTTCTAATTTTAACCTCGGGACATGACAAATCATTCCCCTCAACAACCGCCTTGTCCTCAAGGTGGTGAAATGACAACCGTCAGGATCCCATACAAAATTCTTCAAAATAGCTGTACCCGTTGAGCAGTCGAAATCTCCCAAAATGGCTTGGTCTGCAGTAAAATATGCTAATTTTGGGAATAGACAAGTCTTGTAGAGATGCAATTGAAGAACACTGGTGTATGCCAAATCACTGGCTGGATAAGCATTAATATGATATGCAGTCTCCAAGGCTAAGATAGTGTAAGAAGCATGATCATAAGAAGAGCCATTATACCAAACTAGCCATAGCATTAGAACCATTTGCATAAAAACATGATCAAACCTGCAGCCTACTTCAAACACATCTGAAACTTTAACATCTTGGCACCAATTCACTAACCTGCCTAATAACTTAGAAGTGATTCTTACATGAATAAGAAGACGGAATGTGGCATCGCATATCCTCTCAATTGTCAATAAGCACTTAAACACTGTCCCGTCAATAGCTTTATCAGTGTCGTCAATGAATTCTCCCCAATTGGGAGTGAGATGACTCTTCAAACTCCAAAAATCCAAACCACTCGGAATTTTATTGAAATTTACCTGACAGTTCCACTGAGAGCAAAGTGGATTTCTAGGCCTTGAAGCAAAAGCCTGAAGCAAAGCATGCCATTGCTTACTATGTTTCGCCCAAAAAATGATCACATGAACAACTCCCAATTCAATGATAGCAACTCCACATCGCACAACCTTAGTTATAGATGTGAAAATTGTCGAGGTGATTGCTTTCATAACAAATAATATGCCTTCTGATTGTACCGTAAAAGAGAGTAAAATTGATGATAAATCATCTACAACATGTCATTTCTGTTCCACAGGCAACTCACTGATATGCCAGCATTTATTCTTGAAGAATCCAATGTAGCATGTTGACAAAGTGTCAAGTAGGTCAATCCATAAATGATTCAAAATAACATTTCCCTTTTGGTCCAAATAAGTCTTTGTAACGAAGCCACTTGACCGGTCTGTTGCTTGCCGGTCATCACTATATTTTGGTACAAACTTATCCAAACAGCTACAATTAGTGGAGTTGGAATTATTGCATACAAACATCAATTTTGTAACTATCCCCTTCGCCGTGGACATGAATCGGCCACCATGTTGTAGCTGTAAGAATAATTTTTTCTCACGTTCATCATATGTACCCTTATCAAGAAGTAGCAACCAAACAAGCGTCCTTTGACAAACTTTCATACTAACTTGTTTAAGAGAAATCCAATGGTCTTGCTCTCGCCAACCGATTTTCCAACGTTTGTCGTCTAATGCAATTAAATACAGCCAGTGTCTCGTACACTTGGGACTCAATACAGAGAATTGCAAAGGGAAAAATACCAATAACACCTCAAACAGGAACTGCAATGCAAGGCCACAAGCCCCATGACACTGACCAGCATGACACTGACCACCTGAGCAATGTTATGGCCGTATTCTCAATCAGCCCTCCTTGGTTGGGGAAGAAAAGATCCCTCTGATTCTCAACTCTTAAGAGACAGGAATTCCCACCCGGATCAAAGGAAAACACCATATCATTATTCGTCAAAGAAAGAACATTCGTACACTCTCCAAGATGCATAAATGTCGGTATGGTAACTATTAGTTCTGCTATATAATCCTTGCATCTGGATGTTGAATAGAAACCCAAGTATGAGTGCATTGCATATATAGCATTCTTTTTAGCATTTCTATTCATTCCCCTGTTGGACAAACTCTTACCCTTCCTCGAACTACCAGCTAGCCAAGCCCAAACCACACTATTGCTCAAAAGGAAGGTTATATAGAAGGTACCATTTTGCTCAGCCTCAGGACATATGCTTAAGACATCATGAAGTGAATCCTTGAATTCTTCAAGAATTATATATAGTCCGGGAACTATTACAGACCTTTCCCAACCAATATAATCATCATGACCAGACCACAAAAAGTCATACATAAGACCATAACATGGTATTTTTCGAATAAGGTAACAATTTCTTATGATGTCCAGAATGTCAATAGATAGAGATAATCCACCGTGTAATGAAAATATTACAGACTCAACCATCAAAGTAAATATTGCATGACTACCATTGTTGGATAAATAAAAGTAACTAGAGCCAACCACACAATGCTTTTCCCTTGCATCAATAAATGAAAGAGGATGCCTAAGTAATGTCAAAACTCCTTTTATGCCATCAACATAAGTTACATGAGCCTTGATATTCAATCGGGCGGATAACTCCTTTACTCCAACACGTAGCATATATTCCCCTGGATCAAATAGAGTTATCTTATCGGAATGAAAACCATTGGTATAATGAGCAATTACTGTTCATTCAATAGAAGCGCTTTCGAATTGATCGAACATTTCATCGAACACCTTTGCGTGCCACATCGTCGATAGCATTTTGACTTAAAACAACCTTCAAGTCCGATGTTAATTCTTCAAACCATGTTTTTGTTGAACCATTACTTGAGCCATTCACGGTTGTATCACCCAAGGATCCTAGACCTTGTTGCAGATCAATCAAAGAAAGCACAACACATCCATCAACTACATTTCCTTCATTTAGCCCAATCCCTTCATCCTTCCTAACCGATTTGGCATCAACATTTCATTGATGTTATTGCCATCTTCAACAAATTTAATTGCAGAATCCTTTCCCTTAATTTCTTCTGAATCGATCAATTTAGTGTTCTCCAATATTTTATCGTCCACTGGGAATTTAGTGTCCTCCAACATTTTGTCGTGAATCGGGTTCCTCTTTCTTTGTAGTATCCGATCCGATTACGCATTATCATCGGCCTGGAGTTGATCAGCCGCCAACACAAGCGTTGATCCAACTGGGTTAGAATTCAATTGATTCAATGGAGCTCCAATCAGATCTAGAGGTTCTAATCCCTTACTTTTCCTCATCTCGTGCAGCAAGTCCATTATAGCGTCCAATTTGGAACGGATATCAGCCATTGGTTCATCTTTCTGAGCTCTGAACTGGGCAAATTCTTCCTTAAACTCAGACTTAAAAGCATACAATTCTTCATTGATCTCCGCCTGAGATTTTGGAATTTCCTCAGCCACATATCGGTTGTCTTCACTTATTTCGTCCCTGAATTCCCTGAGTTCAAGCATTTCTTCACTAATTTCTAGCTTAAATCGATTATGTTCTTCCTTTTTTTTAATTGGCAGAAAATAGAGATGTGAAAAACCAGAGAATTGGAGATTAGAAGCGAGGAAGAAGAAGAAGCCGAGAATCGTTAGCTCTTCTACCACTTGTCATGATCTGAGCTAGGAATTTCAGAAATTATGCAGAAAGAGAAGGGGATTGAAAGGGGAAATTGGGGAAGAAGTAGAAAAGGAAACTGAGAGAAGAATAGACGGGAAATTAGAAGAGAAAATAGGAAGATATTTCCTTCATCATCATAATCACATATCCATGTTTACTACTCATTAATATAGCCCTTCACTACTTCGGCAATAAGATAAAATACTCAAATAATAGAAAATAGACATAAAGCAATGACATCACATATGACATCACTAACGGCTAACAACTCATAAATAACGGTCACCAACACATTCTCAAGTCGTCTTTCTAATTTTAACCTCAGGACATGACAAATCATTCCCCTCAACAACCGCCTTGTCCTCAAGGTGGTGAAATGACAACCGTCAGGATCCCATACAAAATTCTTCAAAATAGCTGTACCCGTTGAGCAGTCGAAATCTCCCAAAATGGCTTGGTCTGCAGTAAAATATGCTAATTTTGGGAATAGACAAGTCTTGTAGAGATGCAATTGAAGAACACTGGTGTATGCCAAATCACTGGCTGGATAAGCATTAATATGATATGCAGTCTCCAAGGCTAAGATAGTGTAAGAAGCATTATCATAAGAAGAGCCATTATACCAAACTAGCCATAGCATTAGAACCATTTGCATAAAAACATGATCAAACCTGCAGCCTACTTCAAAAACATCTGAAACTTTAACATCTTGGCACCAATTCACAAACCTGCCTAATAACTTAGAAGTGATTCTTACATGAATAAGAAGACGGAATGTGGCATCGCATATCCTCTCAATTGTCAATAAGCACTTAAACAATGTCCCGTCAATAGCTTTATCAGTGTCGTCAATGAATTCTCCCCAATTTGGAGTGAGATGACTCTTCAAACTCCAAAAATCCAAACCACTCGGAATTTTATTAAAATTTACCTGACAGTTCCACTGAGAGCAAAGTGGATTTCTAGGCCTTGAAGCAAAAGCCTGAAGCAAAGCATGCCATTGCTTACTATGTTTCGCCCAAAAAACGATCACATGAACAACTCCCAATTCAATGATTGCAACTCCACATCGCACAACCTTAGTTATAGATGCGAAAATTGTCGAGGTGATTGCTTTCATAACAAATAATATGCCTTCTGATTATACCGTAAAAGAGAGGAAAATTGATGATAAATCATCTACAACATGTCATTTCTGTTCCACAGGCAACTCACTGATATGCCAGCATTTATTCTTGAAGAATCCAATGTAGCATGTTGACAAAGTGTCAAGTAGGTCAATCCATAAATGATTCAAAATAACATTTCCCTTTTGGTCCAAATAAGTCTTTGTAACGGAAGCCACTTGACCGATCTGTTGCTTGCCGGTCATCACTATATTTTGGTACAAACTTATCCAAACAGCTACAATTAGTGGAGTTGGAATTATTGCATACAAACATCAATTTTGTAACTATCCCCTTCGCCGTGGACATGAATCGGCCACCATATTGTAGCTGTAAGAATAATTTTTTCTCACGTTCATCATATGTACCCTTTTCAAGAAGTAGCAACCAAACAAGCGTCCGGTGTCAAACTTTCATACTAACTTGTTTAAGAGAAATCCAATGGTCTTGCTCTCGCCAACCGATTTTCCAACGTTTGTCGTCTAATGCAATTAAATACAGCCAGTGTCTCGTACACTTGGGACTCAATACAGAGAATTTCAAAGGGAAAAATACCAATAACACCTCAAACAGGAACTGCAATGCAAGGCCACAAGCCCCATGAAAACACCAATCAACTATTCAAACACAAACATTTTGGGATGGAGGACGAACTCTTCTTCTAAACCAGCATGACACTGACCACCTGAGCAATGTTATGGCCAAATTCTCAATCAGCCCTCCTTGGTTGGGGAAGAAAATATCCCTCTGATTCTCAACTCTTAAGAGACAGGAATTCCCACCCGGATCAAAGGAAAACACCATATCATTATTCGTCAAAGAAAGAACATTCGTACACTCTCCAAGATGCATAAATGTTGGCATGGTAACTATTAGTTCTGCTATATAATCCTTGCATCTGGATGTTGAATAGAAACCCAAGTATGAGTGCATTGCATATATAGCATTCTTTTTAGCATTTCTATTCATTCCCCTGTTGGACAAACTCTTACCCTTCCTCGAACTACCAGCTAGCCAAGCCCAAACCACACTATTGCTCAAAAGGAAGGTTATATAGAAGGTACCATTTTGCTCAGCCTCAGGACATATGCTTAAGACATCATGAAGTGAATCCTTGAATTCTTCAAGAATTATATATAGTCTGGGAACTATTACAGACCTTTGCCAACAAATATAATCATCATGACCAGACCACAAAAAGTCATACATAAGACCATAACATGGTATTTTTCGAATAAGGTAACAATTTCTTATGATGTCCAGAATGTCAATAGATAGAGATAATCCACTGTGTAAAGAAAATATTACAAACTCAACCATCAAAGTAAATATTGCATGACTACCATTGTTGGATAAATAAAAGTAACTAGAGCCAACCACACAATGCTTTTCCCTTGCATCAATAAATGAAAGAGGATGCCTAAGTAATGACAAAACTCCTTTTATGCCATCAACATAAGTTACATGAGCCTTGATATTCAATCGGCGGATAACTCCTTTACTCCAACACGTAGCATATATTCCACCTGGATCAAATAGAGTTATCTTATCGGAATGAAAACCATTGGTATAATGAGCAATTACCTGTTCATTCAATAGAACTGCTCGAATTGACTGGAACATTTCATCGAACACCTTGCGTGCCACATCGTCGATAGCATTTTGACTTAAAACAACCTTCAAGTCCGATGTTAATTCTTCAAACCATGTTTTTGTTGAACCATTACTTGAGCCATTCACGGTTATATCACCCAAGGAGCCTAGAGCTTGTTGCAGATCAATCAAAGAAAGCACAACACATCCATCAACTACATTTCCTTCATTTAGCCCAATCCCTTCATCCTTCCCAACTGATTTCGGCATCAACATTTCATTGATGTTATTGCCATCTTCAACAAATTTAATTGCAGAATCCTTTCCCTTAATTTCTTTTGAATCGATCAATTTAGTGTTCTCCAATATTTTATCGTCCACTGGGAATTTAGTGTCCTCCAACATTTTGTCGTGAACTGGGTTCCCTGCTGCTGTAGTATCCGATCCCAGTTCTGCATTATCATCGGCCTGGAGTTGATCAGCCGCCAACACAAGCGTTGATCCAACTGGGTTAGAATTCAATTGATTCAATGGAGCTCCAATCAGATCTAGAGGTTCTAATCCCTTACTTTTCCTCATCTCGTGCAGCAAATCCATTATGGCGTCCAATTTGGAACGGATATCAGCCATTTGTTCATCTTTTTCGAGCTCGAATCAGGCAAATTCTTCCTTAAACTCGGACTTAAAAGCATACAATTCTTCATTGATCTCCGCCTGAGATTTTGGAATTTCCTCAGCCACATATCGGTTGTCTTCACGCATTTCGTCCCTGAATTCCCTGAGTTCAAGCATTTCTTCACTAATTTCTAGCTTAAATCGATTCTATTCTTCCATTTTCTTTTTAATTGGCAGAAAATAGAGATGTGAAAAACCAGAGAATTGGAGATTAGAAGCGAGTAAGAAGAAGAAGCCGAGAATCGTTAGCTCTTCTACCACTTGTCATGATCTGAGCTAGGAATTTCAGAAATTATGCAGAAAGAGAAGGGGGTTGAAAGGGGAAATTGGGGAAGAAGTAGAAAAATAAACAGAGAGAAGAATAGACGGGAAATTAGAAGAGAAAATAGGAAGATATTTCATTCATCATCATAATCACATATCCATGTTTACTACTCATTAATATAGCCCTTCACTACTTCGGTAATAAGATAAAATACTCAAATAATAGAAAATAGACATAAAGCAATGACATCACATATGACATCACTAACGGCTAACAACTCATATATAACGGTCACCAACACATTCTCAAGTCGTCTTTCTAATTTTAACCTCGGGACATGACACAAGTCTCGAGGAGGCATTTGTAGACATAAAAAAAATGTAACACATTAGAATGTTACATGTCATCTTTGTCCAATAAATTAAATTATTTGATATTTTCTCCCACTAAATTATATGAGATAATATCAAAATGTATTTCTGTTTATCCTTTAAAATTAAAAAGCAAAGGATAATTAGAAGAGATATTAATCCTAAATTAAATTATTGGGGATAATATTAAAAATTAATTATTAATTATCTTCTTATTGTTTTTATCGAAGTCAGCCAATTACCTCCAAATCAAAGCCACAGACACACACACTCGAGCAAAAGGTCCAATTTGAAATAAAAGATTAAGAAAATAAACAAAATGGATGATTAAAAAAGTATTATCTCCAATTATTAATGATCTTTTAAGAAAATAAAGATAATTAAAGAGATACTAATAAATTGAATTTCTTATCATCTTTTCAATAAAAAAGTATAAGATAAATAAGAAATTAGAAGGATAAAACTTGAAATGATTATCTTACTGAATTATATAAATAAGAGATAATCATCAGTTGCTTATACTTTGGCTACTCCACACCTATAAATAGGAGGGCCTTAGTCATTTGCAAACCACCAAGAAAAATACCAAAGACAAGTCAAGAGAAATTCAAGAGCAACAACACAGTGAAGAAAGTCAGAGAAAAAAGCTTCAAGCCCTCTGCTCCAACACCAAGATCAAGTTCTTCAACCAACCTTCAAGCAACTTTGAAGATTCAAGCAACCTTGAAGATCTGAGAAGCCAAAATCCTTCAAGTCCTTCAAGCAACATTGAAGATTCAAGCAACCTTGAAGATCTAAGAAGCCACAAGCCTTCAAGTTCTTAAAGCGTCAAGAAACGAAGATCTAAGAAGCCACAAGCCTTCAAGTTCTTCAAGCAACCTTCAAGCAACTTTGGAGATCAAAGAAGCCAAAATCCTTCAAGTTCTTCAAGAAACAAGCAACCTTTAAAGATCAACCACAACAGCCGGCGTTCTTCAAGAAACCGTCGAAGATTAACCGCTACATCCGGATATCTTCAACAAACAAAGGTGTTCTTCCCACAAATCGGATGAATATCAACAAATTCCGAGAACAGGTCTATATGACCCTCGGAACCAAATCAAAAGAAGAATCAAAGGCATCCCATAAATATAAGGATTTTGCTAGAGCTTGTACCCGCTTTATTTGAAAATTAATAAAATCATTTGTTTCAATTTTCTTGTCTTTCTTTTTATTTTAATTTGCAGGACAACAAAATTTGTGTTACACCTTTCTAACCAAATCAATGGACTTGTCGGCCTTGATGTGTATTAACAAAATTAAAGAAAATAAAAGGTTGAAGTCGTTGGTAGGTGTTTTCTTTTGATTATGAGTTTGGAGGTGGTGCGAAATACATGGTGTCCCAAGTGTAGGTATGAGAAGCAATTGTTGGGTGATATATATATATATATATATATATATATATATATATATATATATATATATATATATATATATATATATATACACACACACACACACGGCTAATCGACCAATTGAATGTTACGTAGAGTTTATATCTTTAGGACTTCAATGACAAGCGAACAATCTTTGATCTATCGAAGACTAAATGTGAGTTCAATTTTATTTTCTATAAAAGGCAAAGTGTGTTTTTATCAAACTATTTTAATTGAATATATTATTGTTATAGATATATAATATATATCTTGTTAAAAATGATTCATGAATTATCTCGCTTTATCGATAATAACTTAATAAAACAAACCTTGTACAAATGACATTGCATGTCCTATCTTGATGGCATGGTACCGTACTACCCGCTACGTGTTGTGTAGTATATCGTACTTGTACCCTTCCCGCTTCGGCGGCATGGTTCTTGTTCTCGTTCTCGTACTCGTTCGATGGGCCTGCCGAGGATTTCGCAGTCTGGTTAGCTGTGCATTGGGCCTGTGACCGCAGTTGTGGGATCCGAGGCAAGTGGACCCTCCGGAAGCCCCAGGAGATTGGGTGTCGGAAGGACGGACTTCACTATAAAAATTACTAGTTGTGGGTATAAGGTGTGTGAGAGGGGAGTCATAAGGCAGAGACAATCATATCAGCTGTATCGATGTCTAGTAAGGGAACTTGATGAATTGACGGATATCGAATTAACATGTTTGACTTGAACTTGATACACAACTTTAAACAAGTAATTTACTAGGTAAATACTGGAACATGTTTGTTTTTAGAAAATATATATATGTATATTTTACAACAATTATTTTTAACACTCTCTCACACGACTCATAGCAGCCTTTTTGCTGACAACTTGTTTTCTTTGTTTCTTTGTTTTTTTTGTTTTTTTTTTCTATAAATAAAATCAGGTAAAGGGTCGAGGGAGATGTAATGAGGATGAACGTGATGACATGTCATGTTATATCATTTTTTTTGTTCTAAGAATTCTGTAAATTTTCAGCCACTTAGAAAGTTGTCTTATCTACAATTTCTCACTTTACATCAATTTAGTTTTCAATATGGATTGTTCACAAATTGTTTAACAAGGAGGGTACTCTGTTCAGAAAATTCTGTAGCGGTACGCTTACTTATCATTATGTTTTGAATAAGCTAAACACCTCCAAATGATTTGGATTTTTGATATGTTGTACAAAACATCCTTCACTATAATTTTTGTTTTGGAACCAAGTGTAAAATCGTTTGGTCTGAGCACAATCTGCAACACACGACAGTTGATGAAGTCCTGAAAAATTTTGACAGTTTATAGCGGTAGATGAAAGAATTATTTTGACCGACCTATGGCTTCCCAAATTTTTTGATTTTTTAACGTCATATGTAAAACTTATATACTCACAGATTATCTCTTTGCCTCATGTTCAAAATCAGTTCTGTTTGTTTTGTGCAAATCAATTATTTCATGGCTTATGTTGCACCCGAATTTCTCAAAAAAATTTAACTCCTCTGGTCAAGAAAGGATAGATGTCTTTCTTTCACCCTATAAATTATGGTGTGGTAGGTTATGGGAGATAGGAATTCTTTGATTTATCTGATTCTTAAGCTAGTTGTTACCCAGGATAAGAAGTTTGGTAGGTAGAGACGAGGTGTTGTCGTTATAGTGCTCCTCGATGGCAAGATTTGATTGCGTTGTGATTTTCCAATCTTATGTCTTCATCAATAAGGTTCTCTTTTATAATCATCTAGTTTCCTACTTGTTTATCCCGATTTCAAACGTTTCTCCATCCATACTAATGGTAACCCATGCTCTGGTTAAATCCTCCATTTGAAACTTCTGAAACTCGGTAAAAGTCCCTTATTACGAAGTTTTGTTTTTCAAGTGTGTACATTTTTTTGATGTGCCTTGCTTTTTTTAAAGATGTTTTCATCGTGTCAAATGCTTGATTTAACAAAAAAAAAGTTTATGTTTACCAAAAATCCTTCGTTTTCTCTTTTCGCTATCGCTTGGTTTATGTTTACCAAAATTCTTTGGCCTTGCTTTGCTCGAGATGGGTTCCACACGAACTCCATATGCAAATTTTATCCTTTCCAAGTACTTGTTACTCGTTTCAATTATTAGTGTTAAAGGTCTCATACTTTGGCACATAGTTTTCAACATCCTCGTGTTTGGCTTTATCCAACATGAGTGAATGCTTTTGTTTCCGTGTTTTCCTTTCAGGTTAGACCACTTACCGTGCTCTAAAAATTCTGTAAATTTTCCACAATATAGACCGATGTCTTATCTACAATTATCTTTTAACATTGATTCGATAATCTTTATGGATTGTTCAGAAAATCCATGTTATTACCGGACACTCTGTCCAGAAAATCTGCAGCAGCACCTTCACTTCCTCTTCTGTTTTGAATAGGTTAAACACACTTAAATGATCTGAATTTTTGATATGTTGCAGAAAAAACTTTTATCTACAATTTTTCTTTTGGAATTAGGTTCAGATTCTTTTTTTTTTATCTCGATTTGCAATTCAACTCAGTGTTTATTAATCAGGAAATTCTTACTGCTTGTGCAATCGTCAGAAATAACTATTGTTGACCAACTTATTTTCATTCAAAAATTCCAATATTTTTATGTCACCTGGGAAACTCAAGTATCTAAATATTTTCTCTTTGGATCGTGCTCAAATTCCTCTTCGTTTGTTCTGTACAAATTGATAATGTCAGATCCAGAGTAAATTTCATACACAGCAACCTAAAAGGAATTTTCACCTCTTTGACATGGGGTTTGGGCTAAGAGGGTAGTAAGTTACGACTGTTATGTTTAGGAGTTCCCCGAAGTTTGATCTCCTTCTGAGTTAAACCTTTTAGTAGGAGTTTGTAAAGCAAACGTTATAATTTCTTTGCGATTTTAAACAAGAACCAATATGCTATCCTCAAGCATGCCATGTTTGTTGTTCGAGACCCTTTTCGTGCCATTTTGTAATTATACTTTTCGGTAATTTTTTCTCATGTAATCCCTCACTTGAGACCTTTAAACTCAAAAGGTCCTCTTTGTTTGGTGTCATGAATTACCTCCGAAATATATCTCTATAAGCCTATTCCTCTTAACTAGTTCATAATTTCCTACTTTCCAAATCAAGAAACAAGTTCTCTCCAAAACTTCTATTGAATTTCAATCCAGATTAATGTACCTTGTACCATTCAGTTTTAACTCTCTTTCAGGCCATTTATAACCATGAACCGCCAGATATGCCTTTCGATTTTCCATCCTCTGTTTGGCGTTTCTATTCCAATTTTGTTACACCGGTTGAAAGTCTATTTTATTTTAACCTTGAGCATTTATTCCTTGGCAGTGTACTATTCCTCTTGAGTAGTGCAACCTTGAACCTTTGATTTGAATCGTCAATGATCGTTTAAACTTCCTTTAAAGGTTTGAATTAATTCTTTGAAATCAAACCGTATCCGACAATTCTTATGTGTCTTTTCCTCTTCACTTAAAAAAAAATCTTGTTTGCCGCTTACTTATTCAAACTTTTGATATTCCCTTACAATTCCTTGAGGGAATTTCTATTTCTATTAAATCCTAAAATAACCTCTCTTTGACTATTGCAAACTTGGACACTTCTTGACAAGTGTTTATTTTATTCTAAGACCTTTTTGTGTACTCGTTTTGTCTCCATGGCTCCTTCATGTTGAGATTCTTGCTCTCTTTTGATTTCTATCTTTTTGGTCCTTCTGGTGCTCGACCTTGCACCTTTACCTTGATTTCTGTTGTGTGATGTTACCTTTAACGTCTCCACTTTCTCAAGGCTTATATGAAAGCTTATTACCATCCTTTCAAGTTACATCTGAAGTCTTTGTAGACCACCGTATCTTGCAGAATTCCTCTCTCTCAAAAAAAAATTCATCTGCAAGGTGTCCTTTTGTTTTCCTTTTTGTGGCTATCCATTGTATTATGATACAATGTCTCATTCTTCAGTTTGGAGCCACCTTCAACTTTTCCCCAACACGAAATCATCTTGTTTTTCTTGTAACCCAAGCAATCTTTCTTATTTCAAGTGCATTGTATCATTCCTTGGCTTACCTAGTTGACATGCCACCATGGTACCCAACTTGTCACTTTTCAATTTTATTTATTCTCCAAGCTAACTCTTTTTGGCATAAGAATTGGATCAGACCGTCAGAGAGAAAGTAGGACAATGCATGTTCCCCGCCCACAGGGAGTCTCAGAAGTCCTTCAGCTGGGATCCTTGCAGTTCATCTCGGAGCGACCAAGATGTACAAGAGTTGGAACAATAATACAGATGATCTTCCATGAGGATAGAGATAGAAGCGTGTCTACAACAATGGTTACCAGGTCAACATCTAGATGTCAACACTTGAAACTCTGCATGGAGAAAATGGAAGAACATGAGTTTTCTGGGATGAAGTGGAGCGATGACAGAATACGAGACCAGATTTGATACAGCAAGCCAACGAGAAGATTGAAGTGGATCGTCGCAACCTCAAGTTGGCCAAAACAAGCAGAAGAGTTGGGAAGATGGAAGAAGAAGGAGACTGTAAGAGTTAGAAGACGAAGCGCTTTGCAAAATCCAGAATTCAAGTACACCCCAGTTACATTCAAGTTTCGAGGACAAAACTCCTCTTAAGGGGGAAGGAATGTTACATCCCGACTTTTCAAAAAGGTAAAATAGTCATTGGGTGTAGTTACTACGACCTAATTATTATTTATCCTATTTATTTAATTAAAAGGGATTTAATTAAGGGATTAGTTATTATTTAAAATGGAATTTAATTAATAACTATAAAAGGAAATAATCCCCAAACTCTTTTATTTTCATCATTCGTATATTCTGACAAAAAAAAAAAAGAGGAACAGCGCACATATGAGAAGAGCGTAGAAGAAAGCGAAAAAAAAGGGAGAACGTAAACTTCAACCGTGTGGCCAATCCATTCATCTGTTCAAGATGCCGCAGGAGAGAAAAGTGATCAGCGCGATGAGACGCAACTTTGGAAAATAACATCTCGTAATTTCGTAAGTTTTCATTTTTGCCCTAGTTTTTGGTAACCGTTGAGTTTGATCTTCAGAAATTCGTATCTTTTAATCCGTAGCTCTGTTTTTCAGCCATTAGTACTCGAAACGATCGTCTTGAAGCGTAGATTAATCTAAAATTAGTTTCACAGTAGCTAATCCAGGTAATCTGTAGTTTTACAGACCTTTTCAGTTTCGGTTTTCTGCAAAGAAATAGGATTTTAGGGTACTCGTTGTGGATAACTTTGCTGGCCATTAGAGGGCACCAGGAGTAAAGGGACTTCACAAGTGGATAACTCTACTGGCCCAAGGGCACCAGGAGTAGACGGACTCTACAGTTGAATAACCCCGTAGATCACAAGACCCCAAGTACGGAGGGACTTCGCCGAATGCATATATTATCGGGACTAGCCCGTGGCTATTGGTGAGATCCACCAATAGGTTGCACCCAGATGTCTCGTGGTGGGCAGCACCATGTGTAGTTCCCTAGAATGCAGATGTAACAAAGATAAGCTAAGTTAGAAACAGTTAGTCATGACATGTTGATGGACATAGAGTGAACCCTAGATTGAGTCGGTCTTATAAAGATAACTTAATAATTAATAATATGAACCTTTTCATTGTAGAACTTAGTTATTCATTAGCTTCTCACTTTTACTAAGTACTTTGTACTTACCTCATTTGCATTTTTTTTGTATGCATTGTGGGGTGAGAAGACGAACAGGCTGACCACGAGTTTGTTGAGGACTACAAGGAAGACTTTCGACGATGCTTTGTTTTACTTTTAATTCTAGACTTTGTAGACAAGTTGTACTTTCAAGACATCGTACTTTGTAATCTTTGGAGATCGTTGTTGTAAGTTAATTCTTCCCATCTTTAGAATGGTTATTTTCTATTCATAGTAGCATTTATGATTTTACCCGAGTCTTTTGGGCTTCCGTTTGCTTTTATTTGATATGACGACGTTGAGGCTTGCGTATAATATTAAATTTATTTAATGTTGTACGCGTAGAACGTTCTCTTCCGGATAAGGGCTCGGTATCCGGGAGCGGGGCGTTACATCGGGAGTAGAGTATTACAGGGTCAACCTGAATAGGTATGCTCCTCGCCGTCCTACCTACCCAAACAGATATGCATACCAGCTCGCAGAGGGATATAATGTTGTTTACAAGGTGCAGTTTGAGTGTGGGTTACGGGTCCCTTTTTCCCGGCTTTCCTAGCCGTACTTAGATATTATAAGCTAGTATCTTGCCAAATAGCCTCCAATGGAGTTGAGATGATCATAGGATTTGCGATATGGTGTAGGTGCTTGGACATCAATTTTTCTGTTAGGTTATTTAAGACCTATTATCAACACAAAAAGGTCATGGACCATGCTGGGTGGTATTACTTTCCCCGCCGAACTGATGACCGGAGAACCATTCATATTCTTTCTAAGGGGAAGTCTTCTACTCACAACTAGAAACCCCACTTATTATGTATCCGTCATGACGGTCACCCGGAGTTGGGTAGATGGAACTCCAACCCCATCTCTCAAGAAGTGTGCCCCACGGGGGTCAGCTTGAAGTTGTTAGAGGATATTGACAATTCTGGCATTTTTCTGAACATCAAGGAATACTCCTCCAAGTCGATCGAGGTTGCTCGGTTTGGCCGATGAAGGGCGCACTCCATACAGGAGGTTTTCAAGGAAGAGTATAACAATTGTAGGATTTAAAAATTTGCCTTGTATATTTTTATGTAATTTATATGCTATGTTCTGCTCCTACTAACCTTGTCTTACCTTGTTTTTGTAGTGGATGACTTTGCCAACATCTTTGCTGAGGCTACCGGGGAGGAAGAGGTTGTAGGTGAGTTGTACGAGCCGAGCTTAAACTCGGAGCTTACCAAAGAAGCTGGCACCTCGAGAGCTCTACCCGTAAATGCCGAGGTGAACACTGGAGTTGTACAGACCTCCCTAGGTCTTGGACGAGTAGGCTGATCCCCAACGACAAACCGAACGGCTAAGGAGGACAACCTGGTGGTTCTGGATGGCTCAGATTGTGAAGCTGCAGAAGGGCAGCTTCAGCTAAGGACCCGGTCTAGGCAGAAGAGGAATAGATCCTCAGAAGACAACCGGTGCCTCTCCGACCTGTAGGGGGTTCCTTCCCTGGTTTGGGGGACATAGGTGAGATGTCCAATAAGGACATTTCTTTGTTGTAAGTTCTTTATTTTTTTGATTTTATCAAACTTTTTCGAGATTTGACACCTTAAGTTATTTTCACAGGGTGCCAAGATTGGTAAGGAGGTCCTGAAGAGGTTTAATAACATCTCCTTCCAAAAGGATCTCAGAGCAATGAGTTCTTTGTGTGCGGTCGACAAGTCGTCAAAAGCACAAGTACGCATCTCGAGTTTAAGGACGGGGGAGATCTTAGCCTTGAAAGAGTAGCTCTCTACTCACAAGGTCGACCTATATAAGGTTAAATTCTTTCCACCGACCCCAGCACAGCCACAAATGAGCATCCAAAACACATTTCCGAGTGGAGCAGCAATTACAGCTCAGTCCGAGAAAGAGGAGCTGCTGAGTTCTTGTGCACTGGGCAGATCGCCCATGTCCTTCAAGAGTACAAGGGGTCTACCCAGGTTCTTTGGCGGCGCCTGAGAGGCTTTGGTCGACTCTATCATGTGGCATGGCTACACCTTAAGTGTAGACAGGCGAAAAGTCAATGTCTGAGTGGTCATTAAAGATCTTCCCCAAGGAATGCATAATCCATGCTCTAACAAAGTTTATGATGATCGGCTCAAGGAGTTCCAAGAAGGAGAGGACCTAGCCGCCAAGTATGCTCGGAGACCTCTTGCTGCTCGTCAAGCTTATGCTTCTGCTGCTTCTTCTCTCCTGTGAGACCCTACTCCTGAATCTTAGACTAGCCTTTTAGTCATTTATTTAGCATTTGCTCGTTTCAAAAATTGTATTCTGACAATTATTGAAATTTATATGTATGCAACTTATTTGGTTTTTATGATATATGCAACTTATTGCTTTTATGTCTTAGTGCTTTGTTTTCACAGTAACTTCCTAGGGGACCTGCCCCTTCAGTATGCTATGTGTGAGTTTAGGTCGTGAATGGCATACTTAGCGTATTTTTTGGATTTTTATGGTAGACCGATTAGCTCAGTTCTGATCGTCTGTGAGTGTGACTTGTATGTCAGTTATGATCGTCTGTCTTGTAGAGTTAGGGAGTTTGTCCTTTGCCAACTTTCTGAGTCTGACATGTAGCTCAGTTCTGATCGTCTGTCATGCAAACTTAGGGAGTTTGCCTTTTGCAAACTTTTCGAGTCGACATGCGGCTCGATTCGATTATCATCACCCCTGTAGACTTAGGAGTTTTTCCTTTGCAAAACTTTTACGAGTCCGGCTGCAGCTTCGATTCTCTAATCGTCTCAGACTGCAGACTTAGGGAGTTTGTCCTTTGGAAACTTTTTGAGTCTGACATGTAGCTCAGTTCTGATCGTCTGTCCTGCAGACTTAGGGAGTTTTTCCTTTGCATACTTTACGAGTCGACTGCATTTCGATTCGATTGTCTCTGTCTTGCAGATTTAGGGAGTTTGTCCTTTACAAACTTTTTGAGTCTGACATGCAGCTCAGTTCTGATCGTCTGTCTTGCAGACTTAGGGAGTTTTTCCTTTGCAAACTTTCTGAGTCTGACCTGCAGCTCAGTTATGATTGGCTGTCCTACAGACCTAAGGAGTTTGTCCTTTGCAAACTTTCTGAGTCTGACCTGCAGACTTAAGGAGTCTGTATTTTGCAAACTTTTATGGCCGACTTGAGACCTCAATCAATAAACATGCATATGTGAAAATTTTAAACTTCATTATTATTATAACTGATGTTCAATTACATCTTATTTGGAAAATAGAAATTGAAATGCGAAATAGATGAACATAATGAGGTTTGGAACCTGTCCTAGACATAGAATCTTCTCAAGTTGTTGGCATTCCAACTGCGTGGGATGGTCTTGCCATTAGCATCAGACAGCTGATGTGCTCTATTTCCATGTACCTTAACGACTTTATAAGGCCCTTCCTAGTTTGGATCGAGTTTGCCCTGGGGCCCTTGCCTGCTCACTTCGTTCTTTCTAAGTAATAGATTTCCTTCTTTAAAATACGAGTATTTGACCCTGGAGTTATAGTACTGAGAAATTCTCTGTGTATACTTGGCCCACATTCCGAGCTTCTTCAAGGTCGTCTTTAGAATGCCTAAGCTTGGTTAATTGCTCCTCTTTAGAATAATGTTCCGTCCTAGGTACGGGTAGGCCTATCTCTCCGGAATTACTGCTTCACTCCATATTCCAGGCTAAATGGGGTCTCTCATGTGGCCAAGTTCGGCGTTGTTCTGTACGCCCATAGCATGTTGGGTAGGTGCTCTACCCAATTTTCTCCCTCTTCCTTGAAGTTCTTCTTCAGCCCAGTTTTGTTTGCCTGCTGGTCTGCTCGACATGCCCATTAGCCTGGGGATGACCCACGGATGTAAAGTGCTGAGTTATGTGCAGCTCGGTGCACCAGTCATTAACAGTTTTATCCTCGAATTGAGTTCCATTATCAGAGATCAACGTCTTGGGGATTCCATATCTGCATACGATTTTTTCCATAGGAATTTTTGGATTTGTTTGCTAGTGATTGTAGTTAGCGGCTCGGCCTCCACCCATGTGGTGAAGTATTCCACTGCTACCACACAAAAAAAATGAATAAACTCGGTATCAATGTGTTATAATATATGTATATAATTTAGTACTACATCCGTCTCATAAAAAGTGTCCACTTTTAATGGTGCACAGTGATTAATAAAATAATTAATGTGTTTTATTTAAGTGCTTATCGACAAAAATTCACCCTATCATATAATAAATTCTGGAAGATGAAATCTATACTATATAATAAATGAGAGCACTTTTAACCCAATTACCCGAAAATTATACCCAAGATCCGCTTCTGACCCTGTTCAAACCCGTACACAGCTAGGCAAAAGATAAGTAAATAAACAAATCTTGCTACTTTGGCTGAAATCTCGGCCGTGAATCGATTCTGATTACACATGATCTGATTTTTCAAAAAATATGAGTGGAGGATAAACCACAGATTACGCTATCCTAATTTTCGGATGCAAAAAAGCTTACAATCATATCAATTCATACTCACGGAATCAATTCCAGCAATCTCGCAGAATCCATTTCACTATCCCTCATACTTCAAATTTCAACCCCTTATCTCTAGGACGAGGGACTATACACGGAATAATAAACGCTATAGCTTTGGATCCCGAGTGTCAATGCAGATTTTCAGATCTGATTCCGGCTTATATCTTATCGGCAAATCGTTGAATTTAACAGTCTTTTAATCACAACAAAAAATCTGCCAACTTTGGAGACTGTGAGATGTAAAGCAAATGTGGTTTCGATATCTTGATGAAAAATCTGTCATTATTTACCATAAGTAATTCTACTGGAACTCAATTCTCAAACTCCATGGCAATCATCTGGCTTAGGCACTCTATTCATTCATTTCTTTCGTTCTTCACTCCTTTTTTTCCTTCGATTCACAGGTCGGTTTCAGAATTCACAACAGTTAGTTTTTTTTGTTTTTGTGTAAGTGGATACTAATTTTCACATCCTCTATATTTTGAAATCCATATGTTAGAATTTGATTGCATCAGTGACTCATTTTTAGAAAAAATCATCAATAGATTTGTTGACTAATTTCTTGATTTCATTACTGAACATTCTTTACTAATTTATTGACAATTTCCTGATTGCGTTATTGGACTCATTTTTAGGGGAATTCCTTAATATATTTATTGAGTAATTTCTTGATTTCTTTAAATGGACAATGATTATGTCGTGCTTTTACTGTTTTTGTTTTCGTTTAAGTTCTTTTGAGAATAGACTAAAGATTAATGGATAATATTTCCGTGCCTCAAATTCCGAAAGCAACAAAAGCTTTGGTGAGCAATGAAAACTATCACAATGTTAAAGCGCGGCACCTGGTCCTACTCTGCTACATATGCAGTGAGGCTTTAATATTTTAATTTAACCATATATGAGTTGATTATCTTTTGAACGCGTTTGTATTCATTTTTTTTGGAAGGTACGTATTCATTTGTTTTGATAATAAGTATCTTGGTTTTTATGTTTTGAAAAAGGTACGATTTTTAGAAAGGCTGAATTCATGATTGTTCGAATTGGTAGCGCCTTCTTACTCGCTTGCTTCGAATCGAATTGTAGGTTTGTAATCTCAATTGGCAGATTTCATAGATTGGTCACATGAAGTTTGTTATGATGTTTACAACACATCACGCATTGCCCTTTTGTGATTATATTCTATACATTCTTGAAATTAATACTATTTTCTCTCTTTGTGAAGGTATTAGTTCTCAATATGAAGCAGAAGACTGAAATACATTTGAACACAGTAACTTAAGTGTTACTATCTTGGTGCTACATTTTATCTGTTGATCATTTTCATAATCAAATAATGTGTTATGACATTATGCACTTATATTTCATTCATCATGTGTCCATTTTTTCCTCTCTATTTTGTGTATTCTAGTATATATCTTTATAGGAATGGAAAGAGATGTATTCAAAATAGCACTCCGAGACGGCCAAACTGTTCTCTTTAGTAAAAAGGATAGATTAAATCCAGGTACAATTTCATTTTTGATTTTTCTCATCTGTTTTTATTTGGATTGATTAGGCATTGGCACCTTATTCCGGGATAAATTTGATATAATTGGCATGCATATTTGGAATATACTGGGTTTATCTTTTCAATGATTGGGTTTTTGTCTTCCTTGCTTTGTAATTTTGTCAAAATTTGGTGCTTATAACATGTTAGTCGTTTAGTAGATTTGTGGTTGATGATTAAGGCTTTATTTTATTTATACTTATTCTTATTATTCTAACAAGTTAGTGTGTGTGGACTATGGCAACAAAGAACTTCCATATGTCGGCTATCGATGATGCTACAAAATGTGGTTCCGGGCTACTGTAGCTCTCCGTTTCAGCTGCGTGTCGGTGGTTGAAGTTAATATCACTCATTCCCATCTTGCTTTGTTTGCTTAGGCATTACTACTGATGTTGTTACGTGTTTTCCACTTATTTATCAATTGGCCATAGTGTTACAAAAGCATACCTTTTCCTTTTGGTATGACTTTCATTTTTCATGTCAGATGCTTCAATTCAGTCTATGGATCTATTGAGGCATAACTTTTACTTTCGTGCTAACAGACATATGCAAGATTTTCATTATCTGTAACCATTGTATATGATCCTTGCATGCATAGAATTTTAAGAAATTTTGAAGTCCAAAATGTTGAATACAGGTCAGATTCATAAAAGTCATTCGGAACTAAATCACTGGTCACATCGTTAGGTTGTGGAGTAGAGGATGTATGATATTAAGATCCTTATGACACGTTTGGATTGTGGTAATGGAATAGAATGAAATTCTTTTTTTCATTCCATTTCATCAATTTGGCGTGTTTGGCAACAGAAGAATGGAATGAAAAAATAAACCTTGCAGTAAGAAAATGATTCAATTTCATTGCCTACCAAACGCAGTAACGGAATGATACTATTCCATTGCATTTCATTCCAAGAGATTCATTCCATTACATTCCATCAATCCAAACGAGTCATTAGAGTGGAGTGCTTTGTAAATCATGATATAGTTATGAAAATTTCACGTTTTGTTAATTTGTGAAGAGACAGTGGTGTCGTTCTTTTGTTTATGTTTTTAAATTACATGGAATGAGATTTTTTGTCATGTTGTATTGAAATTATTCTTCTAATGAATAAATGTTTGGTTTTGAGTAAAGTGTATATTTCCCATTTGATGTCTTTTATGTATATGTGACATTTTTTTTTACACATGCACATACACTTTTGTCTCTATTGTGATTCGAATCCAAAACCTCTGGACTAACAACCTCAATAATTATCCAAAGACATAATGCCTTTGGGTTAACAACCTCAATATACATGACATATTTTAATTTTATGTTTTTTTCATCACCCCGTGCATTATGCACGGGTTTGTGACTAGTGATTATAGAAACATTAATTGTTATTATATGGGTATGTTGGAAAAAACACATTAAATAATTTATTGATTTTTGAAATAAACATTTTTTATCATACAATTCATTTTCAAAAAATGAACATTTTTTGTGAGACGATGTATTATGTTTATACAAATTTTTTTTTTTTTTTTTTTTGAAGATGTTAATATGTTTTTATGAACCGTAATTGTTGATTAAAATTGAAAAAGTGAACGTAATTTGTTAACATAGCAATCTTTTGTCTATCTATGCAACGGCTCTATGACTTTTCTTTCAACATCAGCAAGCATTATCAACCTTTGCTAATCCATTCTTACTTTCAAATCCCAATAATCTGTCTCTTTCTCCTCCCCTTCTCCCTTCCCTTTACTTCTTCCCCCCTCCCAAAGTTAGAATTCCAGAAGTTCCTTCCTTTTGTATAACAAATAATGCGTTATATAATCAGGTTCTAAAGCTACCAACCAAATCTCGCAGTATTAATTACCAAATGGGTTGCTTCCTAAGCAAAAAGCGACCCACAAAAGCTGACAACAAAAAATGCGGTGGAGCTTCACCACCGGCACCACCGCCTCCACCAGAAGAAGAGGCCGTGAAAGAAGTTGTCCTATCTGAGACTCCCATTTTAAGAAAACCCACTCTGATCGAAGACGCTGCAGTATGGGAGCCGCCAGCGAATCACGAACTGAAGGTTGATACACCACCGGTTGAGATTACACAGAAAGAATCAACGGCTGAGTTCAAGCCATGCGGTGAAGACTTTATTTCTCAAGTCTCTGAGCAGTCGGATCTGTGTAGTTACACGGAGAGCTTCTCGACGACTACGACTGCAACAGTGACGGCGCCGGAGAAGAGGGACGACGGTGAGGAAGTTACTCAGAGGTCTCCTCTGAGGCCTCGTCGGAAGAGGCCAAACAACGGAGACATGGTCGTCGGAGCTACTAGGGAGAGGAATGTTAGGTCTCCAGCTAGAAGGCCGGTACCATCGCCGGAGAAGAGGAAGACGGTCCAACAAGGGAGGGGAATGCCAGCAGGGCCCAGAAGGAATTTAGGTCCCCGGCGTGAAGGCGGCGAAGTTCCGGTACAGAGGAGATCGAGGTCTCCGGTTACACGCGGAAATGTGATGTATAAGAGCACAGCTGGTAGGAATGAGACAGGGAGGACAGCAGGGCGGTCGCCAGTGAGGGCAGTTGAGAACAGTCACCGGGCGGCGAGGGCAGTTGAGAACAGTGGAGGTAAAAGTGAGGAGGCGGAAAGCGATGGGGTTCCGACCGAGAGCAGCTGCAAAGCAGTAGAAAAGCAAAAGGACAATGAAGAAGAGAGAGAGTCCCTTGATAATCCCCTTGTTTCTTTGGAATGTTTCATCTTTCTATAGTTTCTTTTATTATATTAGTAATATAATATAATAGTGGTAGCAGTACATTGATTTTATGAATTTATTAGTATTTGGTACTTAAAGAAAAAAAAATAGTAGCGGTTTAAAAGGTTAAAAAAAAATTGCAATTAGGCTAGGAAATATAAAATGATTGTTAAGGATAAATTCACAGTTTATAACCTCAAATCCATTGTTTTCTGCAATGAAATTAACTTTAAATCTAATGTTTCAGTATTAGAATGAAATAAAAAGATGTCTTTTTGACCCGAAAAATGTTCCACTCCTTTTTAACCATAAACGGAAGGAAAAATTATTAGTGGTATTTGGAAAAGGAAAGAAAACATTTTGGGGAAATTCTAACCTAAATACTCCAACATATGGAGTGATCTGTGTGGCACAATCTGAACCACTCAGTTTCATTACATTCTAACCTAAGGACTCCAATATAAGAGAGATTTTATGGTGCAACGGTTGTAGGAAGGTTATACCTGAAAGAATATATATTAGATCCTCTCATTTTTACTCTCTTTCACATAATACCTTTGTTATCGTGTGTGAGATATTAGAAATGAGTGGTTGTAATGATGCCACTTTGCATCAACCTTCCTACAACTGGCCAGATTTTAAAATTTCACACAATATAATGAGTGACCCGTATGACACAATCTGGACCACACAGTTTCATTCTGTAATCTGGACCACACAGTTTGTGCCACACGGGTAGCATAATCTTCACCGAGGGTAAGATAATCATACTCCTGGTTTGCGGTTTATCACAGAAATCAGGATTATACCACATGAGTCACTTTTTATATTGGAGTCTCCATAGTATAACTTCCCAACATTTTGACCCAGGGACCTACATTTCCACTACTAATTATCACAATAATTACCCTCAATCTTTTTTTTTTATCACAAATAGTACTAGTGGTCTAGTAGTAGTAAATATTTTTGAATGTGTTTTTGGTAATTCGCCAGCAACTGTGATTTTGATCATTTAGTACTTTGTCTTGTTGACTCGGTGAAGGCTCCCTCTTTTCGATTTTAATTTGTTCTGAGGATTTCCTTTTTTTTTTATCCTATTTACTAATGTTGTCGAGTTGTGTACGAAATTGGAGAGCAGTTATTGTACAATAGTTATTTATGAGTTGTACAAAATGAACGTGTGATGCATCAAAATCATCCCTACATATCATTATTATGTAAGAGAGTATATAAGAATTAATCACATCTATCCATATGGTATAATTCATAAATACCTGCTGCATTATAATTTGTCTTATGAAATTGACGTGATCGCAAATTTTATGAGAGATGGAAGTTTTTTTTACCATCTTTATTATTGTTTGTGATAATTTATGTAGTAGTAGTCCGTATTCGTATCGAGTAATGATAGAGACACAATCGTTGTGATACAACGAATGCCACAACGTGCATTTACACCATTAATTATGAAGAAGTAATTATTATTAATAAGTCTATATTAAAAAGCAACGGTGTAAATACATTTTGTGGCACTCATTATATCACAACAGTTGTGTCTCTATTCTTTAGAGTTGCTTTTGATATAATGGATGAGAGGTCAATACCTTAAAGTGCGTTTCTTCATGGAGATTCGTAAAATGGAAAGAGAGAGAGTTGGGATATGGGTTCCTCAATTTGTTCCCGATTTGCGAAGGAAATGGTGGTGGTGGGTTGGTGGGTGGATGGATGGTGGGGGAGGGGTAGCAAATGGGGTACCGGATCTTCGAAAAAGTGAATTTATCACATTGGCTTTTTGTGCATGGCCCTTTGGTCTCTTTTGAAAGCCAAAAGAAGAAAAATTGTTCATACAAAAGAAAACTAAATTAAAAAGAATTGTCTTTTCTTTTTTCCTTTTTTTTTAATACCGGAAACGAAAGGACTGGGGATGGGATCGAACCACCACGCTCACTGATGGAGCAGCAGAGTTCTACAGTAATTACCACCACCAAGAAATTTTAGTTTAAAAAGAATTGTCTAAAAACAAGCTCAGTTTTATTGACATTACGTAAATATTTCGGAATTATATTTTATACACAACTTTTACATATAAATATGGTGTCGTAAATACATACATGGTGCCAATAGAACTCATCAAAAAAAAAAAAAAAATGGCGTAAAATATTTTGGAATATTCAATGTGCATCAACGAAGTGTTCTAAAGTCCACGATTTTTTTTCTTCCTACCGAAACGAAAACTTAAGCGCACACATCCATTTTTTCCCAAGAAGTCCACAATTACCGTCTCTTAGTTTATACTCCATTAAATCTCAAAATATAAGTTTATTTTGGGATTCTATCTGTGATTTAAGAAAGTGGTGAACCCTAAAAAAAGTGGTGACATATAATTTTAATGATAAAAGTTTAAAATACTCTTTCACCGTCATAGATGAAGTGATTGTGATATAGTGAAAAAGTTGTTATATAATAAATAAGAGACAATAATGAAAATTGTATATTGTTATTGTGAAATGATTTATATTATGTGATAAAATAAAAAAGATAAACATATTTTGTTGAATAACACGAAAGAAAAGAATAGAAAAGGATTAAAAAAACCAATTCTGGAAACGAAAACCGATCAAGAACACTTGACCCAAATTTGAAAACTAAAAGAGCGGGAAATTGAATCCGAACGAATTACAATGAAATCCTTACATCAAAATGTAATTGAACAACTTAATTGAGTCTCAGCAGTTCCAGTTTGTATTTATACTGGACGTGTGCGCTCAATCAGTTATAACTAACTAACTAACTAACTAACCATCTTCCTAAGTGTTTGTTGAAATGTCTCTAAGAACCCAAAAGGCTTGTCCTCTTACCTTTTTAATCTCAACACCCCCCTCAAGATGAACATAGATGAAATCTAGGTGAAGCTTGCCCAAAAAGCTTGTCCTCCTGCCTTTTCTGTGTTGTTTAGATCTGAGCACTTGGATCAGCATGTTTGTTTATGTCTTTGAAAGGAAAAGCCTGAAATAATCTGTCCAATGTCTTGCTGTCAACAGGCTTTGTGAGGATGTCTGCTGGCTGGTCCTTGGTGTTGATAGGTAGAGGAACTTGTACCTTTGCCATATACTTTTCCCTAACAAAATGATAATCAATTTCTATGTGTTTATTCATTTCATGGAAAACGTGATTTTCCACAATGTCCAATGCACTTTGAGTGTCACAATAAAGTGGCACTGTCTGAGAATAGTTGATTTGAAAGTCTTTAAGGAGATAGATCAACCATTGGATTTTCATGTCAGTAATGACCATGGCCTCAGATTTCGCCTCACTTGAACTTCTGGAAATAGTTGGTTGTTTCTTTGATTTCCAGGATACTAGGGCATCACCAAGATAAACTAAGTAGCTTGTGGTAGATTTTCTTGTTTTTACACATCCTGCCCAATCTGAATCACTAAAAGCTTTTAGTGTCACTGAACATTGTCTAACTGATAAGAGTCAACTTTACAATAATTTTGTGTGCATTTTACCCCTATTTGTTGTCTCTTCGATGTGATTTTGGGGTAATTAAGTGATGTTTATTGACACATTTCATCATGTGTTGTATCACGAGACAAAAGATGTTTACGTCCAAAATCTCGACATTTTCGGGTGATTTGTGTGTGTTTTATTGGTATTTGTCACGTTTGGGTATGTGGTTTATTATTATACAGGTATGACATGATAGAGGACATGATGAGGATCAGAACGGTATGAAAATCGTCCAAAACGAAGTTCGTATGAGAAAATAACGCAATATTCAAATTAGGCAATCGAGAAAAAAAGAAAAAAATTATTAATGGAGTATTTTTTTTTAGGATCCCAATTTTGGTGTATAATGAGGAGTAAAGCCAATACCTCTAGTCCGTTTTGCACTCTTTGTGAATAATATATAAAATAAAATAAAATAAAGAAAGAAAATAATAGGAAATCAATTGGTTGGGGACCATTGGCATGAATGAGGCCGAGAATCAGAGGAGGGGACGCAGCATTTTTTTGGTTTTTCCGGATATGTGCGGAAGAATTACGTCGGCTATTTTAATTATAAAAAGTCATTTAGGTCAAATTTTTATTGACACTTTTCATAGCACAATTTGATTTTTTTTTGCAACTGTTTTTTCTCTTCCATTAGAGTAGATCTATTTTATTTTTCTGTAAAAATTCCCTTAGAACATCAATAGTTTATTTATTTTATTTTGAGATTTCAACACAACGAAGTGACGATTCGAGTGGTGGATTGCTTCAATTTTTTTATGGTGATTTTATTTAGCTTTTTATCATGTTGTTTATCAATTTATTTACGATTTTATGCGTTCTTGATTTTATTATGCATAGCTAAATTTTCTGATAGCTAGATTATGTGATGGATCGTGAAATTGATGCCTAAACGATAATCTAGGGATGAGTAGAGCTTAAAAATTAAATCTTTTGAATTGTTGTGTCCCAAAATTTGATCTTAATTCTTGAATTAATTTGATCACCTAATTCATGATTCAACACATAACCTTTGTAAATGTATTTTGCGAGGGGGTGTGCGAATTAGAATTTTAGGATTGCCATGCACGAACTAGTCGATTCATTCGCAGCTTGTTCCTTGTTAAGGTTATTCTAGCTAAGCCGTGAACTCGGTGGATGGGGAGCGTCTCATAGTTTTTTCATCATATTTGGTCAATTAAATCTCATAGAGGGGACTGTTGAACCGAATATAGGGTAGCTAGGTTATGGTATTAGCGCCTAGGGACCAGTTTAGGAGATTGCACCCACAACACATTCATTGGAAACCATTGGTTGGTTGGTAGGTTAAGGCTCGTCCCTAGTGATTCGGTAACGGTGTTAAGAGTAGTGTTCATGATCATATTTTAGCTATTCCTTTTTATCATACTATTAAAGTTATCGTTTTTATTTGCTTAGTTATAACTACTTTCACATCATTTGTGAGCCTAAACTGAATACGACCGTGATTGTGGTACTTGTGTTAGTAATACCATCCGCAACGGAAGCGATTTTATGGATCTAGATCTATAATATATACGTAATAAAACAACTAGATCTATATCTACAAAGGGGGTTGTAAGACATACCTATTGGATCTCTAAATCCAATTCAAGAACCGCAACAAGAAGATTGAACAATGATGTGAAGAGCACCACGATCTTCCCAGACGTGTGATCCAAGCAACTCCCGGTGGAAGGAAATTCTCGTCTCGAATCCTTCCGATATGCTACCCGGAAAATCTCCAAGATTCTCCCTTAACTCCCTTGGCGAAAATTTCTTCCTCTCTCTAAAGAGGTGGCACTTAAAATATTGTGTGTGTCGAGGCAGGAGAGAACTCTCTTTATATATAGAGAAGTAATCCTTGTCCTCCAAAGATTAAATAATTAAGAGATAATTATTACATTAACCCTTTTCCAAATAAAAGATAAATAAAATAATTATCCCAAACAAATTAGGATAAATCATATTATTATCTAATATTCCATGATTTATCATTTAACAAATAAAAGATAAATCACACATTAAATAATTATCCAAGAAAACTAATTTCTTAATAATTAAATAATATAAATTGCATGCGCACCTTTCTTTAAAATTAACGTCACGCACCTTTTCAATATATTTGACCAAAAATTAGGTCAACACACCAATTCGGGCCGAGTCCACGAAAAATATCTTTTCCGTGAATTTAATTATTTAGCCCAACTAATTTAATAGTCCACTAAACAATTAATTCACATATCGTTTTAATAAAGTCCAACAAGAACTAAATTAATATTATTAGGATTCGACGTCCGAGAATAGCTATGCTATATTAGGAGGCACGTCGGAGACCATGGACTAATAATCGTGGCTCCGATAAATCAAATAAATAATTATCTTACGAACGTAATAATTATATTCGATAAATCAATCACAGAATATGCCACCATAATCCATGATCGCACTCCTCCGATTATAAGATTATATTTATCTCTCACGAGAATAATAATAAGTGTTCATTGATATAATCATTACATATGGATTAATCCTCCATAGATCGCTCATTCTAAATCGGAAATTTCCGTTAACCCTTTTAGAACCTCTTATCCTTATTTACCATTAACCCCTAGTGATCAATTAGTGCACATAATCGACTAGTAGCTAATTAGTCAAATGTGAACTCCCGGGATCGATCATTTTCTTAGGGCTAACAAATAAGTGGAATGTCTATCTACTTCCATAAATGGAAGGAATGGATTCCGTATCCGTGATAACACGGACTACTCACTCAATCCAAGACAATGCCAAGATGGGTAATTCGGACCACAGACTCGGTGTAATCCTTAACCGTCAAGTCAAACCTCATAATCGATTCAAGCGGTTGATCGTGATCACCTCGGATTAAGATATATCCATAAATATGATCATCCATTGATTCGATAAGACTTCGATTACGGAATTATATCGTGAACTCTAATCAAATCGGTCCAAATTTCTATATGATATATCTATCACATATAAATGCCCCATTAGGTTCTCTTAACCGAAAGTCGGATAAGGCAATCACACCTATTGTGTTTCGGGCGCATTAATAGCACGTTAAAGGAGAGACCCGATACTCTCGATTAACTTCACTACGGGCTAATTGTATTTTAAGTATATCTTCACTAACTCAATCCTCCCGTGTATATACCATACACTGAGTTAAGTGATTACATAAACGAAATACTTAGGGTTTTCTGTAGCGTAAATACTATTGTCACATCGGTGAATATGAGAATAATAAATATGAATAATAACATCATTTCATTTATTAAATAAAACAATTACAAAATTGTCTTTCGGGCATTACACCTAACAATCTCCCACTTGCACGAAAGCATGTGATTAATTGTTTTAGAGCACACCCTATTATTTAAAACTACAGCAAACTACATCTCCCACTTGCTCTAAAGCAATGGATACTCATCCCGTATTTTAGTACCCACAAAACTTATCATATCCATTTCAGAATCCAAAGTACACTCCGAGTATGCCGTCGTAGGATAGGTCAGTGACTCGGGGAGCACCTATATCTAAATGTCATGGGTCTTAATGATCAGTCAGGTTGTCGGCTCGAGGCGATCCGTAGAATCGAAACGTCGCCGGTCCATCTAATCATGTGGTACTTTCCCAATATGCTCTTGAACTCAAGTGATTTCGGAAATCCTTATAAGCTACCCCTTCATCGTTTGCACAATGATGTGGTATCGGCTTTCCAAATCTAGAATCACTCCCAGATATGAAAAGGAAATCCTTAAGCTATATCGCCTCTCTAGCTACTACAAAAGCCGTTAATCACCCAACTAGTTAAAGTCGAGTTGGCGTTCTTGGATTCTTCCAGGCAATAGCTTCAACACAAGAGTAAACATCGAGACCGAGATCGACTTAACGATCATCCTTAATCGACACAAAGTCGAACGGTGTATTCTCACATATCCAAGTTCACAATTGAATATGCCCGCATATTATTCCTCGTTCTCTCAAGATACTAAAGGACATGCTAAACTTGCTTTGTTAATCGCCGAATGTAAGATTCGATCAAAATTGACGCTCAACAACCCGACCATCTCTTGTCACAAAGAGAATCCATCCCATTTCTCTTTATCCGAAGATTTGAGAGTCATTCCCGAGGCATAGGGTAGAACTTCCTCGTTGAATGTTGCATACACAGATGCATCATCTTAACCAATAAGATGGATGGGAAACCAATGGATCGATTCTAATGAATTCGACCGAGTCAAACTCGTAGAATGTTGTCCAAATCTCTCATTTCTGAGAATTGTGGCATTGTCGATTTCGACTTGAGATAACACACCCATGTTGATTCCAACTAGTGCGGTGTTATCCTTCACAAACACTAATATATATGTATATATTCACACATCTTGTACTAAAAATTGATATCCAGACTTCAAAAGACTTATCAATATTCTGGTCAAATCCATATATTATAGAAATATATGACTTCCAATGACCAAGAGGTTTGCTTTTATCCACAAAGGACATAAGCCTTGACAGTCATCCTGTCATAAGTTCATAAGGCAATACCATTCGTTCGAATGAATCCAGATTCCGTTTGTTTGGCAAGAAAATCTCAAGGAAATCACCCTATTTTCTCGCTTTTGAACGAAATCATGCAATACTAAGTGGTAAGAGAGTCCAACGTCTGATTAACTCTCTACTTCTTAGGGAATTACCCCTAGACCACTCAAGCTTTGCTCTGAAAGATAAACTTTCGTATTCATTCTACTCTCTTCCATGTAGATCCAATTACTCCCACTGGGCCTGAGACGCTCAGGTGGTTCTACAAGAGTATGAACAGAATCGAGTCATCGAACTCCATTCACTGTGGTTATGGCTATTAAACCAACCGCTATTATCGTAATCCTATAACGCTCACAAAAGAGCCATAGGTCATCAATCGATCCTCGGACTACAAAGTCGCGAAATCAGAATGGGTAATGGATAAACCATACTCCCAATACTTTGGATGGATCAAAATTCGATCTAGTTTAGTAGTATTTAGTGTTATCACCAACAACCGATGTTGGATGTGGTCTGCGATTTTAATCGCTTAGTAACTACCTTGAGTAAACGTACTTCAAGGTTCAAGGTTTTACTGTTCATGGATTCTATCGAAAGGATGCAACAAAGATAACCATCCCTTCCCGATGTCAAGAATATGATAACGAACCTTTTTCTCAATGCTACAAGATATATAACGATTGGTCATCGACCGAGCGGTACTGAAATTTCAGTCAAACCATCAAGCATCATGTGCAAAATGCTTATATTGACGGAATTTGGGTGAACCGAATCCACTCATTATCCGTTAATTCCAAAGCACATTCTAGGTAGACTTCGGTTCTACACTTCAATGTAAACCGTTATTTCACTTCCAATATCTTTATTGAGTTAAGCAAATTGTATTGTGGCACATCTACAACTATGTAAAGGCAATTCGTTGGTTTCTTCCTTAGTGAAAGCATTTCTATGAGGCAGAATCGAGCATCAGTCCCCAGGACTATGTGATGGCCCATTTCGAGTATAGAATACTCCATCTCCGACAAAATCGAGAGACACCTTTGAATATTTTGGATAAACTTACCGGAGTGTTTGAGTAGTTGTCGACTAGAAGTCACTACTCATAAGCCCCTACTAGCTTGTATCTTTCATCAAACCCGAAGGTCGTCATGAACAAGCTATGTTACTTCTTTATAACCATTATCCTTTTCCGATTGAAAGGAAAATTAGTCATTGAACCTTTAAGACAATCTAACCAGGGGAGAAAGGAATCACCCGAACCAGTCTTGTGTCTTGTCTTTTAGGGACTATGCACTAACTGTGGAAAATGAAGAAGTGTTTATCTAAATATAGAAACCAATTGCTTTTAATAGTTCTTAAGATGTGTTTTATATACTTATTTCAGCAGTTGTAAGTGGTTTTGACTTTATCAAACAAAAGTCCGAGTCTTGGATTCAGACTACAAATGGTAAATTCACTTCCTATACGACAAACAAATTATCGAATAGAAGGTAAATCCATTCGTTCCAACGAATCTTAAACCGAAAATAAATTTTCCGCTATATCCAAGGATTGAATCCGAGATTCATTTCCTCATATCACTCCCACTATTTATAGCTAAAATTACTGCCCGTTGTCTAGTCTATTAATCGTTAATGCATAACTATCTTGTTCTTCCAAAGAACATAGTCTACGAGAAAATCACCAATGATTCATAGGTTGGTGATCCAAATCACTATCCTTATCCTATGGTTTTCGGTTTATTAATTTTCGGTTTAGCCTTAAAATCAACTCGTTTTAGATGACTAACACTCTTAGACATACTCTCCCATTCTTGACTTTCCGTAAATGGAAACAGATTTTGAACTAGCGATTCGTGTGAGTAGACACTACTCTTGAACCGTGGGATGTCTATTTCGAGTGTTACTTGTCCGACTTGTCGGATTTTCTAATATACTAGAAAAACAACAAATCATAACATTAAAGCTCACACTAGTTTATCGGTTCCAAATACCGCCTAACCAAAGAATGCTTCATTTTATGATTTTCCAATTTTTCAATTTGAAAATCTCTCGTAAACACTTACACAGATTTCTAATGTTTCCAGAAAAATACAAATCATAAAACTCCCACTAGTTCATCGATTCCAAATATCGCCTAACTAGCAAAGTTCATGATTTTCCGATTTTTCAATTAGAACGTTACGTGTGTAGTCACTACACATCGAAAATTCACTAGAAGAATTTCAAAGTCCGAAATCACCTTTGATCAAACTAAGTTTGTCTTCCGCTTGACACGAATGACACTAGTGACATGCCTATATGTCACTCTGGTTTTTAAAAGGCTTAAGAGAAAATATCTCTTTTGAAAAATAATTTGCATTATCGATTAACTAGTTCAACGCCCTAGTTACTTTCCACTTTTTAACGAAGTAAATACTAGTCAATTATAAATTTTAAGCAATTTAGTAAGGGATATAATGTTGTAAATAAAATGACATCTATTAATTCAAGTTTAACACTACTATATTTATTTTAGGAATTGTAAACTAAAATTAAGTCTAATCTACCATTCCAAGGTTTTAACCTCGCATCTCGTGCCGCCCGTAGGTAGGTCAAAGAGATGACGGTTAAATTGAGACAATCTCATCAATGAATAACTTGTGAGAATCGAACATCCCACGAGAATCGAACATCCCTTTATTCATTGACTACCTTCCTTTTTTAGCCTAGGTATTATCAAGAATACCCTTGATGAGTGTGACCTACTATATCGGATCTCTTAGGTACGCCCCGAGTGTGCCGTCGTAGGATAGGTCAGTGACCCGACGAGTACCCGGAAATCCTATCCTTTCGGAGACCAAGCCATGAATGTTGATAGGGGTGAACACCATCCGTAGGGGGACGAAATCAAAGCGCCGCGAGGCGTCACCCTTCTCTCACTTACTTGTATCTATAGTAGAGGCCGTGGGGTTGGCTGTCGCCTCCCCCGCTCCCACTCAATAATTTGGAAGTGGTGGTGGGTTAACTAACCACGTCTTTTGAATGTTAACATAAAAGCACATCAAATCAAGGATTCCGAATGGTGTCGGTAACGTAGGCAAGCCTACCCGTCCTATTCGTTGGAACATATGTGACAGTCGGACGAAGTCGGGTCAAGAGAGCCCTATTGAGATTAGAAGGAATCACCCCTCCGCTCTCGGTTTGGCTTAGTCTTGCCGGACCCCGTGCATACATCACACTAGCGAGGGTTAAGTCATTCGAGCGAAGCTCAATTGACCACCCAACCTATAAGCGAACCGCTTTTATCCAAGATTTGTTGTTCTTTTACCATCATTCAATCTCGTAGACACTACGAATCGAAAACGTGATCTCGTTTGAGCTTTAAGGCGGTTCACCGAGAACACACACCGAAAGGCTAACGATTTCATAACCCGTCCTCGGATCTTTAATTAGTTACTAAATTTATTAATTACCACGTATTAATTAAATTTCAACTAATTACACGAGTTTGTATACATTCCTATTTTAATTACCAAAATTAAAATGCTACATGTATGCATGGAGTGGATTTATGATATGATGCATGTCATGGCAATTCCGATTTTATATCTATTTTATGATCAAACACATAAAAAAAAAATTGCGGAAAATTTAAACACCGAGATGGATTGTTGGTACTTCGTGATCTAATCTATTCTAGGAAAAATAAATTACAATCTTGTTGTCTTCAAGTCTTGATCTTCGAATCTTGAACTCGAACCGCCGGATCACGATGCACGAACACCCGAGAGGAGAAAAAGTCTTTTTAATTAAATAAATCCAATTTATTATAATTAATCATATATATATTTTATTATATGCGGCTACGTACCAAAAAAATTATTTTCCAAAATTATTATTATTATTTTTTTCTCTGCCATACGGCAGTAATTGAGATGGAAATTAGGTTTACCAAAATTATCATGCAGCCGCATGCATGTAGAACCCTAGCCGCATGCATTTAATTATAAACAGGACTTATAGCGACGCTTTTCAGCGTCGCAGAAAGTCCTGTAGCAGTTTTTAATAACATTTTATCCGTTTCTCCTCGTTCATACCTTGGGTTTCGTCTTGATCTTCAATTTTCCAGCAAGATCTTCATCTTTTCCAGCCCGGATATTCAAAATTACAATAAAAGATGCTACTTTTACAAATAAATTTCGAAAATTGACATAAAATAAATACAATTCCTATGCTCAATTGTTGCTAAACAAAGGAGCTACAATAGATCTAACGAAGTAAAACAAGACCAACCCCAATCCATCTCTTCAACCAAGACATTCATAACATAAAAATTAATCATGCATGCGTCGGCCCCTTTTAAAAAAAATTGGGACAAAAAAATCTACATGTTTTACCACTCCTAGATCTAATATTTTATACGTATAAATATAGATCACCTTGGCGACTGATACCACTGTTAGTAATACCATCCGCAACGGAAGCGATTTTATGGATCTAGATCTATAATATATACGTAATAAAACAACTAGATCTATATCTATAAGGGGGTTGTAGTACATACCTATTGGATCTCTAAATCCAATTCGAAGAACCGCAACAAGAAGATTGAACAATGATGTGAAGAGCACCACGATCTTCCGTGACGTGTGATCCAAGCAACTCCGGTGGAAGGAAATTCTCGCCTCGAATCCTTCCGATATGCTATCCGGAAAATCTCCAAGATTCTCCCCTTAACTCCCCTTGGCGAAAATTTCTTCCTCCTCTCAAGAGGTGGAACTCAAAATATTGTGTGTGTTAAGGCTTAGGAGAACTCTCTTTATATATAGAGAGTAATCCTTATCCTCCAAGGATTAAATAATTAAGAGATAATTATTACATTAACCCTTTTTCCAAATAAAAGATAAATAAAATAATTATCCCAAACAAATTAGGATAAATCATATTATTATCTAATATTCCATGATTTATCATTTAACAAATAAAAGATAAATCACACATTAAATAATTATCCAAGAAAACTAATTTCTTAATAATTAAATAATATAAATTGCATGCGCACCTTTCTTTAAAATTAAGGTCACGCACCTTTTCAATATATTTGACCAAAAATTAGGTCAACACACCAATTAGGCGAGTCCATTTAAAAATGTCTTTTCCGTATATTTAATTATTTAGCCCAACTAATTTAATAGTCCACTAAACAATTAATTCACATATCGTTTTAATAAAGTCCAACAAGAACTAAATTAATATTATTAGGATTCGACGTCCGAGAATAGCTATGCTATATTAGGAGGCACGTCGGGGACCATGGACTAATAATCGTGGCTCCGATAAATCAAATAAATAATTATCTTACTTAATGTAATAATTATATTTGATAAATCAATCACAGAATATGCCACCATAATCCCGTGATCGCACTCCTCCGATTATAAGATTATATTTATCTCCTCACGAGAATAATAAGCGTCCATTGATATAATCATTACATATGGATTAATCCTCCATAGATCGCTCATTCTAAATCGGGAAATTTCGTTAACCCTTTTTAGAACCTCTTATCCTTATTTACCATTAACCCCTAGTGATCAATTAGTGCACATAATCGACTAGTAGCTAATTAGTCAAATGTGAACTCCCGGGATCGATCATTTTCTTAGGGCTAACAAATAGTGGAAGCTGTTTATCTACTTCCATAAATGGAAGGAATGGATTCCGTATCTATGATAACACGGACTACTCACTCAATCCAAGACAATGCCAAGATGGGGTAATTCGGACCACAGACTCGGTGTAATCCTTAACCGTCAAGTCAAACCTCATAATCGATTCAAGCGGTTGATCGTGATCACCTCAGATTAAGATATATCCATAAATATAATCATCCATTGATTCGATAAGACTTCTCGATTATGGAATTATATCGTGAACTCTAATCAAATCGGTCCAAATTTCTATATGATATATCTATCATATATAAATGCCCCATTAGGTTCTCTTAACCGAAAGTCCGCATAAGACAATCACACCTATTGTGTTCTGGGCGCATTAATAGCACGTTAAAGGAGAGACCCGATACTCTCGATTAACTTCACTACGGGCTAATTGTATTTTAAGTACATCTTCACTAACTCAATCCTCCCGTGTATATACCATACACTGAGTTAAGTGATTACATAAACGATATACATAGGGTTTTCTGTAGTGTAAATACTATTGTCACATCGGTGAATATGAGAATAATAAATATGAATAATAACATCATTTCATTTATTAAATAAAACAATTACAAAATTGTCTTTCGGGCATTACACCTAACAACTTGATGGATTCCTTGTGGGATACGACCTTGCTCGCCGTTGTAGTGCAACTGACCAGGTACTCTGCCGGTTAAAGTTGGTTGACTATAATTTGGCCATCAATTTTTCTGGCGCTGTTGCCGGGGAATCGGTCAATATCAGAAAATCACAGGAGTATCTAGGATTAGGCCTTTAGTTTAATTTTTTAAATTATTTTTTAATTTATTTTGATGGTTTGTTGAGGAGTCACGCCACATACTCCGGTAGTGGTAGTGACTTGATACCTTGATTGTGTCCTTGTTTTTTCCTTGAATTGTAGTGCATGGATCCTTATGGCCAAGGAGGCTACTTC
Source organism: Gentiana macrophylla (assembly GCA_026214975.1). Classification (NCBI taxonomy): domain Eukaryota; kingdom Viridiplantae; phylum Streptophyta; class Magnoliopsida; order Gentianales; family Gentianaceae; genus Gentiana; species Gentiana macrophylla. The sequence continues at coordinate 79,742,106 of CM047805.1, read as the reverse complement.
CCCCACTCATTTGAGGGATTTAATTTTGGTGGTATGAGTTTTGGTACACAACCATATTATCAGTTCAACCTGTACACATCACCATGACAATAATAAGGGAGAGTCCTTACGGTTCTCGGCCAAAGACCCCAACGCCTATCCGCAATACTCACAGCTGCCACAGGTTGCTCCACCGCCAAAGAGCACAACTGCGGTTTTGTTGGAGCGACTTAGCCAAGAACTTAAAGTGTCCAACCAAGAGCTGAGAGAGTTTAACCAAGAGCTCAGACGGGATCTAAAAGAATTGAATGATTCTCAGCTCTGCTTGCAATCTGAAGTGGTTGATCTGGAAAGCCGGGTAAGGCAGTTGGTTGAGAAGAGGAGGCCTGAGAGAAGCATTAAAGGTGACGAAGATGCGCATCCTCTAGTATCTCTTACTGAGGTAATCACGCCTGAGGAATGCCTTGAAGAAGGTATGAATACTGTCCCCATTGAATTATCAATTCCTTCCTCAGTGAGCCCTATTGAGACATTGGTAAATGTGAGTTCTTTTAAGTCTTTTGATGCTTTTTGTTGAGCCAATTTGTTACTATGTGGTGCTTGAATCACTCTTAATTGGCATATGTTCTGTTTCGGGGAAAGTGAATTCATTGTGTTGCATAATGAATTCCTTGAGCCAATCTTGGTGGTGGGGATTGAGCCCCTTGTTTTTCTTTTCTCATTTTGAGGGGGTGCTCAATTCTTATGATTTGTGTAGGGAGACGCAACGGTTTGATCTCCTTTGGTATAACTATCCTTAGCATTGTTTGTGGTAGAAAGTCGAGCTAAAGACTTTAAACTTAGAATGTTTTAGGTAGTTTGTTTTTCTTTTCACTCGTATTTCTATGTTTCTCTTTCAATTTCTTAATAAGTCGAGCTAACGACAATAAACAAAAGCGCTTATGGGAGGCAACCCATTTTTTCTTAGGTTTTAGGTTTGTTTTTGAAAAGTGTGATAAAAATTTGACCGCGCATCCCGAATTCAGCATAATGCTTGGTGATAACCCATGTTTTATTTGCTATATACATCTCCATACTTGTGCTGACTTAAGCTTAAGGTATCAGCCTTTCGCAGTAGTGGTTTCTTGGTTTCTTTGTTGTGATTGCACAGGTACCCTGGGAGATACATTGGAGGTTGTCACTTTGCATGGTTGCGTCCTATTGCCGGTTCAGCCAAGTCTTTCTTTACTTTATCACTCACACACCGAGGACGGTGTTCCGTTTTAAGTGGGGGGGAGGGGGTGGTAGGCTTAGCTTCGCTTAACTGTGTGCTTTATTTCTATATCCATCGAATAAGTTATATGGTTGGCGTTTGGTCTTTATTGAGAAAAATTGAGCCATTTTTAAAAATTTTCATGATTTTGACGTTGTGAATCCTATGTGAGTCATTATTATTTTTGGTTAAATATTAGTCATGAGTTGAATGAATGTAAGTCAAACCTTCATCTTGTTGTGTGAATGGAATTTTTATGCACGTAATAGCTTTTCTTTCATGATTGTGGTTGGTTAGTGAATGATTATAGATGCCATAGACATTAATCTGTTACCTAAAACTTATACCATTAACTTCGAGGCGAAATAGAAAGGTCAATCTTGGTAGACTAAGGGATGACGGTCCTGGCATTTCTTTGACCCAACCAGAGCCAAATAGCCAACCCTGTACATAACTTCCACAGAAACCCCTCTAAGCCTTTGTAGGGTGGTTAGACCCCCACCCGAAACTTTAGCCATTCGTTGATTAGCCTAAAATTACCGACCTTTAGCCTTTAATTGTGGTCTATATTTCTTTGGCACCCTCTGAGTGAGTTTTAATCTTATTTTGGGCACACTAGCTAGCACAAGTGTGAGGGGGTGGAGATGTGTATCCGAAGAATGGTGTTGGTGGTTCCTTCGTATTATGAATGAGAAGAGGTAGCAAAAAAAAATGTTGGTGTTTGGTTTATCAAAAAAAGAAAAAGAAAAACGAAAAAAGGAAAACAAAAAAATATTGAATAAAAAGTTTGAATAAAGTTGAGTCAAATAATGTTTGATGAAGGCCATGTATTATTTCTTCCAATGTGGCGTTGGTGGGACGAGTTCATAGTGAAGTATGTTGGAATTTTAAAGTAAAGAAGGAGAATGCTTGCTTGAACCAAGCTAAGGAGGTGAGTTATGAGGCAATTTCAAGAAGTTTTGATTAAGTTCACTCGTTTTTCTCTTTTGATATTCCTTTTATCCTTTCGTTTAGCCCCGTCCCTAGCCTAATGTTACAACCGTGCAAGTCCAGCCTGACCTTAGTTAGCCTTGATTTGACCTCGATTAGTGGAGATTATTATGAAGTATAAGAGGTTGAGACATGTATACAGTTTCAGATAGTGCGCCTTAGAGAAAGGCATTGTTAACGTCAAGTTGCCGAAGGGACCAACCATTTAGGAGTGCCAAGGACAAGAGGATCTGAACCGTGGTAGGTTTGACAACCGGGTTAAATGTGTCATAATTATCAAGACCAGGCCTTTGGGTAAAACCCTTGGCAATGAGGCGAGCTTTGTAACGATCTATAGACCCGTCAGAATGGCGCTTGATACGGAATACACATTTGCAATCAACAATATTATAGGAAGGAGCGTGCCATATTTATCGTTCTGGTCGATACCACATCAGTACTTCAAAGAGAATTACAAACATTTTTTCGTAATTTTTTTGTACCTATAGAGTACTTAACGGTGTGATTTTTGATTCCTTGTACAAGGCCATTCTGGCCTCCGTTTTGCTTGCCGTTTGCGCCGGCGTGCCTTATTTATAGTCTGGTCGATACCACATCAGTACTTCAAAGAGAATTACAAACGTTTTTTTCGTACTTTTTTGAACCCATAGTGTACTTAACAGTGTGATTTTTGATTCCTTGTACAAGGCCATTCTGGCCTCCGTTTTGCTTGCCGTTTGCGCCGGCATGCCTTATTTATCGTTCTGGTCGATACACATCAGTACTTCAAAGAGAATTACAAACGTTTTTTTAATACTTTTTTGTACCCATAGAGTACTTAACGGTGTGATTTTTGATTCCTTGTACAAGGCCATTCTGGCCTCCATTTTGCTTGCTGTTTGCGCCATCGTGCCTTATTTATCGTTCTGGTCGATACCACATCAGTACTTCAAAGAGAATTACACACGTTTTTTTTCTTACTTTTTTTTGAACCCATAGTGTACTTAACGGTGTGATTTTTGATTCCTTGTACAAGGCCATTCTGGCCTCCGTTTTGATTGCCGTTTGCACCGGCATGCCTTATTTATCGTTCTAGTCGATACAGATCAGTACTTCAAAGAGAATTACAAACGTTTTTTTCATACTTTTTTTGTACCCATAGAGTACTTAACGGTGTGGTTTTTGATTCCTTGTACAAGTCCATTCTGGCCTCCGTTTTGCTTGCCGTTTGCGCCGGCATGCCTTATTTATCGTTCTGGTCGATACCACATCAGTACTTCAAAGAGAATTACAAACGTTTTTTTTCGTACTTTTTTTGAATCCATAGTGTACTTAACGGTGTGATTTTTGATTCCTTGTACAAAGCCTCCGTTTTGCTTGCCGTTTGCACCGGCATGCCTTATTTATCGTTCTGGTCGATACACATCAGTATTTCAAAGAGAATTACAAACGTTTTTTTTCATAGTTTTTGTACCCATAGAGTACTTAACTGTGTGATATTTGATTCCTTGTACAAGGCCATTCTGGCCTCCGTTTTGCTTGCCGTTTGCGCCGGCGTGCCTTATTTATCGTTCTGGTCGATACCACATCAGTACTTCAAAAAGAATTACAAACATTTTTTCGTAATATTTTTGTACCCATAGAGTACTTAACGGTGTGATTTTTGATTCCTTGTTCAAGGCCATTCTGGCCTCCGTTTTGCTTGTCGTTTGCGCCGGCGTGCCTTATTTATCGTTCTGGTCGATACCATATCAGTACTTCAAAGAGAATTACAAACATTTTTTTCGTACTTTTTTTTTTGTATCCATAGAGTATTTAACGGTGTGATTTTTGATTCTTTGTACCAAGCCATTCTGGCATCCATTTTGCTTGCCGTTTACGCCGGTGTGCCTGATTTATCGTTCTTCTCGATACCACATCAGTAATTCAAAGGGAATTACAACCGTTTTTTTTAGTACTTTTTTTTGTACCCATAGAGTAATTAACGGTGTGATTTTTGATTCCTTGTACAAGGCCCTTCTGGCATCCGTTTTACTTTCCGTTTACGCCGGCGTGCCTTATTTATCGTTCTGGTCGATATCACATCAGTATTTCAAAGAGAATTACAAACATTTTTTTTGTACTTTTTTTGTACCCATAGAGTAGTAACGGTGTGATTTTTGATTCCTTGTATACGAACATTCTAGCCTCCGTTTTGCTTGCCGTTTGCCCGGCGTGCCTTATTGATCGTTCTGGTCGATATCACATCAGTACTTCAAATAGAACTACAAACGTTTATTTTCGTACTTTTTTTTGTACTCATAGAGTAGTAACGGTGTGATTTTTGATTCCTTGTACAAAGCCATTCTAGCCTCCGTTTTGCTTGCCGTTTGCACCGGCGTGCCTCATTTATTGTTCTAGAGTATTTAACGGTGTGATTTTTGATTCCTTGTACAAGGCTATTCCGGCCTCCGTTTTGCTTGCCGTTTGCGCCGGCGTGCCTTATTTATCGTTCTGGTCGATACCACATCAGTACTTTGATGAGAATTACAAACGTTTTTTTATACTTTTTTTATACCCATAGAGTACTTAACGATGGGATTTTTTATTCCTTGTACAAGGCCATTCTGGCCTCCGTTTTGCTTGCCGTTTGCGCCGGCGTGACTTATTTATCGTTCTGGTCGATATCACATCAGTACTTCAAAGAGAATTACAACCATTTTTTTTCGTACTTCTTTTTGTACCCATAGAGTAGTAACGATGTGATTTTTGATTCTTTGTACAAAGCCATTCTGGCCTCCGTTTTTCTTTCCGTTGGCGCCGGCGTGCCTTATTTATCGTTCTGGTCGATACCACATCAGTACTTCAAAGAGAATTACAAACGTTTTTTTTCATACTTTTTTGTACCCATAGAGTACTTAACGGTGTGATTTTGATTCCTTGTACAAGGCCATTCTAGCCTCCGTTTTGCTTGCCGTTTGCGCCGGCGTGCCTTATTTATCGTTCTGGTCGATACCACATCAATACTTCAAAGAGAATTACAAACGCTTTTTTTTCGTACTTTTTTGTACCCATAGAGTACTTAATGGTGTGATTTTTTATTCCTTGTACAAGGCCATTCTGGCCTCCGTTTTCCTTGTCGTTTGAGCCGGCGTGCCTTATTTATTGTTTTGGTCGATATACATCAGTACTTCAAATAGAATTACAAACGTTTTTTCGTATTTTTTTTGTACCTATAGAGTACTTAACGGTGTGATTTTTGATTCCTTGTACAAGGCCATTCTGGCCTCCGTTTTCCTTGCCGTTTGCGCCGGAGTGCCTTATTTATCGTTCTGTTCGATATCACATCAGTACTTCAAAGAGAATTACAAATGTTTTTTTTCCATACTTTTTTCTACCTATAGAGTCCTTAACTGTGTGATTTTAGATTCCTTGTATAAGGCCATTCTGGCCTCCGTTGCCGTTTGCGCTGGCGTGCCTTATTTATCGTTTTGGTCGATACCACATCAGTACATCAAAGAGAATTACAAACATTTTTTTTCGTATTTATTTTGGTACCCATAGAGTACTTAACGGTGTGATTTTTAATTCATTGTACAAGGCAATTCTGGCCTCCGTTTTGCTTTCCGTTTGCGACGGCGTGCCTTATTTATCGTTCTGGTTAATATCACATCAGTTCTTCAATGAGAATTACAAATATTTTTTTTGTACTTCTTTTTGTACCCATAGAGTACTTAACGGTGTGATTTTTGATTCCTTATACACGGCCATTCTGGCCTCCGTTTTGCTTTCCGCTTGCGCCGGCGTCCCTTAATTATCGTACTGGTCGATACCACATCAGTACTTCAAAGAGAATTCCAAACGTTTTTTTTCGTACTTTTTTTTGTACCCATAGAGTACTTAACGGTGTGATTTTTGATTCCTTGTACAGGCCATTCTAGCCTCCGTTTTGAATGCCGTTTGCGCCGACGTGCCTTATTTATCGTTCTGGTCGATACCACATCAGTACTTCAAAGAGAATTACAAACATTTTTTCGTAATTTTTGTACCCATAGAGTACTTAACGGTGTGATTTTTGATTCCTTGTACAAGGCCATTCTGGCCTCCGTTTTGCTTGCCGTTTGCGCCGGCGTGCCTTATTTATCGTTCTGGTCGATACCACATCAATACTTCAAAGAGAATTACAAACATTTTTTTCAGTACTTTTTTTGTACCCATAGAGTACATAACGGTGTTATTTTTGATTCCTTGTACAAAGCTATTCTGGCCTCCGTTTTGCTTGCCGTTTGAGCCGGCGTGCCTTATTTATCGTTCTTCTCGATACCACATCAGTACATCAAAGAGAATTACAAATGTTTTTTTCGTACCTTTTTTATACCCATAGAGTACTTAACGGTGTGATTTTTGATTCCTTGTACAAGGCCATTCTGGCATCCGTTTTGCTTGCCGTTTATGCCGGCGTGCCTTATTTATCGTTCTGATCGATATCACATCAGTACTTCAAAGAGAATTACAAACGTTTTTTTTTTTCGTTCTTTTTTTTGGACCAATAGAGTAATAACGGTGTGTTTTATGATTCCTTGTACAAGGCCATTCTGGCCTCCATTTTGCTTGCCGTTTGCTCTGGCATGACTTATTTATCGTTCTGGTCGATATAAAATCAGTACTTCAAAGAGAATTACAAACGTTTTTTTGCATACTTTTTTTTGTACCCATTGAGTACTTAACGGTGTGATTTTTGATTCCTTGTACAAGGCCATTCTGGCATCCGTTTTGCTTGCCGTTTACGCCGGTGTGCCTTATTTATCGTTCTGGTCGATATCACATCAGTAGTTCAAAGAGAATTACAAACGTTTTTTTGCACTTTTTTTTGTACCCATAGAGTAGTAACGGTGTGATTTTTGATTCCTTGTACAAGGCAATTATGGCCTCTGTTTTGCTTGCCGTTTATGCCGACGTACCTTATTTATCGTTCTGGTCGATATCACATCAATACTTCATAGATAATTACAAACCTTTTTTTTCGTACTTTTTTTGTACCCATAGAGTAGTAACGGTGTGATTTTTGATTCCTTTTACAAGGTCATTCTGGACTCCGTTTTGCTTGCCGTTTGCGCCGGCATGCCTTATTTATCGTTCTGGTCTATATCACATCCGTACTTCAAAGAGAATTACAAACGTTTTTTTAGTACTTTTTTTTGTACCCAAAGAGTAGTAACGTTGTGATTTTTGATTCCTTGTACAAGGCCATTCTGGCCTCCGTTTTGCTTCCCTTTTGCACCGGCGGGACTTATTTTTCGTTTTGGTCGATATCACATCAGTACTTCAAAGAGAATTACAAACGTTTTTTTTTTCGTAATTTATTTTGTACCCATAGAGTAGTAACGGTGTGATTTTTGATTCTTTGTACAAGGCCATTCTGGCCTCCATTTTGCTTGCCGTTTGCGCCGGCGTGACTTATTTATCGTTCTGGTCGGTCTCACATCAGTATTTCAAAGAGAATTACAAACGTTTTTTTCCTACTAATTTTGTACCCATAGAGTACTTAACGGTGTGATTTTTGATTTCTTGTACAATGCCTTTCTGGCCTCCGTTTTGCTTGCCGTTTGCGCCGGCATGCCTTATTTATCGTTCTGGTCGATACCACATCAGTACTTCAAAGAGAATTACAAACGTTTTTTTTCGTACTTTTTTTTGTACCCATAGAGTACTTAACGGTGTGATTTTTGATTCTTGTACAAGGCCATTCTGGCCTCCGTTTTGCATGCCGTTTGCGCCTGCGTGGCTTATTTATCGTTCTGGTCGATACACATCAGTACTTCAAAGAGAATTACAAACGTTTTTTCCGTACTTTTTTTTGTACCTATAGAGTACTTAACGGTGTGATTTTTGATTCCTTGTACAAGGCAATTCTGGCCTCCGTTTTGCTTGCCGTTTGCGCCGGCGTGCCATATTTATCGTTCTGGTCGATATAACATCAGTACTTCATAGAGAATTACAAACGTTTTCTTCGTAATTTTTTTGTACCCAAAGAGTAGTAATGGTGTGATTTTTGATTCGTTTTACAAGGCCATTCTGGACTCCATTTTGCTTGCTGTTTGCGCCGGGCCGTATTTATCGTTCTGGTCGATATCACATCAGTACTTCAAAGAGAATTACAAACGTTTTTTTTCGTACTTTTTTTTGTACCCATAGAGTAGTAACGTTGTGATTTTCGATTCCTTGTACAAGGCCATTCTGACTCCGTTTTGCTTGCCGTTTGCGTCGGCGGGACTTATTTATCTTTCTGGTCGATATCACATCAGTACTTCAAATAGAATTACAAACGTTTTGTTTCGTACTTTTTTTTTGTACCCATATAGTAGTAACTGTGTGATTTATGATTCCTTGTACAAGGCCATTCTGGCCTCCATTTTGCTTGCCATTTGTGCCGGCGTGCCTTATTTATCGTTCTGATCGATCTCAAATAAGTACTTCAAATAGAATTATAAACGTTTTTTTTTTCCTATTTTTTTGTACCCATAGAGTACTTAACGGTGTGATTTTTGATTCCTTGTACAAAGCCATTATGGCCTCCGTTTTGCTTGCCGTTTGCGCCGGCGTGCCTTATTTATCGTTCTGGTCGATACCACATCAATACTTCAAAGAGAATTACAAACATTTTTTTCATAATTTTTTTTTGTACCCATAGAGTACTTAACAGTGTGATTTTTGATTCCTTGTGCAAGGCCATTATGGCCTCCGTTTTGCTTTCCGTTTGCGCCGGCGTGCCTTATTTATCGTTCTGGTCTATACACAATAGTACTTCAAAGAGAATTACAAACGTTTGCCTTATTTATCGTTCTGGTCGATATCAGATCAATAATTCCAAGAGATTTTCAAACGTTTTTGTTCGTACTTTTTTTGTACCCATAGAGTAATAATGTTGTGATTTTTGATTCATTGTACAAGGACATTCTAGACTCCGTTTTGCTTGCCGTTTGCGCCGGCGTGACTTATTTATCGTTCTGGTCGATATCACATCAGTATTTCAAAGAGAATTACAAACGTTTTTTTCGTACTTATTTTGTACCCATAGACTAGTAACGTTGTGATTTTTGATTCCTTGTACAAGTCCATTCTGGCCTCCGTTTTGCTTGCCGTTTGCGCCGGCGTGACTTATTTATCGTTCTGGTCGATATCACATCAGTACTTCAAAGAGAATTACAAAAGTTTTTTTTCGTAATTTTTTTGTACCCATAGAGTAGTAACGGAGTGATTTTTGATTCCTTGTACAAGGCCATTCTAGCCTCCATTTTGCTTGCCGTTTGCGCCGGCGTGCCTTATTTATCGTTCTGGTCGATCTCACATCAGTACTTCAAAGAGAATTACAAACGTTTTTTTTTGGTACGTTTTTTTGTACCCATAGAGAACTTAAAAGTGTGATTTTTAATTCCTTGTACAAGGCCATTCTGGACTCCGTTTTGCTTGCCGTTTGCGCCAGCATGCCTTATTTATCGTTCTGATCGATACCACATCTGTAATTCAAATAGAATTACAAACGTTTTTTTTCGTACTTTTTTTTGTACCTATAGAGTACTTAACGGTGTGATTTTTGATTTCTTGTACGAGGCCATTCTGGCTTCCGTTTTGCTTGCCGTTTGCGCCGGCGTGACTTATTTATCGTTCAGGTCGATACCACATCAGTACTTCAAAGAGAATTATAAACATTTTTTTCGTACTTTTTTTTGTTCCCTTAGAGTACTTAATGGTGTGATTTTTATTTCCTTGTACAAGGACATTGTGGCCTCTGTTTTTGATTTCTTGTACGAGGCCATTCTGGCTTTCGTTTTGCTTGCCGTTTGCGCCGGCGTGACTTATTTATCGTTCTGGTCGATACCATATCAGTACTTCAAAGAGAAATTATAAACATTTTTTTCATACTTTTTTTTGTACCCTTAACGGTGTGATTTTTATTTCCTTGTACAAGGACATTGTGGCCTCTGTTTTGGTTGCCGTTTGCGCCGGCGTGCCTTATTTATCATTCTGGTCGATACCACATCAGTACTTCAAAGAGAATTCCAAACTTTTTTTTCGTACTTCTTTTTGTACCAATAGAGTACTTAATTGTGTGATTTTAGATTCCTTGTAAAAGGGCATTCTGGCCTCTGTTTTGCTTGCCGTTTGCGCCGGCGTGCCTTATTTTTCATTCTGGTGGATTCCACATCAGTACTTCATAGAGAATTACAAATGTTTTTTTTCGTACTTCTTTTTGTACCCACAGAGTACTTAACGGTGTGATTTTAGATTCCTTGTAAAAGGGCATTCTGGCCTCCGTTTTGCATGCCGTTTGTGCCGGCGTGCCTTATTTATCGTTCTGGTCGATATCATATCAGTACTTCATAGAGAATTACACATGTTTTTTTTGTACATTTTTTTGTACCCATAGAGTAGTAACGGTGTGATTTTTTATTCCTTTTACAAGTCCATTCTGGACTCCGTGTTGCTTGTCGTTTGCGCCGGCGAGCCTTATTTATCGTTCTAGTCGATATCACATCAGTACTTCATAGAGAATTACAAACGTTTTTTTCGTACTTTTTTTGTACCCATAGGTAGTAACGGTGTGATTTTTGATTCTTTTTACAAGGCCATTCTGGACTCCGTTTTGCTTGCCGTTTGCGCCGGCGTGCATTATTTATCGTTATCGTCGATATCACATCAGTACTTCAAAGAGAATTACAAACGTTTTTTTTCGTACTTTTTTTGTACCTATAGAGTAGTAACGTTGTGATTTTTGATTCCTTGTACAAAGCCATTCAGGCCTCCGTTTTGTTTGCCGTTTGCGCGGGCGTGACTTATTTATCGTTCTGGTCGATATCACATCAGTACTTTAAAGAGAATTACAAACGTTTTTTGCGTACTTTTTTTTGTACCCATAGAGTAGTAACGTTGTGATTTTTGATTCCTTGTACAAGGCCATTCTGGCCTCCGTTTTGCTTGCCGTTGGCGCCGGCATGACATATTTATCGTTCTGGTCGATATCACCTCAGTACTTCAAAGAGTATTACAAATATTTTTTTTCGTACTTTTTTTTGTACCCATAGAGTAGTAACAGAGTGATTTTTGATTCCTTGTACAAGGCCATTCCGGCCTCCATTTTGCTTGCCGTTTCACGGCGTGCCTTATTTATCATTTCAGTCGATCTCACATCAAGATGCCATGTGAGAATTACAAACGCTTTTTTTAGACGCGTTTTTGTACCCATAGAGTACTTAACAGTGTGATTTTTGATTCCTTTTTTTTCCGTACTTCTTTTTGTACCCATAGAGTACTTAACAGTGTGATTTTTGATTCCTTGTACAAGGCCATTCTGGCCTCCGTTTTGCTTGCCGTTTGCGCCGGCGTGCCTTATTTATCGTTCTGATCGATACCACATCAGTACTTCAAAGAGAATTCCAAACGTTTTTTTTCATACTTCTTTTTGTACCCATCGAGTATTAACGGTGTGATTTTTGATTCGTTGTACAAGGCCATTCTGGCCTCCATTTTGCTTGCCGTTTGCGCCGGCGTGCCTTATTTTTCGTTCTGGTCGATACCACATCAGTACTTCATAGAGAATTACAAACGTTTTTTTCGTACTTTTTTTGTACCCATAGAGTACTTAACGGTGTGATATTTGATTCCTTGTACAAGGCCACTCTGGCCTTCGTTTTGCTTGCCGTTTGCGCCGGCGTGCCTTATTTATCGTTCTGGTCGATATCACATCAGTACTTCAGAGAGAATTACAAACGTTTTTTTTCATACTTTTTTTGTACCCATAGAGTTGTAGCCTATTCGATGTGATTTTTGGGTAGTTAAGTGGTGTTTAAAGACACATTTCATCATGTGTTGAATCAAGAGACAAAAGATGTTTACGTCCAAAATCTCGACATTTCTGGGTGATTTGTGCATGTTTTATCGGTATTTGTCACACTTGGGTATGTGGTTTATTTTTATTACAGGTATGGCGTGATAGAAGGCATGACGAGGATCAGAATGGTATAAAAATCGTCCAAAAAGGAGTTCCTATGAAGAAATGACGCGATATTCAAATTAAGCAATCGAGAAACAAGAAATGAATTATTAATGGAGTATTTTTTTTAGGATCCCTATTTGGTGTATAATGAGGAGTAAATCCCAGTTCCTCCGGTCAGTTTTGCACTCTTTGTGAATGATATATAAAATAAAATAAAACATAGAAAGAAAAGAATAGGACATCAATTGGCTGGGGGCCACTGGCATGAATGAGTCCGAGAAACAGAGGAAGGGACGCAACATATTTTTGGATTTTCCGGATATATGCGGAAGAATTACGTCGGCTATTTTAATTATAAAAAACCACTTAGGTCAAATTATTATTGACAGTTTTCCTAGCACAATTTGATTTTTCTCTGCAACAATTGTTTCTCTTCAATTAGAGTAGATCTATTTTATTTTTCTACGAAAATTCCCTTAGAACATCAACAGTTTATTTTTTTTTTTTTTTGCGATTTCAACACAACGAAGTAACGATTCGAGTGGTGGATTTCTTCAATTTTTTGTGATAATTTTATTTAGCTTTTTATCATGTTGTTTGCCAATTTATTTATGATTTCTTGCGTTCTTGATTTTATTATGCATATCTAAATTTTTTGATAGCTAGATTATGTGATGGATCGCGAAATTGATGCCTAAACGATGATCTAGGGATGAGTAGAGCTTAAAAATTAAATCCTTTGAATTGTTGTGTCCCAAACTTTGATCTTAATGCTTGAATTAATTTGATCACCTAATTCATGATTCAACACATAACCTTTATAAATGTATTTGCGAGGGAGTGTGCGAACTAGAATTTTAGGATTTCCATGCATGAACTTGTCGATTCATTCGTAGCCTGTTCCTTGGTAAGGTTATTCTAGCTAAGCCGTGAACTCGATGGATGCGCAGTGTCTCATAGTTTTTTCATCATAGTAGGTCAATTAAATCTCATTGAGGGGACTGTTTAACCGAATATAGGGTAGCTAGGTTGTGGTATTAGCGCCTAGAGACCAGTTTAGGAGATTGCACGAACAACACATTCATTGGAAACCATTGGTTGGTTGGTAGGTTAAGGCTCGTCCCTAGTGATTCGGTACCGGTGTTAAGAGTAGTGTTCATGATCATAGTTTAGCTAATCCTTTTTATCATACTATTAAAGTTATCATTTTTATTTGCTTTGTTATAACTACTTTCACATCATTTGTGAGCCTAAACTAAATACGACCGTGATTGTGGTACTTGACGGATTCCTCGTGGGATACGACCTTGCTCGTCGTTGTAGTACAACCGACCCGATACTCTGCCGGTTAAAGTTGGTTGACTATAATTTGGCCATCATCTACGAAAGAATAATCCTTTTCCAGGTGCTGATTTGAGAAATCTGAGAAGCCCGTGTGTAGCTTTTAAGTGTGCTTCATTTGGTTGGGCCAAAAACTGACTTAATTGTTGAACTGGAAAAGCTATGTCTGGTCTTGTATTCCCAAGATATAATAGTTTACCAACCATGATTTTGTAAAGTGTATTAGATTCCCGAAGAGGAGCTTCAACTTTTGTTAAATTGTGTGACGTATCCATTGGTGTAGCTACTGGTTTGCATTCTAAAAAACCAAACTCTGTGAGAAGGTCCAAGCAGTATTTCCTTTGATTAATTACCATCCTTTGATCTTGCCACCTCAAAGCCTAAGAAGTACTTGAGTGTGCCAAGGTCTTTTATGGTGAAAGCAGAATGCAATAAATCTTTTAGGTTTTGGATTTCTGTCAAATCTGAGCTACCAACAATTATATCATCCACATATACCAATAGAGCTACAAATTTTACGCTTGACCTTTTGTAAAGAGGCTATGGTCATTCTGAGATTGCATGTAGCCATGGTCTAGTAATTTCTGTGTTAGTTTTTCATTCCATTGTCTACTTGCTTGTCTCAGTCCATATAATGTCATGTTGAGTTTGCATACTAAACCAGCTGCTGCTAAACCAGGTGGTGGTCTCATATAGACTTTTTCTTCTAGATCTCCATGCAAAAAGGAATTATTTACATCTAATTGATGCAAATGCCAATCCTTTTGTGCTGCTAAGGCCATGAAGAGTCTTATGGTTGTCTGTTTTGCCACAGGTGAGAAGGTTTCCAGAAATTCAATACCTTCTGTTTGTGTCAAACCATTTGCAACCAATCTTGCCTTGAACCTTTCCACTGAACCATCTGCCTTTTTTTTATTCTGAAAACCCACTTGCCTCCTATTGGTTTGACCCCTTTTGGTAAGAGAACCAATGACCATGTATTTGTTTTATCTAGGGCTGCTAGCTCCAAAAAGCTTGTCCTCTTGCCTTTTTAATCTCAACACCCCCCTCAAGCTGAACATAGATGAAATCTAGGTGAAGCTTGCCCAAAAATCTTGTCCTCATACCATGTTGAAAACACAAATAAGGAAAGAACATAAAAAGATTAAAGAAAAACAAATTCTGGAAACGAAAACTGTTCAAGAACACTTGAAGGCATTCTTCCCCAAATTTGAAAACTAAAAGAGCGGGAAATCAAATCCGAACGAATTAGAGTGAAATCATTACATCAAAATGTAATTGAACAACTTAATTGAGTCTCAGCAGTTCCAATTAGTATTTATACTGGATGTGTGAGCTCAATCAGTTATAACTAACTAACTAACTAACTAACTAACTAACCACCTTCCTAAGTGTTTGTTGAAATGTCTCTAAGAACCCAAAAAGCTTGTCCTCTTGCCTTTTTAATCTCAACATATTTATATTTTGTGACGAATGACGTATGTTTCAAATTCATTAGCATTAGTGTATGAGTATTATGAAACAATTATTATGGATGTCCATTTGCATTCTTACAACTTAATACTATTCATTATATCTTTATAAGTTAGAAATCTCAAAAGGCATCTAATACTTTGTTGTGTTTAATGTAGTATCTGTTGGAAGTAGCGCCCGAAAGACAATTTATGTAATTGTTTTTATAATTAATAAATGACAGATTTATTATCATCTTATTACCTGCATCGTGCTTGTAAGTAATACACTGCTGAAAACCCCAAGTCGTATCATATGTAGCCATATAACTTAGCGTGTGTCACACATTAGGATTAAGTTTATTGTGATACACTTGAAATGTTAGTCCGTGGTGAACTTAATCAATGTATGGGGTCTATTGATTAAACCACCATTAATGCGTCCAGAACACTTTATGGTGTGACCGTCTTATCCGGACAGTCGATATTGGTTATCTAAGTAGGGCATTTATATATGATGTAGTCATATAGGACTGGACCGATTTAATCTGCATTTCTCATATAATTCCGTGTTTGAGAAATCTTATTAAATAAAAAGATGATCATATATGGATTTACCTTAATCCTGAAGTGATTGCATACTCCTACTTGTTTCAAGATAGGGTTTGATGTGTTCGTTAAGGATCGTTAACAGGCGTGGTCCAAATCACTTTCATGTTAGCACTATTCTGGAATGAGTGAGAAGTGTGTGTCTCACAGATATGGAATCCATTCCTTCCTGCGGGAAGTAGAAAGACAATCCCCGTATTTGTTGATCATAGAAACAGATCGATCGGCTAAGTTCGCATTGGTTATGAACTAATTGATCACTAGTGGGTTAATGGTAAATAAGGATAAGATGTAGTGAAGAAGGTTTACAGAAATAATCCTGCTTCGTTATGGATAGTCTATGGAGGGTTAGTCTATATGTAATGATTATATCAGTGGACACTTATTGACTCGACTTTCTGAGAATAAGTTATATCTATAATCGATAGAGTTCAGTTTTGGATTTATGGTGGCGTAATTCTAGAATTAATAAGTTGAGTAGAAATGTTCTGTTCGATGAATATTTTATTCAATTTATTGTAGCTACTGGGTATAGGTCCATGGTCCCCGGGTTGGCTCCTAACACGCGAGTGTTTCCTCGTTTTGTGGAACCTCGAGAATAAAATAAATTGTTGGTCATTTTAATAAATATGCGGATATTATTTATTTGGTAAATAATATGTAATATAGAAAATACATTTTCTATTATCCCAAATGGCATAAAAATTGAACCATATTTATTTGGTTTTGGGAAAAGAAATTTTCTCATAATTAATTATAATGTGGATAATATAATTATTTATGTGTTAAATAATTATAAATAAGAAATTAGATGATCACTTCCAACACTACTAGAGGGGCGTACCATCACTTCCTAGTTCCCTGGGTCATTTCTTATTGGATAAATAGGAAAATTTTCTATTGGATAACGGTTTTATTTTTCTAAAAGAAAAAGATAAATTTGTGTGTAAAAGATAAACTCTCAAACTATTTGGTTATTATCCTATAAAAAGAGAGTTTCTCCCAACATAAAATTTTACCAGAATATCCAACGCCATACTGAGAAAGAAAGGGGATGCACCTTTTTTTTGGGGAAAGCCATCAGGAGGAGAAAAACCTAGGGTTTTTCTTGGAGCATATTCGAGGAGGTTCTACTACAAGGATCGACGTCCACTAGTCGTCGCTTAGTGATACAACTCGGAAGATCACGGCTTCTCTCCGGTTGGGTAAATCTTAAACCTTCCTGTAGATTATTAATTATTATGTGAATCATGTCGTGGTATAATCGTAAACGAATTTCGATTCGTAGCTTCCGCTGTGCATGATCGAGTGTCTCGATCGGTGCTGTGAATCAGATCTGACGATCCAATTATGGATCAGATCCGAATTCGGGTTTTTGTATATCCAGCATATGGTATCGGAGCTAGGTTAAAGCGATTTTGCGATCTTGATTGCATATTAATTAATAAGGATTAGAATTGAATAAAAGTTGCATCTTTTTTTTATTTATTCATTATATATATATTGCGTGGTTGACGAGATGGATTGGGGTTGATATTGTTTACCCGTTAGATCTGTTGTAAACTCGTTGTTTCGGGTATAGGAAATTATGAAAATTGATGTAATTTTAATTCTATAGAAAGAATAATGTTTCCGTTGCTGCTGATACTTTTATTTTCTGTTCGGCATTTGTCATCATGAAGATCCTGACAATGCACTGGTGAAGATACTAGTTCTGCATCATGGAGACCCTGGTTCGATTACCATCGATGCGGTGTAATGAATTTTTTTCCCCAAACTTTTATTTTCTGTTCAGCATTTGTCATCATGAAGATCATGACAACACACTGGTGAAGATGCTAGTTCTGCATCATGGAGACCCTGGTTCGATTACGATCGATGCGGTGTAATGAATTTTTTTCCCCAAAGGTTGCAGTTTTATAGAAAAAATTGCGTGAGCTGTGATTCGAACACTGGTCGCATCACGATAGGAGAAGAAGCATGCGACCAACTCGGCTGGCAGCACTTTTGTTCAAGAAACGGAGCAGCAAATTAATATACAGAGCGGCGACAGATTAATTTGAAATTAGTAAATCCTTTAAACGTAGGGTTTATTTATTTATTTGATTTTAAATTTATAGATTAGGTACGGGGGTACCAACGGTCCATCTCAGTGATTTATTTTTCGTATTTATTTTCTTATGTGATTATTTATCTGATATAACAATGCCATGCATCATATTCATGAATTTCACTCCTAGCATATAATTTTGGCATTAATTAGACATGTATGAAGATGATAATTAATTTAGATTAATAATTAATTTAATTAATTAAAGGAAAACGGAATTTTATCGGGATATAAAATTCACATGATAAACTTGATTTAGGATTATAAATCCTTCGGGGATTTAATTATGTAGTGGCTACATAAAAAGAATTTTAATAATCGAAAATTTAGAAAATCGTGAAAAATTGGACACCAACTAGACGGTTTGGAACCGATAAGTTGGTGGTTGTTTTTTTTCTTGATTTATTGTTTTTGAATTATTGGAAAATTCTATAATCCTAAAAATTTTATCATGACTAATTAGGACTATAAAATTCTTTGATGAATTTTAATTGTGCAGTGTCTACACAAATTTCTGAATAATCAATAAATTGGAAAATGACGAATAAGGTGTCGCTAGTTAGACGGTATTTGGAACCGATAAACTAGTGAGAGTGTTAGGAACATTTTATTATGTTTTGATGATGGCCATACTAGCTGTTATAGTAAGCCTGAAATAAGTTAGAATTCTCTGTATAAGTCTTTACTTAGAGTCTGACATATTGTATAAGTTAAGTCAGACAAGTATTGTACTAGTTGGTAGGACGGCAAAGTAAAACAGACATTCGGCAGAGTAAAGCCAGCCAAGTACATGCAGAGAAGCAATGAAGACTTAAAGGTATGACTTATAACCAAAGAAGTCTATGATGACCTTGGATAAGGCTAAGTTATGGTTCAAATGATGAAACTTAATGTTCAAATATGGTGTAAACTGATCTCACCCAAACCAATGATTAGTGAAGTACAAAGATTCTCCTTAAACATAAGTAATGAAGGAAACAGTGAATCGGCAGAGTAAACTGACTTTCGGCTAAGTAAAGGCAAAAACAGTGAAGGAAGATCTAAGCGGCAAAGTCAGATGGATCACTCGACCGTTCAGAGAACGGCGAAGTAATCCTTATCAGAACATAATTGAAATATGATGAAGATTCAGAGGATCATGCATTTAATGCACAATCAATAAAGGATCAATCAAGGACGGATTTTCTGCTATACATTTGAAGAAAAATCAGATCACTGAAATCAAGGAGAATGTAATTAAGGGGGAATCAAGAATAAAATCAAGGATTATTCCCCTCATTAATATAGCCAACGGATGGAATTTCAAATCAAGGATACTCAAGGCTATAAATAGAAGGCATTGACAGACAGATAAAAAAACGGTCAAGAAAAAAGAAAACAAAGCAGAAACTCTGTCAATTTGAAAAGCCTTCTCTCTGAACTTACAAGGATTCATCTAGAGATCAACTCAGACATCAGAACTACAATTTTATATTTAGCATTGAGATTGATCAATCAAGCTTGTGAATCTCGGTCATAATAAATCAAGCAAATCGAATCGAAGTCATCGAGAAGGAGTTGTGTTTGTGATAGCTCTTTGAAGGATTTGATCTCAAAAAAAAGCGTTGAAAGAGATCTGAATCACTCAAGTTATTGTGACCAAGGAGTGATAGTCTTGTAGATTGTGAAGCTTGGGAAGTCAAGGACAATCTTACTATTGTATCTGTGAAAACAATAGTGAATTCCTCCATCATCACAGGAGAAGAGTGGATTAAGGGATTACACCACCCTAAACCACTATAAGCCTTGTGTCAATTTACTTTCTACAATTTACTTTACTGCACTCATTTAATTGCCTACGTTATACCCTATATCTGTGAATGTATAAACTGCTTTGAAACAATCTAGTAAGAAGTGACTTATCCGCTGCCCAAAAGTTTTTAATCACAAGAAAAGTTTTTGAAACTCCACTATAGTCATTCACCCCCCCTCTGACTATAGTTCTACCCTTCTCTGGGACCAACAATTGGTATCGGAGCGGTGTTCCTAGTATCGAACCACATTCGGATCTAATTTAGTAACAAGGAGATCACATATTTTCAAAGTAGTTTTCAAATCAGAGTTTTCTATTCATTCACATATAGATCTCTTATTTGTAATTATGGATTCCTCAAAATTTATGTCAAAAGTACCTGTTTTCAATGTTAACAATTTTGATGAATATAAAATAAGAATGTTGTCTTATCTTGCAGCAACTCATGAGTAGATGCTGGATGTAATTAATGATGGCCCAATCACAATCATGACTGTAGTATCCACAGGAGCAGATCAAGGGAAGGAAGTAGACAAACCCAAGAAAGATTGGACCAAGAAAGATAGGAGAAGAGCAAATCTAGACTTTGTTGCAAAAGATATGATTTTGAAGACTCTAGATAGCAACATGTTCATGAGAATCAAAGATTGTAAAACAGCAAAAGAGATGTGGGACAAGCTAGCATTGACAAATGAAGGATCTGAAGCAGTTAAAGAAAACAAATTATCTGTTGCAAAACAAAAATTTGAAAATTTCAAAATGAAGGCTGGTGAATCCATTGATCAAATGGACAACAAATTCTCAAGCATCATCAGTGAACTGCAACAGCTTGGTCACACATATCCCCAGAAAGAAGTATGCTTAAAGATCTTGAGAGGCTTACGAAAGATGGAAGATCATAACATCGATGTCGGAGGAACCACAAACCTTGCAAACAACGACACTCGACATCGATGTCCCAACTTAAAGCTCATGAATTGAATCGAGCGGTGAAGATGGTGCTCGGCAGAGGCACAAAAGCCACCGCACCGATAGCACCCTTATCAAAGTAACTTTGCCATTGCATCGGACAAAGAGACACATGAACTTAAAGAACATGTAGCTTTATTAGTTAAACATTTTGTGAGTTTAGCAAAAAAGAAGCCATTCAAAGGAAACTCATCATCAAACAAGAGGTCAAGCTCAACCAAAGACATGAAGAAGAAAGATGATGAATACAGGTGCTTCAAGCTGCAACAAGAAAGGTCACTTCAAGGCTGATTGTCACGAAGAAAATGACAAAGATGATGAAAAGAAGAAATACAAAGCATCCGAAAAGAGGAAAGGCAAGAAAGCACTCAAATTTGAATCTAGCGGTGAAAAGAATAAAGAATCATCTGATAATAACTCAGATACCAGTGATGAAGAAGACAGCTCAGAAAATGAAAAAGCATGTCTATGCCTCATGACCAAAGAATTAGATGAAGATGAAGGTGATAGCTCAGACATTGAGAAAACAAGCCTATGTCTAATGGCCAAAGAATCAGATGAAACTGAGGATGTCTAGTACATAGACAATGGATGTTCCAGACACATAACAGGAAACAAGAGATGACTCACTGACTTTAAAGCTTTTGATGGACCCAAAGTCACATTTGGAGGCAAAGAAAATCCTGGCAAGATTAAGGGGAAGGCACAATGCTCAAGAACAATCTGAAGATTCAAAATGTGGCATATTTCAAGGGACTTAATTTCAATCTGATGAGCATTAGTCAATTTTGTGACAAAGGCTACAATGTGCACTTCAACAAGGAAGGATGCAAAGTCATTCACATCCAAACCAACACAGTAGTACTTGCAGGAAGAAGAAAAGATAACATGTATGTGGTGGATTGGAAAAGCGATTAAAGCGAGAAACATGTTTGTTTGTCAAAACAAAGCAGTCAACTAGTGGTTATGGCATAGAAGACTAAATCACCTAAATTTCAAGACCATCAACAAATTATCAAAGAACAAGTTAGTTGAAGGCCTGCCAGAGATCACATTCAAGAAAGAAAGTCTATGTGAAACATGTCAGAAAGGGCAACAAATCAAAAGTTCCTTCAAGTCAAAACCCTATCAATCAACAACAAGAATTCTACATCTGTTGCATATGGACCTGTTTAGACCAGTCACACCAGTAAGTGTAAGTGGTAAGAAATACACCCTAGTAGTGGTGGATGACTACTCAAAATACACCTGGACCATCTTCATGAACAAGAAGAAAGAGACACTCAAAAAGCTGCCAAATTTGTTAAGAAGACTTCAAAATGAGAAAGAACTGAAAATCATCAAGATCAGATCAGATAGAGGCACTGAATTTCTTAATGAAATTATCAAAACCTATTGTGAAGAAAATGGAGTCTCGCATCAATTATCAAGATCGGGAACCCCACAACAAAATGGTGTGGCGAAAGAAAAAAGCAGAACTCTCAAAGAAGCAAATCGAACAATGATTGCAGAAGCATGCTTGCCAAAGAGATTTTGGGCTGAAGCAGCAAACACAGCATGCCATACACAAAACGGATCAATCATCAACAAACATCATAGAAAGACTCCATATGAAATATGGAATGGTAGAAAACCTAATATCTCATATTTGCATATGTTTGGATCAAAATGCTCTGTTTTGAACAGGAATCAGCTGCATGCCTTTGATGAAAAGGCTGATGAAATAATCTTTATAGGATACTCAGACACAAGTAAAGCATTCAGAGTACTCAACAAATGAACATTGGTGATTGAAGAATCAATACATGTAGACTTTGATGAACCAAATACAAATGGTGAAAGTCTTCAAGAAAAAGAAGAAGAAGCAGCACAAAAGCAAGTGTATATAAATACAACAGTACCAGCAACTATTCTGCATCACAATTTTGGAAATCAAGATGACCCACAAGTCAATACAACAGAAGAAGCACCAGAACTTGAAGCTCATGTACAACATGAAATTATAGAAGCACCAAGTGAAGAACAACTTCAACCTGACCTAAATTGGCTAAGAGATCATCCTGAAGAACAAGTTATTGGAGATATTCACACAGGAGTGAGAACCAGAAGACAACTGGAGCATATGTTAACATGTTTTCTATCACAAGTGGAACTCAAGACAATAGATGATGCAATTCAAGATGCAGATTGGATCTCAGCCATGCAAGAAGAACTAAATGAATTTGAAAGAAATGAAGTGCAGGAACTCGTTGTGAGACGGATATGGCCAACATCATTGGTACAAAATGGGTATTCAGAAACAAGATGGATGAGCAAGGAATTGTTGTCAGAAACAAAGCAAGGCTAGTTGCAAAAGGCTATTCTCAAGCATAAGGAATAGATTATGATGAAACATTTGCACCAGTAGCAAGATTGGAGGCAATCAGACTCTTTCTAGCTTTTGCTGCACACAAAGATTTCAAAGTCTATCAAATAGATGTCAAGAGTGCATTTCTGAATGGACTTTTAGAAGAAGAAGTATATGTGGAGCAACCCCCTGGTTTCCAACTCAAAGGAAAGGAAGACAAAGTATACAAACTAAAGAAAGCTCTTTATGGACTCAAACAGCACCCAGGCACTGGTATGAAACACTATCACAATTTTCGATCAAGAATGGATTCAACAAGGAACCACAGATAAGACTCTATTCAAACTAGAGGAAGGAACAAGCACATTGCTAGTACAAATCTATGTTGATGACATCATCTTTGGATCAGAGGATGAAAATTTATGTGAGAAATTTGCAAACCTGATGAAGAGCAAATTTCAGATGAGCATGATGGGAGAATTAAATTATTTCCTTGGCCTTCAAGTAAAGCAAATGAAGGATGGCATTTTCATTTGTCAAGCCAAGTATACAAAAGACTTAATACACAAGTATGGTAGGGATACAAGTGGCACAGCAGATACACCAATGTGTGCAAGAGTCATTCTTGGAAAAGATGAAACTGGAAAGGATGTTGATCGGAAAATGTATAGAGGAATCATTGGATCCCTACTATACTTAACTGCAAGAAGACCTGATATAGCATTTGCAGTAGGTGTATGTGCAAGATTCCAAGCTCAACCAAAAGAATCACATCTTCTAGCAGCCAAAAGAATAATCAAATACTTGACAAACACTGTTAATGTTGGAATTTGGTATCCAAAAGATGGAGGATTCAAGTTGATAACATATTCGAGACTCGACTATCTTTGGATGCAAAATAGATAGAAAAAGCACCTCACAGAACTTGTCAAATGCTAGGCAAACAGACTAGTTTCATGGTTTAGCAAAAAGCAAAACTCCAAATCTACATCAACAGCTGAAGTAGAATATATAGCAGTGGCGGTTTGTTGTGCACAAGTACTTTGGATTAGACAACAGCTAAGGGATTATGGAGTGGAGGAGAAAACAATTCCAAACATGTGTGATAACACAAGTGCAATATCTATTACTGAGAATCCAGTGTTGCATTCAAGAACAAAGCACATTGATGTGA
Source organism: Gentiana macrophylla (assembly GCA_026214975.1). Classification (NCBI taxonomy): domain Eukaryota; kingdom Viridiplantae; phylum Streptophyta; class Magnoliopsida; order Gentianales; family Gentianaceae; genus Gentiana; species Gentiana macrophylla. Next base: position 79,718,140 of record CM047805.1, on the reverse strand, counting down.
GACATCATTTTATCAGAGACCATGTTGAAAAAGGAGATGTCATTCTAAAATACATACCCACTGAAGACCAACTGGCTGATATATTCACTAAACCACTCAGTCATGAAAGATTTAGCATGTTGAGAACTGAGTTAGGAATGATTGAAATCGACTAAATACCAAAGGGCGGCTAACTGGAGTAATCGGCTAAGTGACTTCATCGGCTGTTTAACCTTTGCCATTACAGGAGATGTAGTAGGTAAGGCATTGGTACTCGGCGAAGTTAACTTCACTGATTGTTAGGAACAGTCAAATAAAGCAGCTCAGTGAAAGAATCACTACACCGGCTAAGTGGCCAGCCAAGGCACTTCACCGAAATATAGACTGGAGTCATGGGTAAATTAAAGTGTGAACATAATCAACTTTATACACGTGGAAATTAAGGGAGTTATGGAAGATTATTCTGTGGATGATTACACATGTGGAGATCAACTTATAATCATGGAGGTAACCATATTACTTTTTTCAAATTACAAACGCCTCGATTCCTGGGCTCTATCATTACTTACCATAATCCACTCCTCCGCTTCACTCGAATATCGCGATTTACATAAACAAAATCACGCCATTATGTCATAAAATCAAACCACGTTCACACTACCCAAATCATCCTATATAAACCGCACTTAGAAATTTTCAGAAATCTTTACACTCTTTTGCAAAATTACAAGCCCCACTTTTGATTCTCTCTGAAAACTCGAAGTATTCCTATCTAAACATCAATCCATAACAATGGCTTCATCCTCCTCAAACACCCAAGCTGGGTATGAAAAATAAATTGCCACTGGATCATTCTTCCAAGAAGAACACTACTTAAAACTATGCGGAAATGATGAAGAAGCAAAACGATTAGCAGCAGGATGCAAAAACCTTAAATTATCAACCTTTCTCAATCCTCCAATAACCGAAGTTTGCTATGAAAATCTCATCTCCTTCTGGAAATCTGCAAAATACGTATCTGGGCTCCTTGCCGAAGAAGGTGACGAGTGGGAAGAAGACAAGATTGTTGCATCCGTCAATGGCAAAGAAGTGGTCATTACAGCAAAAGGTAATTCGAAAACATCTTAAACTTTCAAATAAGGGTCAAGCAAAAGTGACCTTGGTACCATAAAACTTGGATGGTTTCTGGCCAACAATCACCAAAATGGCAAACCCAGGGTCCAAGAAGGTCAATTGTCTTAGATCCGCTTTAAAGAAACCATTCAGTGAGTTTAGTGCCCTAATTGGCAAAAGCATTGAAGGAAAGTTGGGAGAAAATAATGCTATGACAGAAATCAGAATGCGGCTAATGGTAATCATCTACAACAATCTAGAGTTCAATTGGGCAAAATACTTATTTTTAAGAATCAAAGAACAAATCCAAGGTGAAGTAAAAGCGGCCGAAAAGGGGACAACAGAAGGAAAGACAAAGAAAGGACAATTCTGGGTGAAAAAGTCGTATGGGATTCAGTTACACTATCTGATGCAATGCCTCAAAGTCCCTGTTGTACAACTTCACAAATTGCATGAGTCCAAAGTCATGTTTACCTATGTCAAACAGCAAAAGCAAGCCGGAGGAGGGAAGAGAAAGAAAACCACAACTCATCCCTCCGGTCAAAGAAAGAAGCAAAAGGTTCACTGCAATCTGGAAAAGACGGCCTTTGGAAAATTATTCGATGAAGAAGAAGAAGAGGAATCTGATGTTGAGGCAGAACAACAAGAAGAAGAAAATGAAAGTGAGGATCCACAACCTCCAAATGAGGAAGTTACAGGAGACACTGGAGATGACGAGGAATCTTCAAAAGAACCCGCACATATGTCTGCAAACGATATTGATGATCGAATTGCAGAATATCTTGAATGGAAAGAAGGTGATTCCAGAAACCAGCTTCTAGATTCAGAACGCATGCTTACTGAGGAGGCATGGATCTTTAACTTTCTGGGAATCAGCACTCTGGTTGGTGTACTTGATGAATCTCCTCTCTGGGACATGGTTGATGCAGCAAAGACAAAACTGTCCCAGATCTCTGACGGACACAGTGATGACTCGAAAGATGGTGGAGATGGTGATGACAATACTGATCAAGATGATGGAGATGATCAGGATGACAATGATAATGATGATCATCATGCTGATGATCATGGCAAACAAGGAGAAGAGGTTACTTCTACACCGGATGCAATTGATGATAACATTCCTCTAAAAACTTTTCTACAGTCACATGCATCTAACAAGTCCACAACACCAGCTAAGACAACCACTCAACCACTATCTGCTGCAACTCCGGCTGACAGCACAAACATAGTGGACACAGGCTCAGCTGCTGCCACTCCAGTCAAGGCAATCCCCAACACAGAGCAAGGGGGAATAGCAGCTCAAGCTACACCAGCATACACATCTACCTAAATTCTTGAAGATCTGGATGTCAATGTAGATGTGACTCATCATCAAGACAGAGGACGAGAAAAGCGGACCTTAACCACCGGTGACATCCGGCACAAACTCTCTCAGCTGGCCATTGGTATCACAAATGAAACTTTTGAAAAAGCAGCAGATCTGCTGGCAGAAGAACTAGAGTAGCAAGCCATGCATCTCAGATCCATGACTTTGGCATTCAATGACAAAAGCTACTCCATTGAGCGAAAATTTGAGGCCATTGCTGAATACATCGAGGCACAGAACATTGTTGTTCAACGCCAAGGAGATTTGATGAGACAACTCAACATTAACATCACAAATAGTCTTGCAGGTCTCAGGCAACACATTTCTCAGGAAAATGACTCGATGGCAGTGGCATTTGGCATAAGATTCGCAGATGTCTTTGAGGCCCGACTAGTCATGATAAATGATTCACATCCATTGAATCAAAGCTGGACTCTCTGATTGGAACGGCAGAGACTACAAATAGCATCTTACTCCAGCAGAGGGATGATGCTGCCAAAAAGAGGGAAAATCAGGATAAGCCTGAAGGATCAACTATTAGACCCCCAAACTTCACTGAAGAACAAATGAGAGCAAGATACAGAGAAATCAGAATCAGAAATGAAGCAGAGGAACAGCAGAGGAGGGCTAGAGAAGAAAGAGAAAAAGCCCTAAACGAACGCTGCATTGGATTTCCTCACCCTATGCAAAGAAGAGATGATGACAGAGACAGACCTGGCAATCAGCAAAGACTTGGATCTAGCCAGCAAAGAGGATCAGCAAGTCAACATAGACTTAGCACCAGAGGAAACACCAGCAGAGGCATCAGCAGCTCCAAATACACTGGTCACAAAAGCAAAGCAGAATATGAAGCAGATGTACTGGACCATGTAAGAGAATTTTTCAGAGTACATGAAGGACTTTATCCTCATGTTTCACAAGATGAAGCATGGGCTGATTGGCTAAGCTATCAGGATGAAAGGATGAGAACTGATATGGCCAAACTCTACAATGATGTCAAGAGAGAATTTGCACTTCTAAAACAAACCAACAACAAACCAAGTTCAGCCATACCACTTTCTGCAAAAGGACCAGAAGACTTGCCAATTGAACAACAAGAAGACATCAACTATATGGTAAAATTCTTCAACCCTATGGGAAGAATGGACAAACAGGAGCAGTGGAGTCTCTACAAAAGTCTCAAGTTTGCTGACTCACATATTGCTGAAGCTAGGGAGAGACTTGAGAAGCACTTTGGAGAACCTAGGGCAAATGAGACCATGCCAGATTTCAACAGACTCTTTGCCAAGAAAGTATTCAAGGGAGTATCTGAATACACTGCTATGGCATACTGGAAGTGGAAGTTTCTAGAAATTGATTGGAAAGACATTGAAGAGGTTCAGACTACAAAGTTCAAAAGGTACAAGGCTGAATTAAGCAAAATGTAGTTTGTAACACTTAAATAAATTTTTGAACTTATTGCCCTTTAATGGATGAATAAAACTATTGAGTTCTTATTCTGTTAATTAGTATGAAAAATTTGGCTTACTTATATTCAGGCTTATGAGGGTTTTGGCATCATCAAAAAGGGGGAAATTGTTAGGAACATTTTATTATGTTTTGATGATGGCCATACTAGCTGTTATAGCAAGCCTGAAATAAGTTAGAATTCTCTGTATAAGTCTTTATTTAGAGTCTGACATATTGTATAAGTTAAGTCAGACAAGTATTGTACTAGTTGGTAGGACGGCAAAGTAAAACAGACATTCGGCAGAGTAAAGCCAGCCAAGTACATGCAGAGAAGCAATGAAGACTTAATGGTATGACTTATAACCAAGGAAGTTTGTGATGACCTTGGATAAGTCTAAGTTATGGTTCAAATGATGAAACTAAATGTTCAAATATGGTGTACACTGATCTCACCCAAACCAATGATCAGTGAAGTACAAATATTCTCCTTAAACTGAAGTAATGAAGGAAACAGTGAATCGGCAGAGTAAACTGACTTTTGGCTAAGTGAAGGCAAAAATAGTGAAGGAAGATCTAAACGGCAAAGTCAGATGGATCACTCGACCATTCAGAGAACGGCGAAGTAATCCTTATCAGAACAGAATTGAAATATGATGAAGATTCAGAGGATCATGCATTTAATGCACAATCAATAGAGGATCAATCAAGGACATATTTTCTGCTATACATTTGAAGAAAAATCAGATCACTGAAATCAAGGAGAATGTAATTAAGGGGGAATCAAGAATAAAATCAAGGATTATTCCCCTCATTAATATAGCCAACGGATGGAATTTCAAATCAAGGATACTCAAGGCTATAAATAGAAGGCATTGACAGACAGATAAAAAAAAAACGATCAAGAAAAAAGAAAACGAAGCAGAAACTCTGTCAATTTGAAAAGCCTTCTCTCTGAACTTACAAGGATTCATCTAGAGATCAACTCAGACATCAGAACTACAATTTTATATTTATCACTGAGATTGATCAATCAAGCTTGTGAATCTCATTCATAATAAACTAAAGCAACTGAATCAGAAGTCATCTGAGAAGGAGTTGTGTTTGTGATAGCTGCTGAAGGATTTGATCTCAAGGAGCAGTGAAAGAGACTGAATCACTGAAGGTGTTGCAACCAAGGAGTGATAGTCTTGTAGATTGTGAAGCTTGGGAAGTCAAGGAAAATCTTACTATTGTATCTGTGAAAACAAAAGTGAATTTCTCCAATCATCACAGGAGAAGAGTGGATTAAGGGATTACACCACCCTGAACCACTATAAGCCTTGTGTCAATTTACTTTCTGCAATTTACTTTACTGCACTCATTTAATTGCCTACGATGTACCCTATATCTGTGAATGTATAAACTGCTTTGAAACAATCTAGTAAGAAGGGACTTATCCGCTGCCCAAAAGCTTTTAATCACAAGAATTGTTTTTGAAACTCCACTATAGTCATTCACCCCCGCTCTGACTATAGTTCTACCCTTCTCTGGGACCAACAGAGAGCTTTAAATTTTGTGAATTATTGTTTTTGGAATTAATGGGGAATCATAAGTCCTAATGTATTAGGATTATAAAAATTCTTGGTGATTTTTATTTGTGTAGTGTGTACACAAATAATTTATAAATCCGAGAAATTGGAAAGTCGTGAATAAGTGACACTGGTTAGACGGTATTTGGAACCGATGAACTAGTGGGAGGATTAATTTACATATTCATGATTTATTTTTTTTCCGAGTTGTGAAGAAATTCTGAAAATCCTAATAAGACTACCTATTTTTTAAAATGAGTGGGAGCGGGGAAGGTGACAACCGACCCCACGGCCTCTACTGTTTACACAAGCACGTGAGAGAATGGTGACGCCTCGTGCCGTTTTTATTTCGGCCCCTACGGATGGCCTGCACTGCTATCAAAATTCAAGGCTTGATTTCCGAAAAGATAAGATTTTGAGTACTCGTCGGGTCACTGACCTACCCTACGGAGGCATACTCGGGGCGAACTTAAAAATCTGAAATAGTAGGTCACACTCACAAGGATATTTTTGGAAATATCTTGGGTAAAAAATGAAGGTAATCGACAACTAAACGGAGATGTTTGATTCTCAATGGTTTAATTGTTTAGAGAGATTGTCTCAATTTAATCGTCACCTCTTTGACCTACCCTACGGCGGCACTGTAGGTGTGAGATTAAATCTTTGGAATGGTAGGATAAACTGCATGCATGACATCACGTTTATAATTCCTAAAATCATCATTTGTTGTGGTGTATGATTTGATTTATATTTCTGTCATAATTTATTTTTGCAACTGCATATCATCTCATGGTATCTAAACTGCTAAACACGATAAATTGACTGGTAATCGACTTCGTAAAACTGGAAAAGTAACAAGAACGTTGAACTCAGTAAATGAGAATGCAAATTAATTTTTCGGTAAAGGATTCTCCTCTTGAGCCTTCAAACTTAAGTGACATTGATAAGAATGTGACTGCTGTCACTCGTGTAGTGCGAGAGACAAAACAAAATTAGTTCAAAGATGATGAGAATGATTTGGTATCAATCTCACTTAGACATCCCTCAGTTCACGAGTAGTGTCTACTTAAATGAACTGCTAGTTCATGGTCATTTCCTTTAAAGAAAGTCGAGAATGGGAAGGTAAATGTCTGCAAGTGTAAGTCATCTAAACTAAATAAGTTAAAGGCTAAACCAGAACATTAATAAAATAAAGCATAGGATAAGGAAAGTGATTTTGAATTACTAACCTGTGAATCCTTAAAGACTTTCTTAACCGGGTAATTTGACTCAGAAGCTAAAGTTCTTTTGTAAGAACAAGGTAGATGGGCATTCATGATGAAGAGTAGACAACGAGCAGTTATTTCATCTAAGATAGTAGGAGTGATATAAGGAAACAAATTTCGGATTTTAATCCTTGAATATCGCATAAATTTAATTTCTGTTTTCAGATTCGTTGGAACGAATGGATTCACTTTCAAATCGATAATATAGTTTCCTTAAGAAAGTGAATATGACATTTGTATACGATTCTGAGGCTCGGACTTTTGTCTGATAAAGTCAGAACCACTAAGTAATGCTGAAAAGGTATATGTAACACGTCATAAACTATTTAGACAAATGGTTTCCATATTAAGATAAACAATTCTTCAACATCTATTAATTAGTGCATATATCCTAAAGATAAGATCTGGAGACTGGCTAAGAGTGATTCCTATCTCCCAGTCTAAGAACACTGTCTCAAAGGAAAAATGACTAAGTAACCACTTAATTAGAAAAGGGTAATAGAGCTAAAGAAGTATCATAACTTGTTCATATTGACCTTCGGGGTCTTATGAAAGATACAAGCCAATGATAGTGTCTGAGTGGTAGACATTTTGTCTGATGACTACTTGAAATGCCAAAGTATATCTAAATATTTGGAGGAATCTCTGATATGACCAGAGATGCGAGTATTCCATGCTCAGATATAGGCTATAACATAGTTTTCGGAACTGATGCTCGGCCTACCTCCCAGTGAAACGATTTCACTGAAAGGATAAACCATATATTGTCTTGTATTGTTATTGATATGCTATATTACACTGCTTAACTCAATTAAGGTATTAGTTGCAAAATAACGGTTTACATTATTATGTAATACCGAGAAGTCTACCTAGAAGATGCTTATGAATTTGTGGATAAAGAGTGAAGTAAATTTACTCCACTTCCACAAATAGAGGCATTTAGCACTAGTGCTTGAAGGTAGGACTGGAGATTTTACGTACACGTTCATATGGTGATTGATCATGAAATATCTTAATGCAATGAGTAAAGGTTGATTATAATATTCTTAAGATCGGATAGTGACGGTTACACTGTTACATCCTTTCTAAAAGAATGTTTAGATAACAACCTTAGACCTTGAAGTAAAGTTACTCAAAAAGTTACTCAAAAAGTTACTATCTGATTTAATCAGACCATATCCAACATTGGTTGTTGGGGATTACGCTGATAAATACTACTGAACCTGATCAGAATATCGATCCACCTAAATGTAGTAGGAGTATGGTTTAACCATTGACCCACTGTGATAATGCAGACTTTACAGTCCGTTAGGGTTGATTGATAACCTATGGTCTTTTGGAAGGACTGTATAGGATTCTGAATAAAGGAGGTTGGCATAAAGTCATATACCTTTAAATGGAGTTATTGGTACTCCATGTCTGTTCACACTCTTGTAGAACCACCTGAGTGTCTCAGGCCCAGTGGGAGAAATTGGATCTACTTGAAAAGGAGTGGAATGAATGAGAAAGTTTACCTTTCTAAGGAAGGCCAAGTGGTCTAAGGGTAATTCCCTGAGAAGTAGATATTTTAATAGGGGTGATGCCCTGAAACTTTCTCACCACTCAGCCTTGCTTGACTCTATGGAAAGCAGAAAGATTACCAGGGGTGATGCCCTGAAACTTTCTTGCGGTGCAACGGAGCCTGAATTCAATCGGAACAGAAGGGTTTTAGCTCAAAGCGAATGGTAGATTGACTGCATGTGCTTACATCCATTGGTGGATTAAAGCAAAACTCTAGGTCATTAAAAGCCACAAGTTTGAAATATGTGGGCTTAACCAGAATATTGATGAGTCTTTCATAGACAGAGTATCAATGTTGGTAAAGTAGTGAATATTGGTGTTCATAAAGGTGACACTGCAATAGTTGTAAGAAACATGGGCGTGTTATCTGATGTCAAGAACTGACGAGCCAAAGCTTCTCTGAATCAAGAAGTGGACTATATTCTTAGAAATTGATTCGGTCGAATTCATGAGAACAAGTTGTCGGAAATATCCCATGAATCTTATTGGTTAAGATGATAATTCTTTTTCGTATGCAAAATTCAATGAGAGGTTTCCTACCCAACCCCTCATTGAATAATTCTCTCGGTCTTTGGATAAAGAGGAAATGGGATAAATTCTCTGGTGGATAGAGAATGTCAGATTATTAAAAGTCAATAACAGTCGAATCTTGGATTCGGACATTGAGTAGCAGTATAGTGTATCCTCAAGTACCTTTAGAGAAAGAGGAGTTGTATTCTTGAGTATTCGGGGTGCAAACTTGAGTATTGTTGATTACATTGTTTCTGATTTTAAGTCGGACTAAGGATGATCGTGAATCGATCTTGGGCTCAGTGTTTTCTTATAGTGATGGAGCTATAGTCTGGAGCAATCTAGCACTGCCAATTTGACTATGTTAGTGAAATACATAGCAGCTTTCGGAGCAGCTAAAGAGGCAATATGGCTTGAGAAGTTATTTGTTGGATCAAGAATTGATTCCAGGTCTCGATGAGCCGATACCATTTTACTGTGAAAACAGTTGAGAGGTAGCTCATGCAAATGATCTTTGCAATCACAAGAGGTCAAAAGCATATTGAGAGAGAGTACCACCTGATCAGACAGACCGTGCAGAGAGGCAGAGTTTCGATCCTAATAGATCGCCTCGAGCCGACAACCTAGCTGATCATTTACCGAGTCATGTGGCATCTACTGTCACTGATAAGCGCTTGGCAGGTATGAAATTGAGAGATATGTCTCATCTGTTTTAGAGCAAGTGGGAGAATGTAGTGGATAGAAATAATAAGGGCGTGGTGCTCTAAAAACAATCATTGCTTGTCTTTACGGGCAAGTGGGAGATTGTTAGATGTAGTGCCCGAAAGACAATTGTTGCTTGTCTATACGGGCAAGTGGGAGATTGTTGGAAATAGCGCCCGAAAGGCAATTTTTGTAATTGTTTTTATAATTAATAAATGACAGATTTATTCTCATCTTATTACTTGCTTCGTGCTTGTAAGTAATACACTGCTGAAAACCTCAAGTCGTATCATATGTAGCCATATAACTTAGCGTGTGTCACACACGAGGATTAAGTTTATGATGATACACTTGAAATGTTAGTCCGTGGTGAACTTAATCAAAGTATGGGGTCTATTGATTAAACCACCATTAATGCGCCCATAACACTTTATGGTGTGACCGTCTTATCCGGACCGTCGATATTAGTTATCTAGGTGGGGCATTTATATATGATGTAGTCATATAGGACTGGACCGATTTAATCTGCATTTCTCATATAGTTCTGTGTTTGAGAAATCTTATTAAATCACAAGATGATCATAGATGGATTAACCTTAATCCTGAAGTGATTGCATACTCCTACTTGTTTCAAGATAGGGTTTGATGTGTTCATTAAGGATCGCTAAGAGGCGCGGTCCGAATCACTTTCACGTTGACACTATTCTGGAATGAGTGAGAAGTGTGTATCTCACAGATATGAAATCCATTCCTTCATGCGGGAAGTAGAAAGACAATCCCTTATTTGTTGATCCTAGAAAGCGATCGATCGGCCGAGTTCGTATTGGTTATGAACTAATTGATCACTAGTGGGTTAATGGTAAATAAGGATAAGATGTAGTGAAGAAGGTTTATAGAAATAATCCTGCTTCGTTATGGATAGTCTATGGAGGGTTAGTCTATATGTAATGATTATATCAGTGGACACTTATTGTCTCGAATTTCTGAGAATAAGTTATATCTATAATCGATAGAGTTCAATTTCAGATTTAAGGTGACGTAATTCCGGAATTAATAAGTTGAGTAGAAATGTTCTGTTCGATGAATATTTTATTCAATTTATTGTAGTGACTGGTTATAGGTCAATGGTCCCCGGGTTGGCTCCTAACACGCGAGTGTTTTCACGTTTTGTGGAACCTCGAGAATAAATTAAATAGTTGGCCTATTTAATGAATATGCGGATATTATTTATTTGGTAAATAATATGTAATATAGAAAATACATTTTCTATTCTCCCAAATGGCATAAAAATGACGCCATATTTATTTGGTTTTGGGAAAAGAAATTTTCTCCAAATTAATTATAATGTGGATAAAATAATTATTTATGTGTTAAATAATTATAAATAAGAAATTAGTTTTCTTATTGGATAAATAGGAAATTTGTTTTCCTATTCGATAAATGTTTTATTTTCCTAAAAGGAAAAGATAAATTTGTGAGTAAAAGATAAACTCTCAAACTATTTGGTTATTATCGAGTTTCTCCTGTTAGATATAGTGTGCCCGAAAGACAATTGTTGCTTGTCCTTACGGGCAAGTGAGAGATTGTTGGAATTAACGTCCGAAAGTCAATTTATTTAATTGTTTTTAGAATTAATAAATGATGATTTATTCTCATCTTATTATTTGCTTTGTGCTTATATTTAATACATCATTGAAAACCCAAAGTCGTATCATATGTAGCCATATATCTTAGTGTGTGTCACACATGAGGATTAAGTTTATGGTGATACACTTAAAATGTTAGTCCGTGGTGAAGTTAATCAAAGTATGGGGTCTATTGATTAAACCACAATTAATGCACCTGCATTTTATGGTGTGACCGTCTTATCCGGACCGTCGACATTGGTTGTCTAAGTGGGGCATTTAAATATGAGAGAGTCATATAGGGCTGGACCGATTTGATATGCGTTTCTCATATAATTCCATGATTGAAAAATCTTATTAAATCACAAGATGATCATATATGGATTGACCTTAATCCTGAAGTGATTACAGACTCCTACTTGTTTCAGGATAGAGTTTGATGTGTTCGTTAAGGATCGCTAATTGGCGCGGTCCGAATCAATTTCATGTTTGCACTATTCTGGAATGAGTGAGAAGTGTGTGTTTCATAGATATGGAATCCATTCCTTCCTGCAGAAAGTAGAAAGACAATCCCCTTATTTGTTAATTCTAGAAACTGATCGATCCGCGTGGTTCGTATTGGTTATGAACTAATTGATCACTAGTGGGTTAATAGTAAATAAAGATGAGATGTATTGATGAAGGTTTACAGAAATAATCCCTTCATTACGGATAGTCTATGGAAGGTTAGTTTATATGTAACGATTATATCAATGGTCACTTTTCGACTCGACTCGACGTTTTGAGAATAAGTTATATCTATAATCGATAGAGTTTAGTTTCAGATTTATGGTGACGTAGTTCCGGAATTAATAAGTTGAGTGGAAATATTCTGTTCGATGAATGTTTTATTCAATTTTTTGTAGCTACTGGTTATAGGTCCATGGTACCTGGGTTGGCTCCTAACACGCGAGTGTTTTCTCATTTTATGGAACCTCAAGAATAAATTAAATAGTTGGTCTATTTATTGAATATGCAATATTATTTATTTCGTAACTAATATGTAAAATAGAAAATACATTTTCTATTAAAATGATATTAAAAGTGCCGCCCCATGTGATAAATAATTAGGAAAATAATTTTTTTTAGATTATGTTACATGTGTAATTAATTAATTATCTATTTGTTCGATTATTAATGGAAAAATATGAGATTGATTTTTTTGGGAATTATCTCTTATTTTATGGCAAATATCTTATTTTTGGTTAAATGTAAATATATTAAACCAAGGTATGGAAACTACAAGAGCTACATCCTAAACAAAAGAACTAGTCTAGTATCTACAAAAAGTTGAGAAGAGGTTAGATTTGTTGATTTCAAGCAGCATAAGACCCCTGAGGTTATTTGCTACAAGAAACAATAGCCAGTAAACCCCTATCAACACTCAAAACTGCCAAAAAGGGGTCATATGAGAGCACAACTCACATAGCGTATCCCTTGGTGTGTAGAGAAAGAAAATTAACTCAAACAACCACCAACCGCTACCAGAAGCCAAAACAAAAGATATACAAAACCCTAACATCATGGGGTAAAAGTGTACAAAGGAAAATCAGCTTGCATTATATAATAGAGGTGAGTCTTAATACAATGCAAAATGTCATTAATCTTCATCAATAAGCCTTCAAATCTCTTTTTGTTCCTCATATGCCAAAGCCAGTACACAACCATAGAGACATAAGCAGCCCTAGCCACATTAGCATGGGAGGTCCCCTTACAATGCCCGGTAATCCATCTCACAGAACTAAGAACAGTCTCCAAACTCTTATTGATTCCAAACCAAATTTTGATCTTCCCCCAAACCATACAAGAGATAGGGCACTGAAAGAACAAATGGGAAGCAGACTCTTCCACCAAACCACAAAGAGGACAAACCTTATCATCAGTAACCAATTTATCAGAAGTAAGTAAACTATTCTGCATAGCAATCCACATCATGAAGCAGTGTTTAGGAGTAGCCCTAGAGTTCCAAACAGTCTTGCACCACCAGACTTTGCTCTGCTTTCTCCTAAAGAAGTCATAAGCAACACTAGGTCTTAGTCTAGGACCTAAGCACCAAGTATGCATCAAAGAAACAGCAGCATCAGCAGAACCAGAGGCATCCAAAAGCCTGTCCCTGATTCTAAAAAGAGCCTTAATCAAAGAAGAATCACCAAGTTTGCATTGCTAGCTCCAAAGATCACAAAGACTGTTTTTTTTGCATTGAAAATTCCACAGGATTCTGGAAAGAAGTGCCAAGTTCCAAGCATCCAACTGGAAAATCCTCAGGCCTCCTTCGGATTTAGGAACACAAATCCTGTCCCAACCTACCAAATATTTCTTGAAAGTGTCACAGGATCCACCCCACAAAAACCTCCTACAAAGCTGGTCCATTTTCATCTTGACACTGCCAATAACAGGATATATGCCAAGCCAGAAACAATAAACACCTTGGATTACAGAAAGTATAAGCTGCAATCTGCCTGCATAAGAGAGAGAACCACCTTTCCAATTACAGAAATGATTCTCAAAGAAGTGAACAAAGGATCATAATGGACAACATTCGAGCCTAACAAAGACATAAAGGGATTCCAAGGTATCGATAGAAAAACCCTTCATTTAAAACCAGTTGATATCAAGCAAATCGGCTTTATCCTCCTCATTTAAACCAAAGACAAAACATTTTAGATTTCATCATATTAGCAACCAGGCCGATCACTCACCAAAACAAGATAAACAATTCATAAGAAGAGATGAAAGAAAAGGATCCCCTTAGCAAACAACATCAAGAAAAGCAAGGTGATTAATTTTCAAACTCGACCCGACAAAGATGATAATTAAAATCGAATCCTCCCTGAATCCTCAAGATTGCGGGACGGATACTCTATACCAATAACAAGCAGAAGGAGATAAGGGATCACCTTGTCTCAGCCTCTCTTTCCAGGAAAACCTTTCATTTCTCCATTAATAGATATAGAATAGGAAGCAAAGAGTAACACAAAGCATAATCCACTTTATAAACCTATTCGAAATCCAAAGCCCTTAAGACATCCTCTAAAAAGACCAATGGATAGAATCAAAAGCCTTTTAATATCCACCTTATTCAATCACCTATGAGGGCCCCTTTAACTCCATAATGTCCGATCAACTCCCGTGACACAAGAAAATATTATCTCGACATAGATCTACCATCCACAAAACAAGTCCGAGCCTCATCAATAATATCGTGAAGCCAAACAGAAAGCCAGAGGCCAAAATCTTAGAAATCACCTTATAAGTAACATTGCAACAAGATATAGGCCTATAATCACCCAATGAAGAGGCATGAGTAGATTTAGGAATCAAGGCAATGACAAAGATGATTAATCTGCTTCAAAGATATAGCATCATTCGAAAAATTCCAAGACAACATTAGTAAAAGAATCCCCAACAATATCCCAAGATTTTTTGAAAAAACCAGCTGAGCAACCATCAGGTCCTGGAGACTTATCATCAGAGATAGAAAACAAAGCTTCTTTTACATCCACAGTAGTAACCTCCTTTAATAACAGTTCCACAAATTTGCACGGAGACTTTAGGACCAAAGATTAACCACATCTTCTTCTATAGGAATGCAGAAGCTTCTCAGATTTAATCAGATCAATATAAAACTCAACAAAAGTGTCTCCAACCTGGTCATAAGAAGTGGTGAAAGATCCATCAGGAAGTTTAACAGAGGATATATGCCTCCTGACATTGTTCCTTTTCACCAAGGAATGAAAGAATTTGGATCCCCTGTCACTGAGCTTCAAATACACACCTTTGGTTTTTTTTTGAGCTAAAAAAGAAGCCTCAACAGCTTCCAAACCATGGCAAACCATTTTCTGATCCAGAATGTGAGTAGCCAAAAAATCAGAAGGCCTCTGATTATACTCAGACTGAAGATTACCAAGCACCTTGAGAGCATTTTCAGTTTTAACAGAGATATGAGCATAATGCTTTTGATTCAAGACTTTCAAAGGGAACTTGAAGCCTTTTAAGTCTTTTACAAAGTCGATACATAGCAGCACCAATGAGCCTCTTGTCCCCAACTTTGCACTAGGATATCAATATACTCGTCATGCTGCATCCACATATTAAAAACTTAAAGGGTTTCCTTCGACCATAGAATCTGCAAAAATTGTAATTCTACTGGGAGAGTGATCTCGAGTGAAGACCGGAGAGGGTCAAAAAAGCCGAGAGTTCAGAGTTCCAATCATACCAATATGCATTGATCATGACCCTATCAATTCTAGAAGACACAAACAAAGATTCCAAGTGAAAAACTCACCGAGGAGTTCATATCAGGTGAGATTAGCATCCAGAGAAAGATCAATACCATCCTGCATTTCATAATCAGAAGGCACATTCCCACCCCTCTTGTCTTCAACATATAAAACAACATTAAAATCACCCAGGACCATCCAGGGGAGATCATAACAGACGCTGAGTTCCCTGATTCTATCCCACATGGATCTCCTATCACCAATAGAATGCAGGCCATAAACAAAAGTGATCAGGAAACAATCACCCGAAACAAGGATCTTAACTTTGCAGTGTATCCATTGAACATCCATCTCCAAAACCACCACATCCAAAATAACAGGATCCCAAATAGCCGTCATTCTCTTACTTGTATGAAAATCAAAATTATGTACAGACTTCCAAAGAGGAATTTTCTTTCCAAGGAAGGAATCTAAACTTTTTTGAGACAGTTTAGTCTCAAGGATTCCAAATAAGGAAATCTGATGCTGCCTGAGATAAGAGACAACAACAGATTGTTTAAAAGCCTTATTGAACCCTCTATCATTCCAAAACCCTATCATTTTTGTCTACCTTGAGGTGATCTACCCCTAGAGACATCATCTGTAAATTTTTTACCATTTCCAGAAACACCAGTGGTGTTATGCCTATTATTCTTCTTTTTCTTCCTAAACTTCTTAGAACCAGAAGCACCAGGGCCATCCTTATTCAATTGATCATCTTCCTCCACCACATTTGCCCAAGAGCTGCTCTTATCAGGAGACAAAACATCAAAAGCATTAGTGATAGGAGTGACCACTTTCTCCACTTCCTTCCCTTTATTGTTAGAAGCAACATTCTTGCCTCTATCGTAAAATGAACAATTGCACCAAAGAAGATCCCTAGGAACAGGATCAGGAGCCTTATCAGAATTCACTGAATTATTTGCCTTCCCATCATCCTCAATAATAATCACTTTCTTCTTCTTTGGGGGGTTAGGTTTAGACACACCAGGTTTTTTTGACCTAGCCACATACAAAGCAGAACTTCCTTTTGAATCATCATGTCCTTCTTGATTGTGCCATAGTTTGTTGCATTTGGAGCGTAACTTAGGCCTCTCTTCATATAAAAACAGCCGCTTTAGGACCTTCCCATCATGCAAAGTAAATGGAATAATGAAGGTAACTCCATCTTTAAGTCAATCTCCACAAGGCATCTATCAAAACTCGAACTTTCTGGAAGTTGTGAACTTTATCAAGATAATCGAGGACTCCCAAAAATGAAGCAGATCTTACTCAATGCCATATCTTTCCAAAGCCTTAATGGTAGATTAGGCAATTGAATCCAAACTGGAACCACAATACAGGCATCTTTACTGAAATTAAACATAACAGGCATCTTTTTCAACAGCAAGGCCTTTCCAAAAGCATAGAAAGGACTAGCCTACAATACCTCATTAAGATCAGATTCTTGTTCAAACAGGAACACTATCCACCCAGAATTGTGGTAATGATATCTGCACTTCCTTGGCCAAGCATTAACAATCTTTTGGACAGCATCTCTACCTGGAAATTTGGAAGGAAAGATGCCAATCAAACTCAACTTCTCCAAAGAATCATCATTTAAGTCCTCTTCCTTCAAAAACACAGTATTCTGTGAAACACAATCCACATGATCTGTCAAGATAACAACCTCATCTGAAGGTTCCCTATTCTTCTTTACCATTTGTGACCAAGAAGCAACTTCTTCCACAGCTTTTTCAGCATTCTTCCCCAAAAAAACTCCAGAAGGAGTATCAGTATGAATAGCACCAGAAACACTATCTTTTTCCTTACTTGCAACAGAACCAGGATCCACCTCTACTTGAGTCCCCTGTTCTATCACACCACCAGGTCCTAAAGTGCCAGAAACACCTTCAGTAACAAGCTCAGCAACTGAAGAACCATGTTCTATCCCACCACCATCGAAGCAGGCTCACAGTAGTTTTGAAACTCGCCCAACAGTGCATCGACACTCTCAATTGTCTTTTGAGACATACCCCAATATTTAAACTATCAATTGAAACATTATCACCTGTTTTTCCACTTCTAACAACGAAAGAGTTGGAATACCTGCCAAATCACCTTCGGCCATGACTGATTTCTTTTTCGAAATAGTAGTAGCAGGTGTAACTAACCTCCCAGATTTCAACTTCATAGCTTCATAAACTCTAGGATTACAACACTTAGAAGCAGGTTCCTTCCTTTCCACCATTGCATCATCCACTCAGTATAAATCGCAACATCCGTGCATGTTGAGAGTAAACAGGAGATCCATCAATGGAAGCTTTACCACTATATTCTAAACTTCAATTGGAGCTGCAGGAAGAGCAGCTGTGGCATTAGGTGCTGCTGCAACCTGAGAATCAAGAGAAGACTCAGCTTCATCTGGATCCGAATCATGAACAGTGTCACTCCAATAGTTTATTATTTTTGCGAGCCATGGCTCAAATCAGAGGCTAAAAATCAGAGAAGAGAAAGATAAGGAAACAAGAAAGCAAAATGAACAAGAAGCAGAAGCTAAAACACAAAAAGAGAGGATTTGGCAAGCTCATTCTTGAGGAAGAAGAAACCGGTGAGAGAGAAACATCTCTAGAAATCCCTTTTCGCACCAGACGATATTGTTTCAAATATGTTATGGCAAATATCTTTTCCTTATGGGAATAGGTAATTGTGGTGTGAAAAGGATAACTCTCTATTTACTAGGTATTTTCTGTATAAAGAGAGTTCCTCCCAACACAAAAACACCAATATTGGTGCCACACTTAAAATAGAGAAGAGAAAAATTAGTTTCTCATTCTAGTCATTCAGAGAAGAAAAACCTATGGTCTTTTCTTGGAGCATATTCAAGGAGGTTGTACGGTGAGGATCGACGTCCACCACTGTCCGCTTGGAGATACAATTCGGAAGATCACGGCTTTCTCTCTCTCGTCGATTTACTATCCTCTCTGCTTAAGTAAATCTTCAACCTTCTTGTAGATTATTTATTTATGTGGATCATATCGTGGTAAAATCACATGCGAATTTATTCGTAGCTTCCGCTGTGCAAGATCGAGTGTCTCGATAGGTGCTGTGAATCGAATCTGACGATCCAATTATGGATCGGATCCGAATTTGGGATTCTATATATCCAACACTCCCAACACAAAATTTAACCAGAATATCCAACGCCATATTGAGAAATAAAGGGGACACACCTTTTTTTTGGGGAAAGCCATTAGGAGGAGCAAAACCTAGGGTTTTTCTTGAGCATATTCGAGGAGGTTCTACTACGAGGATCGACGTCCACCAGTCGTCGCTTGGAGGTATAACTCGGAAGATCACGACTTCTCTCTGGTTGGGTAAATCTTAAACCTTCTTGTAGATTATTAATTATTACGTGAATCATGTCGTGGTATAATCGTAAACGAATTTCGATTCGTAGCTTCCGCATTGCATGATCGAGTGTCTCGATCGGTACTGTGAATCAGATCTGACGATCCAAATATGGATCGGATCCGGATTTGAATTTCTGTATATCCAGCAGTATCCCCCATTTTTTTACTGTCGCTGAAAGAAGAATCATACATATTAAGAAAGTCATTAATACGTTTGAATTAGAGTATACAATGACAAAAATGCCCTTCTCTTTTCATTGTTCTATCTTTTTTTGCCATAAATAATACTCCCCCCGTCCCAATTTGTTTGGGACATATTCCTTTTATGGATGTCCTAAAATAAGTCCCATTACTAATGTTTAGATTTAAAGTTGCTTCTTAAATGTCTAAAATGCCCACATATCAACATTGAAAAATGTAAAGACAATATAATAGGGTGTATTTGTAAATTGTATTTAATGACTGCACAATGTAATAAATGATATTTCCTTAAATTTCAAAAGTTTCAAAATGTCCTGCATAAATGGGACGACAAATTGGGACGGAGGAAGTAGTATCATTTAGATTATTGAGAAGACTTTCTATCTTCTCAAGCATTAAGCAATTACTCCTGTCAATGCCATCATTGATTTCAATCCCACCCTTCTATCTCTTCCGTCTTCCAATTTTTTTTCCTGCCAACTATTTCATTCCCTCCCTTTAGTTTTCCATTTCTAATTCTTTTTTTAGTCTTCTAATTTTTTTTCCTGCCAAATAATTCATTCCCTCCCTTTAGTCTTCTATTAATAATTTTTTCCTTTTCCTTTTCCTGTAATATTTTCTTTTCAAGTCATGTCTTTTGCAATCCCCAGTGTCTTTGGAAAGGGTCTACTTTCAATTTCCAATTTTAATAGATATTGAAAGTCAAAACTTTTTTTTAAATAAATCTAATTAAAATAAGAGTATAAGTGGAAAAATAATAAATGATGTATTGAAATGTGAAATGACAGATAAATCAAACAAAGAAATTCTCGAAAATGAAAATGAAAAAAACTGAGGAAGTACTAATTGTAATATAAGTTACTGAATGGTTCACTTCCTATATAAATATATCCCCTTCTTGGTTTGTACAGATATGGTGAAGCAATAAGAAAACTACAATTTTCTTTTGTCTACATCCTTGCTCTTATAGTCTTATTTGTCTTCTAATTATTTTATAACACGTTATCGTGACAAAATTTCTCGCCAATTGAGTAGTCTATCATGAAAACCATGTCTCTTCAATGATTGAGATGAACAAAACCCTTCAATTACTCGTACATGGCGATAGACTACTATAAGTTGGTGATGGGTTCAAGTTGGTTATAAATGCTCTAATGATAGCTTTGTATGAGTGAGCTTCCAAATACAACGATAGTTTGCTGGAATCCGTTGATGTGAGAGAATGGTGCTACCGTCCATTAAATATCAGGGAAGTATTTTTTTTTATTAACTAATTTACATTTTATTTTAAATATTGGTTATAAATGAATTCTTTGAGCACGTGTTTGTTATTATAATTATCAAACACACCATATGATCATTGGCCTCAAATTCCTGCTGTTACGATAACTAAGCAAAAGTCATCGATAATCCATAATATCTGAGGCAGTTGCCAAAAAGATCCGTTACAAAATAACTGAGGCAATACACATTTCAATGGAATATTTAATGTACTATTCCCATTCTACCATTCTTTTTAATTTTTGCATCTGTGTTCATTAAATGCTCCTTTTTTTGTACTCCAAAGTTTTCCACCGGGACACACTCACTGGAATTCTAAAGGGTTTTTTTGAGAGAAAAGTATATATCATACTCCATCTAAAAGGCATTATCCTCTTCTCCTCATTCACTTTGGTTCTCTATGCACATGTCATCGTCTTCCTCTTCATATGGATCAAAATTTGAGTCGAACTCATGTTCTGGATCCTCATTGTGAATATCAATATATCATCATATTCCTCATTATATGGGACAGAATTCAAGTCGAACTCGTATGCGAGATTTGCATTGCATATGTCTTCATCTTCAAGAGTATTATGAATGGATTGCACTTCATATTGTTATTTCCCAAAGAGTAAATTGTCATCTTCTTCAACGCATGGAACACAATTTAAATCAATCTCATATTGCGGTATGTTAAGATCCATGGATAAATCAACTTGGGTATATCACCTTCAACCCCTGTTTTTTGTTGTTGAAAATTAACCCTGTTAATGCAGTTTTAGAGCATACCCCTATTTTATAATGCAGTTTTAGAGCATTTTTTTCCCTTTGATAAATGTCGATCCAGTTGATACTAATTGGGGAGCTTTCATTGGATCATGGTTTCATTCTATTGGTTCATAAAAGATGGTTTGGATTGAGAAAAAATGAGTGAATTTGGGGAGAGAGTAGTAATGAGTGACTCTTACACTACCCATTATTAATGCATAATCCTAATTCCAAGCACAAATACAACAACACTTTAAATTTTTTTTTTAGGTTAGTTAAGGGTATTTTAGTCTATTTCACTTGAAATTCAATGCAATAAATTGCTTTTTAATGTGTGTGTATTTGCAAACCGCCTCGATATATTATGGAACGAAGGGAGTATAATGTAACGCCCCGTCCGGATACCGAGTCCTTATTCTGAAAAGAAACGTTCGGCACGTATAATATTAAATAAATTCAATATTATACGTAAGCCTCTACTACGTCATATCGAGTTTAGCAAACGGAAGCTAAAAAGACTCGATGAAACCTCATAAAAGCTACTAAGAATAGATACAAACCGACTCGAGATAGAAGCTTATCCTTACAATAACGAAAAGAAACTTACAACATATGAAATCTCAAAGAAAGGACTTGCAAACTTGTCTTTACAACATGAAAATAAAAGAACAACATATTCTTTAAAGATAAGATACAACATAAACTAGTACAATGTTTATAAACCAAAACAACAAGAAACATGCCCGAGCATCTCCATCACATATCATCATCAAACTCCTCAATGAGCTCAAGGTCAACCTTTTCATCTTCTCACCCCAAAAGCATACAACAAAACATGCAATTGAGGTAAGTACAAATACTTAGCAAGAAGAAGAAGCTAATGTATAATTAGAGTCCACAACGAAAGGTTCATTAGTTATTATCAAGTTATCTTTATGAGACCGACTCAACTCTAAAGTTCACTTCATGCTCATCAACATGTTGTGACTATTGGTTTCTAGATTAGCTTATCTTTGTTACATCATCATTCAAGGTCACTACGCATGGTGCTACTCACCATGAAGTATCTGTAGGTGCAACATATTGGCGGATCACACCAATATCCATGAGGAAAGCCCGATAGTGTACACGCTCGCGGAGTCCCTCCCGACACGTAGGTCTTGGACTTACGGGGTGGTGTTCCTCCCGTGACGTAGGGTCCAAAGACTTACGAAGTTATCCATTATATCTGAGCGCCCACACATCGCGATATAGACTTGTGCCTTACCAAGAATGGGTTGATGTTTAATCTTTTTACTACACAAGTATGTTTATTATTAATTGTTAACTAGCCACCTAAGTATTTTCAAGTAAGCTCCCTCACCTCTATTACTCTCTTTCCTAGACCACTAGACACGGACAAGGTCTAGCATATACACAGACATTGAGGAATGCTAATTCCACAAAGCACAAACCACTCATACCCTTCCCACGGTCCCGAACTTCAACTCTATGGAAGAGTACATCCGATGCCGGAACTAACTGCATCAGAAGCTTAATACGGGCTTGTTCATGTTCATTTATTGTTATTAGATCAATAGATAACATTTAAAACTCATCTCGTAGCTTAAAACACTCAAAATCACATTTAAACAGTGTTGGGGGCGCCAACACCTTTGGGGCGTGCCAAAACTGCTTCAGAAACTTCACTAAACTCTCTTTCATGTTTGGGGCGCCAAACATGTTGGGGCACGCCAAAAATGCATCGAGAGTTCACGTAACTCTGAAACAGTCTGGGGGCGCCAAAAGCTTTGGTGGGCGCCAAATCTGGCAAAATCGCACAAAACAGTTTTTTCGCACTCTAGCGATTTCTACTCAAACCCAACCAAGTTTAACATCAAAATATACATCCAAAAGGCATCAAACAGTTCTAAACATGCTATAACACATCATATTACAACAACAACAACAACTAGCATGATTTCTAACTACAAATCATACCCAAAACACAACCTTAACATCATACAACCTTATTTAAACATTATGAAGAGCCTCTTACTTGATCAAAGCAAAACTCAAGACAAAACCTGCAGACACTTTCTCAAACTTCCACCAAAAACCTATTTGATTACAATTAAACTTGAATTAATTGATGATCAAAAGCTTCTAAACTACAAGAACTACTGAAACAAACCAACCAAGCCTTGAAGATTGATCAAACCTTGACAAAACCACATATTAGGGCTAAAATTATTACCTTTTAAAACTCTGCACTTTTAGAATCAAAACGATCCTCTCTTCCATTGATTCCGATTCTTCAATTCTTTTACGAAAACCGATCACACTTATGAGAATTTGGAATAAGTCTTCTTTTCCTTTTCTTTTCTATTTTCTCTTCTTTTCTCAAGAGCAAGGTTGAACAATGCTCAACAAATTTGGGATTCGACAACTTCTCTATTAGTGGGAAGTTATTGCCAAAATTAACTTCCCAAAGAGTTAATTACACTTAACCTTCCTTAATTATAATTAAATCCCCAAACTTCCTTATTTTTTCAATAACCCTTTTGCTTTTATTTTCCTTTTAATTTTAAATCCATAAATAATAAATATAATATTCCGTGTTTTGTAAAAGACACATCTTCCTTTTACTACGAAGGTAGAGATATTACATATAACCCAAATATGGAGTCTAGAAACTTTAATGTGTTGTGTGTTTTGGGAAACAATATGTTGTGTGTTCCAAGTTGAATTTATTTCATTTATTTGGTATAAAAATTTCATTACGATATCTGTATTGAAAAATGGAATTAGAGTATACGAATTGCTGCTTTTGAGTACTAAATTTATTTACACTATTAAAATTAGAACACCTTTTAAGTTCAAAGAATCATCATTCTAAATAGACGGCTTCTATCGAAACCACACTATTACTATCGACACCACGCAAACTATCGACACTCTTTAAATTACTTTTGGCACCACCATAAAATTATTATTATTATTTTTACTTCAAACACCACTAAAAACACAAATATTTTCGTATACCACGATTATATAAAATACAATCGAGTCCTTTATTAAATTTATAGAACATTTTAGTCCTTCATTAATAATCCAATCTTAACATTAACCAATAGTCCATATCTTCCAAAAATCTTAATTTTAATCCAAAACACACTTAAATCTTAATCCAAAACAACCATATCAAAAAACTAAAACCCTTCTTCATCTTCATCATCATTCTTCATCTTCATCTTCATCATCCTTCTTCATCGCAACATTCTTCTTCGCCACCTTCATCACCTTAACAATTACATAAACATAAAAAAGATGAATCATTCTTCATCTTCATACAAACCTTCAAGAGAACCAAGTTCAATATACACATTCCATTCATTCCCAAATGCATTATAATGAAGAAGTTGATGGAATAACCAAGTAGCTTGGCTCAGTGGTAAGTGATTTGAGAATTCTCGGGAGGTCACCGGTTTAATTCGACCGAGGAGCCATGTTGAAAGTGCTCTTGGCCAGGCCTTACCCGAGTAAGTGTCAAACTCTGCAGCACGACCGGGCCGAACTCCGGATTAGTCGGACCAGTGGGTTCGGAAACCGGGCTTTAAGCAAAGAAAGAAAAGAAAAGTTGATGGAATCTCACTCAATAACATGTAACACCATGTTTTGGGTGATAAAAAAGTTTTTTTTTTTTTTTTTTGGCGCTTTACAATCGATTATTGGGTTTATCCGGCGTTATGTTACGTTAGAAGCGCCCCCGATCATTTTGTTCTGTAACATTAGTGGGATGACGTTGTGTTAATTACAACACGTTAACGCTGTCGACGTTAACATGAAGCGTATGTATAATAGGGTTCTATAATGTTTGAGCATCGATGACTCGACGCTTTGTCTTTGATCCGCGGTCCACAACACATCAACGTTCTTTGACATTAAGATGGCTATGTAAAATAGGGTTTATAATGTTCGAGGCATCGATAACTCGACGTTTTTGTCTTTGATCCATGGTGTAAGTCACTCTACTCTCGAAATACTCACAAGAGTACAAGGTCAATCACAGTATATTAAGGGAGAGTCGAAGGTCGATCCTATAGAGGTGATGCAACACAAATAAGAACTCACAAATCTAACTCAAAGCTACAAATAATGGTCCCCTAGACCAACATAAAGACATAAAAGTAATTGGTGTATCCTTCCTCTCTTATCTCATGTCTTGGTGTAACTAATCCTTATGTCTATGTTTCCCCGTATTTACCTGATTTAACCAGAACACGTGTTTTTAGTTTAGTTTTAGCTGCAGGTGCAATCTGCTAGTCTTATCTACTTACATTGAAAGGACATTGGGACGCCCATATGCGAGTTAACCTCCTTCATTGGTTGTATTAACCCACACGTAATAAGTGCTAGAAAATCTTTGGATCAAGACCGAGAACCTCCCTAGCGACTATCGTGGATTGACTAGCACGTTCTGTGGATTGATCTAGACTATGTCAAAACTAACACTTCACTTTATCTCCTTCATGTTAATTTACTATGTACAATAAGTAGATTGGCTAGATCTAACCTACTACTAATTAAATCAAATCGATCAACATAGGCGACGCTGAATCTCCAAACTTAGTGGTGACCTAAAAGTGTCCCGTAATTATGATATAGACCGTCGCAACTACGGGCGGTGGTGGTTCCTACTTCTTGAATATCATCGTTCTGTTCTGATTAATTCTTGTTAATTACGGTTTGTTTAGATATGCAAATTAATTACATCGTGTTAATCTAACTAATCTACCGTGATAAAAACATAAAGTGACATTCAAAGCTTCATACCTTTATCGAAGGTGAATCTAGCTTGATCAACTCAAGCTAGTTGATGGATTGGAGAAGATAACCAAACAAACAAACTCAAAATAAAAGCTAGAACTTTATTTCATGGAGAAAATAATTGGAAACCTAGTATTCAAGTATTTGTTGTGATTTTTTTACAAGAGACTAGCATAGCCTTTGTATAGAGTGTAAACCGACCTAGTTAACCTAATTTTAGCCAACTTAATACAAATCACGGCGAATTTGGGCCAGGTGCTCTCAAGTCGTACAACTACTACGGCTATGGCTTGCATTCTGTGGGCCTGGTTGTATCATTTTCTAGCCTAAGCCGACTTTCTGATTTTATTGACTTCAAAGCCCAATGACATCTTCTAACTCGGATCCATACTTATTCAGCTCCAAATATGGTATACCCGAAAGAAAGTACACAAAAGCGAGACGGAACAAACACCATATTCATGGGATAACATATAAATGCAGAATTGACAAGCAAGGAACCGACATTAGGCAATTGACATGTATTTCATACAATAATCCTCATCATCACTTATCGATTGAGCATAATTAAGGACAAATAAAGGTATACTTTATAGTACTAATTTCAAGGTGACCATTCTTTCTTAAACGGCGATGGATAATGACAAGGTAAGAGACCAATGGATGATCTGAGAGATGCATTGAGGCGATCAGAGTATTTAGAGGTAAGCAACATTTAAGTGAACATGTGTTTTGATTTTTGTAATTTAAACGGAATGTAGCTAATACAAATTTCCATTTTTACGAAAGATTTGGTTGATGTTATGGTTGATGAGGATCAAGAGTTTCTTAACAATCTCGATGACTACTAAATTGTATTGAGAGATGTTGTGCATGTAGAGCTATCAACTCGACATGACTTCACTTTTTACAACCAACCGTGTATGTGCTTATAAACACATTTTTGTATTATTTGTGAAATGTAAATTTTATTTATATTGATTACATTTTATTTTCTCTTAATGTATTTGATATGCACGAAGAGGTAACCAAATATCTAAAGGAATTTACAAGATCAAATGGGTTTCCTTATTAAGTTGACATCAAATTTGACCGAAAATGAAATAAAGTTGACATCAAATTTTGTGTGGTTTTGTACAGCTTGTATCAATCTCCACAGCAGGTGCAGATTTAGTAATCTGCTATGGTTCTTTAGTAAGTTGCTCAACAACAATCTCTCCAGCCTCAGTAAGCTCAACAAATTTTATAGGTTCAGATTCAATAACTTCCACAACTAGTTCTGATTCAGCCGGTTTGTGTGGTGCTTCACTCTGTTCTTCAGTTGCAATCTTAGTAGTTTCAACCAGCAGGATCTTGTGGTTCTTCAATGTGTTGGTCAACAATAACATCAAAGATCAAGATCATAATGGCTCAGCAAGCCTCTTCTTCTATTTCCTTTGGTCTTCCAGACTCCTTAATTCTTTACCCTTTCCATGCTTCTTCTTTTTACAACCTCTTTCATTCTCTTTGCAAAGTTGTTCACTTTCCGAGATCCTTAGCGTGATTTTCTCGCTCTTTGTCTTCTCTTATCTCGCTCTCCCAAAATCTCGCAGTAGATTTCTTCCTTATAACTTCGTGAGAGGGTCGTGAATCTCAACTTCAAATGGACCTCGGTAGAATCACAGCTCTCTACCGGGTTGCTTCCTTATTTTCTTAGGCTTTAGCATCTCAGCTTATCTTCCTTGTGTCACAGCTTTCACTTCTCAAAGAGCTTTCTTAGGTGCAAGAAAGTTGTATAACTTTTTAACTCCGCTTCACCACCTCGATCATCATTTCCATCATTATCACTGCTGCTTCATCATCTACATCTTCATCATCATCCAAGCCAGGATGAGGTAACCGATCTCCTTTTATATCCGGACTTGTTCGGGTTTCACCAGTGTAACATCAACAACATTCAAATGAGTCACAGGACATGCACCATCAAACCCAAAGCCGTGTCTTGGACTTCCTTGTCCCATCTCTTTCCTCTATTATCATCTTATTCGTGTATTGGACAAAGAATCCGCCCAATAAAACTTCATACTTTGCCTATGATTATCATCATGTCAATCTTCGGGGTCCAGATAATGTGTTCCAATTTGAAACCAAGAATGTTTTTTGCTATAATCTTACTCAAGCAAATTATACTCCATTTTGATATGCTTCACATTGATACTTAGTGAGGACTTAATGAATTTGTTGGTCTTCATTATATCAACAAAATATATTCTTGACAGCCCCATTGATTCAGATTTGTAGGAGCATTATTTCCGTGTCCAAACCCAAACACTTCCTCAAGAGGTTTGTGGAAATTTCAATCTCTGGCCATTAAATGTGGTAGTAAATGCCTCTCATCATCTCTTATCACAATGTTCCTCCGAGAAATTTACAACATTTGTGTAAGATATGCTTTTCCAAAATCAGTTAAGAAATCTTCTTAGTCCTTCATATCTTCTCGATTCTTCTACCAATGTTGATAGCTAGTTCGCTTTTGTTAGCATCAACAATGAACCTCCGAAACTTTGGCTCGTTCCAATGCGAACATCATCTTTATCCGCCTTTTGAAAAAGATGAAGAAGAAAGCTTTCAAATCCATGTTCACACGGTGTATATTCGAGAGAAAAATCAATCGAAGGTTGTATGCATCATCTCTCGTATATATATCGTATATATATAGAAAGTGGGTAGTAAATCGCTTAAAAGCACTTTGACACGCATCGTGTAACATTTAACCACGATTAAAGTTGAGTAAATGTGATGTTGCCAGTGT